>OY997591.1:59354153-59836149 GCA_963921825.1 Erodium maritimum | reverse complement strand
CGCCACCATAAAACCTACGCAACTCCTCATCCACGTATTCCATCCCTCCCCTTGATCATGCTTCTGGCTTCATCCTGAGATTTCGTCAAACCAATTCGACTGAGAAAGAAGAGAGACCGACCACCACGCCCTCCGCCTGATATGCGACTATCTCTGGCTCTCACCATGCTTCATGTCGTCCTTCCGGTATACACCAGAACCGCACCCACCCTGCTTGAACGGATTTTCGCGACCCCTACCGCCATAGTGACCGAGGAGCAGATCATTGCGACTCCCGTTGCATTACCTCCTGCACCTGGATCGGTAGTCTCGGGAGTCCATCCCCCACACAGTCATTCATTGTCCCGACTATCCCTATCAGCTTCACCTTCGTGCTTCTCGTCTTCCATGGTCAGCTCCAAGATACATCTACCATCATGACTGAGCCGATTCCCCTCACGTGGTGCTACCCCTCCTCGTGTCCTGCTACCGACCCCACCTCATGTATGTACCAAACCAATCCGACCGAAGAGACAGATAGAATTCCCACCGTGCCCTCCGCCACCGCAACGGATGCCGCCACTACTACTCTCCCCTCCCGTCATTCCCCTGAAAGAAACCGGCATCGCCTCTACCACCCCTTCTTAGAGTGTCCCTCAACGACCTCCTACAACCTCATCGACAGTGCAACCAAGGAACATTGGGTCGGGGACGAAGCACAACCTACTCTTGCTCATATCCCTCTGCCTAATCTTGTGCTAGCCCAACCTCCCCCGTCAATGTCCCAACCACATAGAACCATCGGTAGTGCGGCGGCACATGACCTCACCTACCCACCTCGAAGGGGAGGAATCTCTAGAGGCTCGGTCTTAGCTCTTTTCATGTTGGAGATGCTCTCATCTTTGGGACATTCGGCCTGGTCACCCTAAATATCCCGCCATTCGGCCACCCGGAAAATTCTTCCAAAACCAACCACGATGGCCTCATCAAAAGGAAGTCACAGAATCGGGGACGCCTCCATTCGACGCCAGAATGACCTCTTCGGCCACCAACCACCCCCACTGTTTTCGGACGCTCCGGACCCCCGAGGAGCATTGAGGGCTTTCCAAATGATCTCCTTGTCGACCAATAGATGGCTCCCCGCCCCGCTGGGAAGGATGACCGAAAGCACAACTCATGATCTCATGCCTACCACGCCAGCACGTCCGCGGTGCTGGAAGAACGTGTGCCTCTACTCATTACCACTACCTCACATGCCGAAGGTTGTAGGGCCAAGTTGCCCGTTTGCCTACAACAAACTAATATTTAGGGAAACCTTTAGTTCTACAGTAAGTAATAAGAATATTTGTAGGGATTATCGTTTACTTAGTATTACACACTTGATTGCTCGTCTAACAACACAACTATGAATATATGTGAGTCATTACACACAAAAATATCATTTTTTGATCCGACAATATAAAAAGGCATATAAAATCCACAAATCGTGTAAAGAAAAAACTTCTAGCATGGTTGTTGGTACATTACCATGTTTACCTTGTGAGAGTTGTCTTTTTCATGCGGTGGAAAAGTCTTCCAGCTCCAATAATGTGCAAAAAACGTGTCATGTCGTTTGAATTCGGTCGACTCAGATACTATTGCTTGAATTTGTGGATCATGCCTTTATAAAACCATCATAGACACTCAAGCATAGTTGATAGATTTATTAGTAGTGTTTCGTCTAAAAAATCAGTGGAACAACTATAAACTAGCATTCTCATGACTACAATGCATTTTTGGTATGGATTGAAGCTCGACTGTCCTCGAACATCAACCTTTTAAACAAAATAGTTGTTCTGTCATGCTTTACCATTACTCCCATAATTTTTTTTTAAATAAGCTCAAAAATTTATTATGAAAAAAGCACATTCCAAGAAGGAAAAGGCCTAAAAGGTCAAAGACCAGTTCAACGATTCAGGAGAGCTCCAATAAGGGGAGCTAAAAGGACAAAACCTTTTTTCTTAAAACAAACAGGAAAGATTACTACTATCCAGCTTTCCTCTTGGCAACCAAAGCACGGATTTGAGTCTACGCATCAGTCCCACAACGTTGCAACGCTAGATTAAGGACGACCCTTACAACTAGGCTTAAGGACAACGTCCTTTCAAGGACTGCCATTTTGTTGGAACGGCAACGGGACGACCGCTCCAGAAGGTGAACCAGGACCAGCTCCCAACTCCTCATGACCCAAAGGAGAGATACAGATCGGATCTACATATCTACACAGGTAGGGTCAATTTGGGTCGGACCTACATGGGTTGCTTGACCTATAAGCGACCCGTCGAACCCAATTTAACCGCGCTCTTCAAACAAAAGATCAAGCGTCAGATCCTCTCCATTCTCCATGCGATTTGATTCGATAATCGCGGCAGGATTAGTACCACAATCCACGGGAAGATCACAATCCACAACAATCGAATTTGGATTGAGTAAACGTTCAAAATTCAAATCCGATTGTGTAGTTGGAGATCTCTCCTCATCACCAGAATCAAGCCTAGTATTCACGTCGCCGGAGACTAACATCGACGACGGAGCAGGCTCGAACACCGGGGAAACCCTCTCACTATCTTACTCTACCGCAACAAAGCGAGACTAAGTGTTCTGTTCTGCGACTGTCTCAATGCTCTGTTCTGCAATTGCCTCAGGCCTCCGACTAGTCTTAGAGGAGAGCACAACCACATGTTGTTCAATGGCGGAAGCCATCCCTGTTGGATTGCAATCCAACACCGACTGAATGATTCCCTTAGACCCATAAGCAGAATCACTCAGTATGTCTATGACCGTGCTATGTTTCAAGATGATGTATGAACTAATTTTCTTACTTTTGGAAAAAACAATGAATAATTCAAAGTCGTTCACCTTAAAACAATTGAAACATTCAATCGCCTGAGTCGCTAATTCCTTCAAACGGAAACACATAAAACCATACATTTTTACCTTGCGATTTGGATGGTTGAGCGCAACCGAAAAGACGACCTCTCCAAACGGTCCAAAAGTATGCCTGAGCCAATCCTCCATGGTTCCCAAAGGGAGATTACAAACAAAAAGTTATACCTCTACGATTTGTCTCCGTAATCTGGGTTCAAGCTTGATCGACGATGGCACAAACCCTTGATCATTGTCTGGATAGGACACCTTCGCCCCAAACTTACCAGAATCCATACCACCAACGACCTGTAAGTCCTCCTTCTGGTGAACAGAACGTTTCATTCTCCGTCTGGGTCGGCATCTGGAGAACTCACCTGGCTTGGTCGTAAGGCCTGCTTCCGACTTCCTGTTTTGGTCGTGATCATCAGTCCTAACTAGAGAGATCTGCTTCGCAGGAACGGACTTCAGGTCTGACTGGACAGAGGCCAAGTTCTTCACCGAATCTTTGACATGCACAACCTCCGTTTTCTCCGTGACCAGACGCTTAGCAGATCGTCTCTTCTGCTTCCTGGAACGACGAGATTCACTATCCAAAACCTTCTTCCCAATGTCCGAACAAGTCCCTCCCTTAGTGGTTGACTGCACATGAGCAACGATCTTGCAATATGATTCGTACGAGGATAGGAGAACAGAGCAAAATGAGGAAAAGGACAACAATGACTCCTTCGTCTTCCTGTTACCACTGTTAATATAAACTCCGACGAGATGATGAATTAATACTTGGATTGCTGAAATATGTTGTTGGTGATGTTTAATTTGGTTTTAATCCATCCATTACTCCCATAATTGGAACAGAAATATTTGGCCTGTCTTGAACCTACATTGTAACAACTCTTCTCCATAAATTGGGATGCTCGACAAAGTAATCATTCAACAACCGTTCTTAGCCATCTATGCGACCTCGATCTAGATTTTTTTTCGCTTGCGCTGACTCCACGACGATCCTTCTCCAAACATTTCTATTACCCTTAATGTTTCTAAACTCTCGTTAATATCAGACATCACCTCGACCCTTCTGCGATGATATATATGTTCATTATCCTTACTCTAGCGCTCATAATTTTGTAGATTCACTGGTTTGGATGGGAGAAGAAATTTTGAAATTTTAGATAGTGGAGAAAGAAAATTAATTGTAAGTGTATATACATGATAGAATGTATTGGGTATGTATAAGTAAATTTTTGGCTGCCTATTGCTTGACATCGACATTGCTAACACTAAACATCAGGATTTGGCATCAGTGTAGCTACTCGAGGTCCTCCCCTCATAACGGCTTTCTACATCGATATCGAAGACTTTCTTATCATTGTGGGTGCTCTTAATAAATAAACGGAGAACAATTAACTGGCGATGAAAGATTTTTTTTTTGAAATAGGCGACAAAAGCTTTCAATAGCTTGAATAATTATCATGTGTTCAATTCTAGAAATAAGAACGTGGCAAGCAGGCAATCCCAAAACCTAGATGTTATACAAGAGACAATAATGGAGACAAAATATGCAAAAGATAGAAAGAGCAACACAGAAATTACACATGAAAATACCTTATTGTCCATGCGCATTTACAAAGCATCAAGTGACTATCTTGAAGAGCTTGTAACAAAAAAGAAACACATTGCAAGTGACCCATAATCAAGATAATGAAGATCAAATCTGTCCTCTAATCATTTTTTTTTTGAGGAAATATGATAATCTGTCCTCTAATCATAGTTAGAGGACATAAGCAATCATTTGTTTTTTACAACGTTATGAGGTCGGTAGAGAAATGCAGAACATCTCATTGCCGCAAGATGATACACTCCAAGACAAATAACAAATAAGAGGTCATCTCCTCGTATACGCAGCAATGCAAATATAGAGAAATGTTCAAACTCCAAGCTCACAAGTCAATCCCATCTCCATCATCTTCTTCTTGCAAGCTACATACCCTTTTTCCTGTGGCCCCAAAACACCTTATTGTAGCAGAAAACACCCTTTTGAATTTCACGTGTCATTGGACCCACAATTCCCATCTCCGAATGAATTGAAGCAATCCCCACAAATCCCTCTCATTCGATACGAAAGCAGATTCGCTGAATAAGCACTCATCGTTCCTGCAAGCAACACACACAACAGTCATGGACTCTGCAACGCCCAACACGTACCTAACACACACCCAAGGGAACGGCCCTGAGGTGAAAAGGGATGCACTCTGTTTAGAAGAATAAAAACATTATGTACCGTCTTTTTTCCAAAAATAGGACAAGTAACCTTAACACTCTTAATGTAAAAAAGTAATTGAAAAACATGTTTGTCTTTGGACTCAAAAGGTGGCCTCAACTGTTTGAAAAAGTTGCCAAGATTTGTAAAATCTTTCCTGGTGACTTTCCCCTTCAACTTGGCATTTGTCTGATGGCTTCTGTTATAAAAGACCTTCACAAACTCAGTAGCCAGTCTCCATACGGATTCTTGCTCGTGAAGTTAAGTTGACTCAGCCCAAAACCTCTCCTTTAAATTCCCTCCCCAACCCTTCATTTCCTTTGCTCTTCTCCACCTCTCCTCTCATCTTCGCCTCTCCAATCATGGTATCCCGAAACAACATTCCCTTGAACATGATATTCATCGTCTTGTTACTTAGCTGCACAATCATCAGATTAAGCCTTTGCCTTTCCACCGTCCCTCACTCGTTAAAAACACTTCCTTTAGAGGGTTGCCTCAGTTTTGGCCAAACTCACCATGCAGCCAGGGACTTCGGCAACAGGTACCATTTCCTGCCTCGTGCAGTGCTGCATCCAAAGTCAGTTTCTGACGTCGCAGCAACTGTAAAGCATGTTTGGGAAATGGGTCCTGGTTCTGACCTCACCGTGGCAGCAAGAGGCCATGGTCACTCCCTCCAAGGGCAGTCACAAGCTCACTTGGGTGTGGTGATCAACATGGAGTCCCTCCAGGGTCCTGAAATGAAGGTCCACACAGGAGATTCCCCTTATGCTGATGTTTCTGGAGGTGAATTGTGGATAAATATCCTGCGCGAGAGCCTCAAGCATGGGTTATCTCCTAAATCTTGGACAGACTACCTGCATCTAACTGTTGGAGGTACTCTGTCCAATGCCGGGATCAGTGGGCAAGCTTTCAGGCATGGCCCTCAAATCAGTAATGTCCACCAGCTGGAAGTCGTTACAGGTTTGTTAAACTAATAATAATAATGCTAATCATTTTCATCATTGGTCGCATCATCCAGAGACTAGACCAAGGTCAAGGGACATGAATCCAAACACAGTGACTTTTAACTTCTGGTCAAACTCTCATCAAAAGATTATTATTGGCAACATTCACTAATTATTTTCCTAGTAGAAAACTAATACTTACCACCAAATGCAGGAAAAGGAGAGGTCTTCAACTGTTCAGAGAAGCAGAACAGCGACCTCTTTCACAGTGTTCTGGGAGGACTTGGTCAGTTTGGCATCATAACACGCGCAAGAATTTCTCTGGAACCAGCTCCTGAAAAGGTAAGACAATTAGACAAGTACTATTATGGAAATGCTAAAGCTTTATATAACAAGTGCCAGTTGAGATTAAACAATTCTCTACTTTGAACAGGTGAAATGGATTCGAGTTCTGTACTCAGATTTTGCCACATTTACCAAAGATCAGGAGCGTCTGATATCTGGTCAGGGGAAATCATTTGATTATGTTGAAGGGTTTGTGATAATTAACAGAACAGGTCTCTTAAACAACTGGAGATCATCATTCAACCCACAAGACCCAATTCAAGCCGGTGAATTCAAGTCGGATGGAAAAACTCTGTACTGCCTAGAGTTGGCCAAATACTTCAAGCTGGATGAGGCCATTGCAGTTGATCAGGTGAGCATATCATGACTCATGACCCACCATACGTATAAAAAGGGTACCAAATCAATATTCATGTGTCTGGTTTTACTGTGCAGGAGATTGATGGCTTGTTGTCCCGATTGAGCTACATTCCATCAACACTTTTCCTCTCAGAAGTTTCCTACATCGAGTTCCTAGACAGGGTTCATGTATCTGAAGTCAAGCTACGGTCAAAAGGATTGTGGGAAGTACCACATCCATGGCTCAATCTTCTCATCCCCAAAAGCAAAATCCATGACTTTGCTAAAGAGGTGTTTGGGAATATCCTCAAGCAGACAAGCAATGGTCCTGTCCTAATCTACCCAGTAAACAAATCAAAGTAAGAATCTGATAAAACTAGCACTTATCTACACATCACAAAGATTCACTTAACTTTTCTTGATTACTGATTGATCTCTTTTTTTTTCAAGGTGGGACAACAGAACTTCAGTCGTCACCCCAGAAGAGAATATCTTTTACCTAGTGGCATTCCTATCATCTGCAGTTCCTTCCTCAACCGGAACAGATGGCTTAGACCACATATTAACCCAAAACACGAGGGTTCTTGATTTCTGTGAAACTGCAAATCTGGGGGTGAAGCAGTATCTGCCCCACTACACCACACAAGTAGAATGGAAAGCACACTTTGGCATGCACTGGGAAAACTTTGTAAAGAGAAAAACTACTTATGACCCTCTGGCAATACTTGCTCCTGGACAAAGAATATTTCAAAAGGCGACTGTACTAGCCTCGTCATGACACTGCTCATAATTTTATCGCTTTAAGGATCATAAAACCTTGAAAATGTAGAAAAGGGAAATATTAAATACGCCTTAGCCAGAGATACTGTACATTGATTAACTATTTATTAATAGTTTCTTAATTCAGTGTGCATTCTAGATGCCAAGAATAGTTTTTGAGGGCTGGCTGGTTCAATTATTTGATGCACTAATGGCTCATAAATTTCAGACATATAGATATACAATTGTAAAATATTATGAAGATCACTGATGCATGTATACAATGATTTTATACATGATGCGCTTACTGAATTCTTCTCTATATCCCCATTCCAAATGCAACGTTACAGCATCTTCTGCACAAAAGGGAATTTTGTTACCAAGCCAGAGATTCATACATATAGGTTCAAGTAAATGGATGGCAAGGAATAGGAATACTAATTACCATAATTATTCAGTACATTCACACAAAAGGCATCAGAAGCCCAAAATTCAGACACAAATTGTTGTTATATGACATCAGCTACTCATTTAGCATAATGTTTGTTTAGGTCTTTTTACTCAATAAAAAATTAGTCATCATTCTGTTTCATATTACAGAAAAGTGTTGAAGATGTTTTTGAGGCACTCAAAAAGTAGTGTTAATTGCCAAAAGTTACTTTTATGTATTGTCCATGTGCAGAAAACTATCTTCTGTACTGTCGACTACCTATCTTTTGACCACAGTCGTATACTGACAAATTTTGGAATATTCCGTTAAAGTGGATGGAAAATTAGGGACGTGGACAATAAATAAGCGTATTTTTCGCACGTAGACAATACATAAGGGTAGTGGTTTCTTTGAAAAAACTAACAGACGACCGTGGTCAAAAGATAGGGTAGTTTAAAAGCATGGACAGTACATAAGGTAGTTTTCCGCACATGGACAACACATAAGAGTAACTTTTGGCAATTAACCCCAAAAACAATTAAGGCTACATACTCTACTATCCTATGCGTTTTTTATGTTTAATAACTAAAATATCAATGATCCTGTCCCAAGACTGGAACAATCATAGCTCATCATAATCCACCAGTAATAGTATCCTTGCCAAGGTTGAAGATAGAATTGTGACATTGAATATACAGAAAATAGAATACATGTACATCAACATGACAACAACTGACTTATGTGAAAAGGAAGTCATAATTGAACCTAATCTGATTGTTAAGTTATTGACAACATAAATAGTAGTTGTTTTATGGATACTAAATTTATGACTGTATAAATGTTGTACAACTATAAATACTACTGCCACTAATCATTTGAAAACAAGAGACAGAAAACTTTACTTCTTTTCCCCTACAATATTTAGCTTCTTTTTTGTTCACCATAGAACTTCAACAAAAACCAACCTAACCAGAGAGCATGATATATAAGATCTCATCTCACTCTCCTAAGAGCTATTCCTGCTTTAGCGGTCTCGCTAATAATGATAGAATCTTCTTATCTATGGCTCTTAAACTTGTATATGCTTTTTTTCCATTTTAACCATTTTTCATGTTTATCTATCGGCAGTCTAAAAAAAGACATCTATTAAAAAGGTTAGCTCAGAGCAGTTCAATATCCGTACTTGAACCCATATTCAACGAATATCAGGTACCACAGATGTCTACTCATGGTCCCAAAATGCATATGGAATTGGACTATGCTTCTGTTTTGGGAACCACTCATGCTGCCAGTACCACTAGGAAGACTAAAGCAACCACATTACTCACCATTAAACATGAAGGAACTTTTGCAACAGAATATTCACTGGAAAAAGGAACCTGACTTAAACAGGATATGCAAGTGGTCGAATAGAAAAATCAAACAAGCACTAGAGTCATTTCATGTTATAATGTTATATACCATTTTATTAGCAATATATGTACATTTAAAATAGATACTAATGTAATATGTGATTATATATATTGTATGGAAATTAAGTAAAGACAGGAGAACAAAGAAAACCAAGAACCCCACTTACTTGATATGACATACAGTTGCTTTGATAAAAGACATTGATAACATCTATGCTGGTGCCTACAGCCTACACTTTTGGAAACTCAGATACCCTAAAGAAAGATCCGTCAACTGTCAACAACAACAATAATGGTAATACAACTTGTATTCGGAAATTTAATCAGTGTCGGTCCAATGGGCTAAAGTGAAATTGATAAGTATGGAAATCATTATTCCTTGTGGGAATCTAAGAAACAAAACTTGCAGTATCACCTAAGAACCAAGAATTGGTATAAAGAACAAAGTTGGCGGATGGATGATATTTCCCAAATCACAACCCCTTTGGTCAATGGGATATGAGAGGGGGATAGTGTCCTGGCCATACAAATTTGAAGTTCTTGATTATAATGATGATGATAGGGAAATTCAGAACCGGACACCCCTGATTTAAATAGAGTCCTAGCTATGATAAATACAACTTAAATAGAAGAAAGCTGCAGTGGATATTCCTAAGGAATATATTTTATGCTTCAACTTTGAAGTTCAATGAAATCTATTTTGTTTCTCATTCTTTTGTTGGTGTTGCAAGTTTCTTTGTAAAAATCCACTTCTTCAAGTTCAAATCTTTGTGCATATGCTTTATCATGTCTGCCTTCCTACCAGTCCTCAAACATGCCATGGAGAAATTAGTCCTTCAATACTTAAAGATAATCTGGAGCTTCTCTGAGAGATGAACTTGTAATACTTCAAAATTGAGAGAGAGAAGCACTAGCAGTCACATTAAGTGGGCCTGAAGCTTCTTCCAACTATATTTAAAAAATTAAAATCTACAAGGATAAAAAAATTAATATATGATGCATCATTGTAGAGTAGAATACCTTGAAGGCATATGAAACTGTATGGGGGCATGTCTGAATAAAGGGGCATATAGAGAAACCTGATGGGAGAAACTGCCTCACCACTAAGTATTTATTCTGAACACAATGAGTTGAAGATAACTATTTACATTAATGAGGCAGCATTTATGACAAAACTTTGACAAGTTCCAAATTCAGAAGCTCCAAACAGTAACCAAATCTGAATAATCAAACTGAGAATCAGAATAGGGATGGCAAGAAACATAGTTCTCAAAATAGCTATCAAGTAACACTATCAGCATGGACAGAGTAAACCAATCCCTTCCTGATTAGACTTTTCTTAAGGTTTATATTTTGGTTGTGTACCAGGTAAGAGAAACATATAATCCTCATGAGCAGATTCTAATGCAAATCCGAAACTGCAATGGGTGTGTTTTGCTACCATTTCCTGAATCAATACATTATAAGTAACTAGCTAGCGAGCTCATTAAGGTTGGCCTGGTTGGTCCAGACGAGCACTACCTCATAAGTAACTAGCTAGCATAGCACTCATGCTAATCACGATACCCATTTGATAGATACTTCGAGGGAACATGTGGATTGACTAGTTAGGGTAAGTTGAAGATTTAAAACCTGTAAAAGCCTCATTGAACTTTCTTCAAACACATTGAAGTCAAGGTCTGCTAGCGGAGAAATACACCAAATAGAACACTTACAGGAAAGCTACACATCACAAACACATCTAATTGCTAAAATATTCTTAGAAACAAAGTGTCAGAAAGACAATGATCAAACAATACATCATGATCCATAGCTCCTATACCCACCAGTATATGAGAAACCAATTTCTGAATCGCCCCTTTCAGTTTTTGATAAGCCACAATAAATCTACACAGATCCTATTCAATGCAAAGAATCTAAAGCACAACATACTGTAAAAAAAACGAACTTGTGAAGAGAGACACAAAATCTAGAATAACCACACCCAACCCATTTCAGGTCTTGCCCAACTTAGCACAATGCAGTATTTTCCTCTGACATACCTGACGATCCTTTCTCTTTGAGGCATTAACACATACAGGTTTCGGGTGCACTTCAATTTGACGGGAACCAACCACGAATCAGTTAACATTACATTTCCATTAATCATAGGACAGAAGTTTGATCCTCCATAATCTCTTCTAAATCAAAAATCGGAAGCGTTTAGTTTTTCAGTGTGAACTGTTAACGTACGTTAGAGCGTCGATAGTCCAATCCAATCAATCTTTGTTGGCTGATAAACAAACTAATTGAGATTTTTCGATTCATTACAGCATACACTCCTTACTGATATTTAACTTCATTAATTTAAATTATTTATAAAAAAAAAAACTAGTTTTCGTCTTTTATTTTTTTTTCTTTCTAGACTTTGGAGGTTGATAATTATTTTCGAAATGGATTATTTATCGTCATCAATAATGGCGGCGAACGGCTTCTCGGCGATGGCAACATCTCCACCTCTTTTTCCTTTGATGTGTTGGGCGGCACGGTAAAGAGCTCTCACAGGGACTCGTCGTGAGCCGATCCAACAACGGACGACGGGAGTATGTCCGGCGCCTCTGGCAGCACCTTTGGCTACGACGACAACAAATCTGAATCGAGAGTATCTTCGGAACCTTAAGTAACGCCTTCGTCGTGACCTCCAGCCATAGAGAAGGACATACATGGGATTTTTTTTGTGGTGTAGGGAGTAGATCGACTTATGGGGGAGCAGGCACGCGGATAGTCAATGGAATGGTGGCATTCTCCCACGAGTGAGGGGTATGGAACACTTGGTCGAAGAGCGGTTGCGTGTCGGATCTGAAGAGGGCCATGAGACGGCGGAGAGGGCCTCGGTAGGGACTTGGCATAGGTGACCCGAAGGCTCTTCCGCTAGGATTCAAAGGGAACCTTCTCAAGGGACGATGACAAGGACCTCTCGTGGTCACTACGAGGTAGCGTCGTTGGTCTCTTTTGTTGCACGATCGAGGGAGCCAGTGGAGCCCAAGGTTCGCTCTTTAAGGGTGGAGGACTTGGATTGTCGGATGGGAGGGTTATCAATTCAGGAGGCGGTAGTACCCTCGATGGAAGTGTGTGGACATGGGCTGAATTTCGACTACGTAGTAGCGGCAAGGGTGTTATCCAACACTACCTTCCACTTAATTATTTTATTACTAATTCATAATTAGATTTTGAAAAAAATTATGTGTCGTGTCTTCTCCGGTGAACACGAGATCAACTGAATTTTCATGCCGCAGGTAACCCATAACATGTCATCTCTTGAGAATATGAAAAAAAATATGTCTCAAACCCAACAATCCGTGCTCAATATAAATCAATCCTTTTTCAAATCAAAACCCTAAATTTTCCTGCACTCAATCTTCCCTAAAGCGATTGGATTTTCGATGCTGAACTCAGATCTGTGGCGGCATGAACTCGTGAACTCAAATACACAGAGATGAGGCCAAAGACGGCAAAACTATGATGTGACCAACCCATAAGCCTTCCCTTCACTGAACCTAGTAGGCTTTTTCACCAACCATTTCTTCATCACCACAATAGGCAAAATCACCCCGACCCATTTATAGTCCTCCTCTTCATCTTCACAATAGGAAAAATCACTGAACCCACCACGCCTCTTTCCACGAACAACTCAAAATTTGACATGGATTGGTCAGAGTTGTTGAGAATGAGAGGAGAGCGAGCTAGTTTCGTAGATGACTAAAAAGGACGAAGATGGTTTCAGGACGAGGAAGACATTAGTCAGATCTTGAAGGAGTGGCCTTTCTCCACCTCTAGCCTCCTCCCCTCCACCACCGCCCTTACCACCATGTCTCGTCGTCGCCGTCGAACCTCTACTACCACTGTCGACGATGTCCTTGAGAGATTTAGGGATTCGGGAAGAAGACACTAAGACTATCCACGATGGGATTAGACCAAATCGGTCTAATCCTGTTCTGTTTAGGCCATAAATTTGGAAAAGTTAGGTCTAATTCGACCCAAATCGTGGGTCTCCAGTTGGTGATGTTGCAGTGGGAATAGACCAATTTGGTCTATTTTGAGGGAATTTGCATTGAAAATGAATAACTTAAAATGAAAAACATATTTTATTATTTCTGATAAAAAAGTAAACGAGGCTACAAAGCCGACCTGATAAACATAAAACCCTAGAACTTAGCAAAAAAAAAACCTCCTGCCAGACAAACCCCGAGCAACCCGATCGGAAAAACACTTGAGATTCGAAAATCCGTTCATCCGACGCCATTTCGGTCATTCCCAAATAGTCATCCACCACTCATGCTTGGTGAATAGAATGGCAGCATTACGGGAATAAACCTGGTTGGCCTCGAGGAGCACTTCGACATCGATGACGTTTGGGTCGAGCTCCACTCGGGCTTGCAAGAACGCAACCTCAAATCGCAGCACCCGGAGGTTGTTCTTCTGGCAGTGATCTTTGAGTTGTGTCTCGGTCTGAGGGTATGGTTTTGTTGCCATGGTTTTCCAATCCGATTAGAGATAGCGCTAGTACTCTCTTGTGTAACTCCCGTGTGTCATCCACGCCACAATTAGCCGCCTTTCCTTGACGTCGGTCCACAAAGATGCCATGGAATTAGTGGTGTAGGAAATATGGAGGCTTGCCTAATCTGTTTTGGTGAGAGGATTGAAAAAGAGTTGTGGAGTCCGATTATATGCTTGTTTAAATAGGGGATTCAGAATTGTAGGGTTTAGCTTTCAAAGGCAAAGAATCGGTCCAAATCTTATCTTGGCATAATCGGTTGGAGTTATTATGGAGCCAGAATTGGTGCATGGGACCAAGGGGTAGAATCGATGAACATCAAATGACAAACATGAAAAGACAAATATAAATACACATTCACTACGAACTTTGTGGTTAGGTTTTCCGAGTACAAAATAAAACCTGATTTATTTGAAACTGGATATGCTAACACGAAAACAGATCATTGAGCATGATAGTTTTGGTTCATAGCTTGAAGCATCTCGAATATTAAACCCCCATGGTTGGCCTTCTCCAATGGACTCCAATCATTCGTGTCAAGTGCAATTGCTTTGGCGTACTGCCTTGTCAGTCACAGTTGGTACTGCATCAGCTTCGTCCTAATTCACTCGAACCGACCACAACGACGTTGTTCTCGCTCTATCTTGTGTAGTATTGGTGGCAGACCAATGGCTGCCTGAGAAACCCTACTCTCATTCTCGAAATCCATAATTGTGGTTGAACACTTCTACTTTTGGGAATGTTTTTTAATGTGCCATTGGAGAGTGGTATTGGTTTGCCTTTTATATGCTACCGAATCGGCCCATGTGGAAAGGAAGGGACTCACACTATGGTGGCATGAACATGCCGAACAGCAGGTACAAGGAAATACAGTTACAAAGTTACTACATGACGTCATCCATATAAACCTCATGCCTGAACAAAGACAAAATGTGTTCAACCAGATTTGTCCCTCGGTGAATGGGTATCATTGGTTCTTCGGATGGGAGGCATTCAATGTCTCCTTGGAAGGTGTCCCGTTCGTCGTCCACAATCATGTTGTGTATAATAATGCATGACCGTTGATCATAGTATGTTTCCTATCATCCCAACCTGATGATATGAAAACGAGCTTGCAATACCCTACATGCCCTTTCCACATCTTTCCTTGCTGCCTCTTATTTCCTTGCGTATAACATGTGCTTCTGTAGTTGTGGTGCCGGGATAGACTTCACGAAGCACGACCACAGTGGGTAAATTCCATCGGTTAGGTAGTAACGAGTGTCGTATGACATATCGTTCACCTCAAACTCGTTGGAAGGCTGATCACCCCGATATACTTTTAAAATAATTTAAAACAGATTTAAAAAAAACTAGATTTAAAACATTATTTTAATAAACATAATTTTCTAAAATAATTTAAAATTGATTTTATTAAAAACAAGGGTGGATTTAAGGTTGGGGAGAAATTTAGGGTTGGAGCTAGTTTAAGGCTTGTGACACGAAGGGTAGTTTTGGAATTTCTGAAGATAAAATGAACAGTAAATGCATGGAAAATGGATGGAACGTTGGATGTTGTTACAAAGTGTTAGTTCGAAGTATGCATTCGTTACGAAATAAGTTTGGAGAATTTATCCGTTAAACGAAATTTATGAAAAAATGAATAGTAAATGGATGGAAAATTGGATGGAATGTTGGATGTTGTTACAAAGTGTTAGTTCGAAGTATGTATTCATTAAGAAATAAGTTTGGGGAATTTATCCGTTAAATGTGTATAGTTCGGGGTAGGTAACATGTTCGTTTCAAGTAGTAAATTACCTTTAGTACCCCTTTTGAATTGGTAACACACCTTTAGTACCCCCAAAGTTTTATGACGTTCAATAAGAGTCCTTATGTTTTGACAATAGATATTTTAGTACCCCGGATGAATTAGTCACAGATTATTTAATACCCCTTATGTATTGGTAACAAATCAATTAATATCTCTTATGAATGGTCACAAATCATCAAAATGATGTAAACTTGACCAAATTTTTGTACATTATGGGGATTAAAGGTGTGTTACCGATACATAACTAACATAAGAGGTATTAATGGTAATTATGTCTCATTTCCAATACAAACAGATTATTAACCCTAAACTAACGTACAAACACTAATACATAGATAAAAAATAGACAAAGCCTAACACATATATAACATAAATCAAAGGACCCTCATGCATTCAAATCAGTAAAATCTGGCATGCAAAACATACTTCGAACAAGGGTTTGTTGTTGTACCTTCACTTATTTGAAAATACTCTGAAACCGTGTGATTCGCCTCCAGGTTTGGGTTCAATTATGGAGTTCTGAGACTTTTTCATCCCTCCCTTCCTATTTAACTTTTCCAAAGTCGCTCACCCTTAACAATAACAATGCTAACATTTATTGTATTAAATGCTAAAGATATCGTTCCCGAGAGCTTGATAGATAGTGATGTGAACGTAAAATACATCTACTTGAGATGTTTTAGCCCACATTCTTGAGCTTTTCAGTATTGGGATGGTGTAGTTTGATGAGTATTTCTCTTGTTTTGTGTAGTTGATCGATCTCCAAAGGAATCGAGAAATTCGGGACGGAAACGGAGCAAAAAGAGGCAAAAGGGCCTGATTTTCTAAGGCGCACGTCGGGCGCACATCATGCATCCACCATGCACCACGTATGCCGAGCGCACGACGTGCAGAACGGACAGAGAGCAATGGAGTTCTTTCATTTTGGTCGACACACGGCGTGTGGCCGGCATGCGTGATGCACGCCCAGCGCACGACGTGCGTGCGAAGTGCACGGGCGTGAGTTTGTCAGTTTTTCATGTAATTTTCCTATTTTGCCCTTAGTTTTAAGAGAGTATAAAGGGGAATTAGGTCAGAAAAGGTGGATCACGAAATTGAGGAGAAAAAACACACTTTGGAGGAACTTTTGGAGATTTGGGGAGAGAGATTGAAGATCAAACAAGAGTTCTAACAACACTTTTGAAGGTACTTTGTAGTTTTGATTCAACTTTGATACTTGTATTACTTTTATAGGTCAATATGATTATCATTGCTTTTATCATTTATATTTGTTCGTATTTCGTTGTTATGAACTAAATACTCATTGATCTAGGGCTACGGAACGATGTGTTGAATTGATTTAGCTTGGTTCGGTTATACGTTTGTTAAACTAGTATTAGGATTTTGACTATCTAATTCTGTTCGTATTGCTTTGTCGCCTTGATCACGTGATAATTGATTAAATCTTGTTAACCAACAATTGAGAAATGAGGTTAGTAGGAGGAAAAAGAATTAGATAGCTCGGGTTTTAATCTAAGCTAGAGTATGGTTAGACTGACACGAGTGCAATAACCGTAGGAGTAAAACCCGAAAGTTAGTGGAATTCATAGATTGGAATGCTATATACCGCTCTACACCTATATTAGAGATAATTAGGTGGACTGAATATATTAGGGTCCTAATACGATCGAGAGATGGTTAGGACTACATTGAGATAACTCCCGTTGCCTTAAGAATAATATTAGTTGCAAATGTATACTGAACCCTGTTAAGTTGTTCATCACATTCGAACCCCGTTAATGTCCTAGATCGCCTTTTATCTCTGATTTACAATCCGTCTGTGATTTTGTGCTCTTTTTTCGGATCATCTATATTCTCAGTACTTGTATGAAATTGTTACATTTTACAAAACAAAGTCAATCATCATTGTAGGAATAGCTTGACTAATGAATGAATTAATTAAAGTGCTTGTCTAATTGTCCCATTGGGTACGATATCTCGAACTAAACCTCAAATATTACTTGACGACTAGTACGCTTGTCGTGCCATTCTGAGAGTCAATTCTCAGTGTTAGATAGCTAAGAAAAATACGACGACATGAAGGGAAAAGAAGAGGTCGAGAGATGAATAGAGAAAGATTTCGATACATTTGACCCATTCGGGGGGATTAAAGGAGATCGAAAGAGGGGACTAGGTCTGAGTGGATAAGGGTCGCGAGAGAAAGGACAACGATGTGAAAGAAGTGAACAAGATAGGAGAGAAAGAGAAGAGAGAAAATGATTGAGAAAAAAAAGATAAGATAGTCTAATGGATTAGGGTTTTTAGTTTCAAATGAATAGTTGAGATTGAATAAGAGATATCGACGAATGAGATTGAAAGTTTGGTATTGGGCTCAACAAATATTTGGGCTACTAGGCTTGACGTTGGCCTAGATACTATTCCCACTATTTTTGACCAGTTAGAGGATTTTGACACCCGAATGCTTGGAAAATTTACGACTTCGATCTCTACGATGCTAATAGTGGTTGGATATGATCGGTTTTCGATGGTTCGAATTTTTCTACTAACCATGTGTAATAATGCAAAAATCGCAGGAAATTTATCAAAACAACATCCTTCCATGTTTTATTTTGCTCATTAACCTCCACCTTTTCACCTCCTTCTTCAAACCTACGAAAATATTATTTTACCCTTCATTTTAAACTCTTCAACTCTCCAACACCAGCATAACACGCCTCTCTTCATGTTCTCTCTCTCTCTCTCTCTCTCTCTCTCTCTCTTCAAACTTATTCCCTCTTCTTCTTCTTACTTATCCTACCTCCACATGTTGTAGTCCCGTTGACCTCTCCACGAAACTGTTGTCACCATCCCGTTGAGCTTTCCACGAAACCACCGTCTTCTTATTCTCTTACTTTCTTTCTTCTTCTCTACGAGGGGTCTTGATCGAGACTGGTGAGGTTGATCGACCCACCCAAAAATGATGAACTTTGGTTGATCAACCATAAACGATCGACCATTTCAAATTTTCGAAAATGGGAGGAAAATCAAAATTTTAAAAAGGGTAAAAAATGGATTCATTAAACATGAAAGTCTTGTCAGAATAAACTAAATAGGAAGTCTTTTGTCAAAATAATATATCACATAAAGTTATTTACAAAATTCTCCCTCATCGCGCATAATAAAATACTACACATGACCATATCTTTAATGGTTAAATAAATTTTAGTACTTTATGTTTGGTTCACAGACACTAAGGTCCCACATGTTTTGGAACGACCATTTTGGTGCCTTATTGTTCGGTCCACGAACCTTTTTCGCATTTGGAATTAAATAACTAACGGAATGTTTCATTCTGTTAGTCATGTGACATTATGTGCTAGTTAGTGATGATTGAAAATACCATTTTACCGTTACTTATTTAAAGCTTATAAATTTTAAAGAGAATTTTATCTTTTTGTCCTAGTTTAATAATAATTAAAATTCAAAAATAGTTATATATAAATTGAATTAAAAGTAATAAAATTAAAAGTAAGATGTATAATCCTTTTATATCTCATTTCAAAAATAAAATCCTCTTATATCTAAACTTTTTGGACCCTCTCTACATCGTGTTCATTTGGGGCGGTAGCGACTCCACGACAAAGCTCTACCGGAGACGTGCATGGCGAACCATGGTAAGCCAAAGACGTCTTCTCCGGCTAGGGCTTCTCCAGCGGTGGCGGACAGACTTGGAGTTAGTTCGCTGGATTTCATGGTGTTGGCCCCTTGCAAAGCTTTATCCTTCGTTGGCAGTTGTGTCGTAGCCCTGTCGTTGCCCCTTCGTCTTTACCAAACTCGTGGTTGCTCATCAGTGTGCTTGGCGTCATAAATCCTCTCTTTCCCGATCTTTCTTGGCCCAAAGTTGTCAAGGACTCATCGTCTAGGTGTTGACCTAAGGCGTGCTTTTTCTGAAGCTCACGACACTTTGGTTGTGCGTTCGGCTTCTGGTTTAAGACAATAGTTGGGTAGATCAGATTTCGAAGAACGAGTTTATTTTTATTTTTTATTATTATTGATACTAAGTTTGTTGGGTTAGGGATGTTGGTGTGAAAATTCGGTCTTGTTCTCGAAGGTGATGTTGATATCAGTTTTAATTTGTTTTCCAGATCGAGAAAGAGGAATGAACTAATAAATATTGTTTAAGTTTACTATTTGTTTTTCATATTCAGAAAGAGGAATGACCTGATATTTATTTCCAGATCTGATTTTGTGTAGGGAAATGGAAATCAGTAAAAAAGATATTTAACTTTGATGAAAATAAGTAAATGAATTAGAAAAAAAAGATATTTAATTTTTCAAAAAATATTGAAAAATTAATAAATTTAAAATAACTATATAATAAAAATTTAAAGAACAAAATATTATAAAAAAATATTGAAAATTTTAATAAATTATTAAAAAATTAAAGATTAAGAAGAGTAAAATTGTTTTTAACTCATAAGGTACTTGAATAAAAAAAACTCATAAGGTACTTTAATTTGAAATATTAAACATTAAAAATGGTTATTTCACATAATCATGTTAGGTTTTTTTTAACCTAAACACAAAAGAGGTTCGTAAACTAAACGATAGATGTCAAAATGGTCGTTTTCGAACATGTGAGATGTTTATTTTTAGCGAAAGGTGCAATATTATAACTTTCAGAATCGATTACATTGTTGTGCCTCGAGGAACATGCTCCTCGACCACGGAAGGTCAGTATGAATGAACAATGGTTCGCTGAGCCTTTTAATACCATAACCGTCACAGACGGTATTGTGATGCCCCAAGGACATAAAACGAGGGGAGGGGGTGGGGGAACGGGGTACATGAACTCGGAAAGCTCAACAATAGTGATGGTGGGAGGCAAAGCAACGTTTGGAGACCCCTCCCAAGTCCAGTCCCCGATGCTTAGGCTGTAGATCATCCCTCCCGACGAGACTTCTTTCCCACTTGTAACTTATCGCCCCACACAGAAGAAGGCGCCATCGTTTTCAGTGCTCTGAACCCACCACGCTCCCAAAGCATGGAATCAGCAATCCGTAAATCAAACATAAAAGTATCAAAATATATTTATCTTTTTTATAATTCCAAAAAAATGGACCAGAAGTATTTGCAAGCAAAGATACACTCCCGAGAGGTAGAGTCCGCCAATTTTCCCAAACAAAACTAGCAGAGAAGAGAAGAAGAGTCCCGTCTCCTGCCCAGAATCTCAGCCGTCATCCTCCAAGATGAGTACCATGAAGTTCTGTCGCGAATGGTGAGCTCTGCTAACCTCTCTATTGTTGCTTTCAATCTTCTTCTTCTTCTTCTTCTTCTCATATAACTCCAATTGATTCTTTGTTTATCAGCAACAACATTCTCTACCCCAAGGAGGATAAGGAGCAGAAGATTCTCCTATACGCTTGCCGCAACTGCGATCACCAGGTTAGGGTTTCTCTCTATTTCCCCCCTCTTCAATTAACTATTTTTTTAATAGTAAAAATATTCAAGGCTTTACCACTTGTAATTGTTCCGTTTCTTGTTCGTTCGCGTAGAGGTAATTTTTGTGGTAGGATTTGGTTAAGTTTCAGTACGAGAGGCTAACTCTGAATACTTGGGTAGGTATGTCGAAGATAAGTATGCATTTGATATTGATTTAATCAATGTAGCTCCATTTGAGAGTTGAGGGGAGTGAGAACTTGGTTGGGCTCAGGCTGATGTCCACTGCTGAACCATGATGAAGGTGGTTGCAATTGTAATTTTTCCTTGCAACAATGTCAATAGTTCACAATTGAACTATATGTTGCTTAATAGCTTTTTGATGTTCTAATTAAACTGTAATGCATGTCAAGTATCTTTGGATTCATGATCTAATAGCCATAACCCATATTGACTCTTCCATGGTGTTAGTTTTATCTTAATACTGTATTGGATTAACTCAATATCCAGTTAATGAATTCCAAGCATTGCATATAGTGCTTCATGCATGTAGAATATTTGTGCTAAGTTTAACTCATCGTACCTCTATCTATACCCCTTTTTACCTGCACAGCCTCGTAGCTTAGAGTTTGCTATTTGTACAGAGAAATGAGTACATTTTGGTGGTTGGTCTGTCAGATAGATTTAACGATAGTAACTCTTCATGCATCTGTGGGGGGAAGGGTAGGGAGAGAGTTGTAAGAAATCAAACAACATTGTTCTAGAATAAAATTTATGTTGATGCGTGACAAAAGTTGAGATTCAATGGAGTTATTGCCCAACTCTTCCACCATGTCCCTGTTTGCTCTCACTTTTAAGATAATTGTGTGTCAATAATTAACTTATGAAAGGTATTATCGATTACATGTGCGTAACTTAGTTCTTCGAAAGATTAGGGCGCACTCATTTTGGAACCTACAATTTACGGGAGTATTCCATTTGTTTTGGAATAGTCTGGTGGTTTTTGTTAGAGTTTAAAAGATTAAAGTCCATCCAATTGAGTGGTTCCTAGGCCTGATTGTTGTGTAAGCACTAGCCATAATTTGCTAGCTTTCAAATTGTACCGGGTACTAAATATTTAGTGAATCATTCATTGTTCATTGATGGGGTAAAACCAGGAACTAACCATTGTCGAGTTGTACCGCTGAAGAACTTGTTGTTGACTTATTTGTCGATCAGATCAGTACCCTTGACTTATGGTAATTACACAAACTAACATTTTCCGTTAGAGATGACCGAAAACGTTAGGAAAAACTCAAAAAACTAACAAGTCTGTTGTTAGTTTTTGAGTTCAATAGTCATGTTGCAGTTAGTTTTTGGAGTTTTTCCTAACTTTCTCAGACATCTCTAACGGAAAATGTTAGTATGTGTAATTATCATAAGTCAAGGGTACTGATCTGATCAACAAATAAGTCAATAGCAAGTCCTTGAGATGTACAAGTCGAGGATAGTTAGTACCTGGAGTTTTTCCTTCATTGATTACTTAGGGAAGACCCACCAAGTGGATCCTCTAGTAATTTAGACTGCTGCACTCTTCACTTGTTAGGCGAGACTGTTGTAATCATCCCCTGGCCCTGTCTACTTTTACTGAAATGAAGTTCTTGATGCCAGTTACCTCAATTGGATGTACTTCAGACGGCTGGTATATATGGTAGTAGTGAAATGCAGTGCAAGAGGTTGTTGATAACAACTTTAACCGTGATGATGAAATGGAATACAGTTTTAATTGTTTGGCTATTCTAAAACTTGCAAGAAAGTGTTAATGTAATATTCAACCTTAGATATGACATGAATCTCTTATACATGAGAGAATATAGTCAAGCTTGCATGTTATCTCTGTTGCCTGAATCATTCTTTTTTGGCGAATAAAAGCAAGGTTCTAAATAACTGCATTTAATGGCGAAATCTCGGCAAAATAAGACCAGTGTTATCAAGAAGTGGAAACGGTTGAAAAAACGGTCAACTCACCGAGTTGACTCACACTATGAGCTTTACTTAATTTATTTTCTCCCCTTCATGCCCAATGCAGGAGATTGCTGATAACAATTGTGTGTATCGAAATGAGATACATCACGCTGTTGGGGAACGTACTCAAGTATTGCAGGATGTTGCTGCAGATCCAACTTTGCCTCGCACTAAATCTGTTCGTTGTGCCCAATGCAACCATGGAGAAGCTGTCTTCTTCCAGGTCAGTTTCGTCAGTATGGTTATATAATTAATTTGATAACATCTATTGTTAGAGAAAGCATCATGATTGAATAGTATCTATATGAGTGTTTTGTGTGTGTACGTCTGTTGGAGTGTGATGTTCAAATGTCGGACAGTGAGTGGGAGAGTGGAGGGGACGAACACATGTTCATTTATGGTCTGTTTCTATAGAGAAAAACATGATAGGATTTAGGAGTTGTTGAAATATTGATCGTATCTTCTGTTTTGGCAATTTTTACTTAGAGGTTTAACATGTTAGTGGGTCAAAATTTCAAACTTTTATATGATGCATTACTTGCTTGGTTATGATTTACTATAGCACACTGATAAATCATTACTAAACAATGCGATGGTTCGGGTTTTAAAAGTTTGTGAATGTATATAATTGTAGGCGACTGCCCGTGGAGAGGAGGGTATGACACTGTTTTTTGTTTGCTGCAATCCCAACTGTGGGTATCGATGGAGAGATTGAGAATGTAGTCCCTTAAATCGACCCCTGATGCGATCATGCCTGTTCTGCTATTTTTACTAGTGAGTTACTCATTTGGAACAGAATGCTAAACTTCTCATGACTAGATTTTCATCCTATAAAATACTACCTACGGTGGTGATAATAGGTTGATAGGTATTATCCAAACTTCGTAGTATAAACTGATGTAAAGTATTCTTCTTGCTCCCAGTTATCGAACTATCGTATTTGAACCATTAATTCTATTTTCATATGATTTAACTACTTGGTGGGTGCACCGCCTGTTACACGATGCTAGTCGTAACATTTTTCATTTGAACGATACGTTGTAAATAGGTTCTTTATGAATACACATCTCTGAAATGAAAGAAGTGTTTTAGAAAACACACAAAACATCTCGGTGTTGCAATGAAGAATAGCTCGTAAGCATAAATGATTTATGATAATAGTTCGTATGGATTGAAAAAAGGCTTGCTTTGATGAAATCGACTTTATCAATTGTAATTTTAACTAATACACAACATTGCCTTATAGAATTAAATGAACACTTATTTATGGAACTTTTGGTGATCAATCACCATCGATATGGTGATCAAAGGCATGGCTTCTCTTAGCCGCACAGGGCAACAAGGTCTCGGCCATGTCTTTGGTTCTTTGTTTTGCAGTAGCTTCTATGTTTGGAGATGGTGTTCCGTTCAGAATTGGAAGTGGACTCGGACTGAGGAGAATGTATTGGTGTGTGCATGGCTAAACCACTATGAGAACTTAGAGCATGGGGTCGACCAGACCGGCCAAGCATTTTGGGACTCCATTCGGAAAGAGCTCGCCCTCGTAACCTATTAAACACCGTCGATGGAGCAGTCAACCAAGAGCTGCAAGAAATATTGGAACGTCACTAACAAGAAGGTGAAGATGTTCTGGGCTAGAATGACACAAAGACCAGGAGGGGAAAGAAGAAGGACAAGGGCAAGGCTGGGACTCCTAACGACGCGAAGTTGGCCAAAAATCAGTCGAGTATCGAGAAGCACCGTTGAGAGGAGCTCGGGGATTCAAAGTCATTGCTCCTGGAGTTCCGTTTACCCGAAGCGATGAACACCTCCACATGGAGCTTAAAGATTTGACCACCCATAGGCTCTTTCTCCAAGGCGTGGTGAAGAGGATTTATGGGTTGGTATGATATGTTGTTACGTGTTTTTCAGTAATCCATCATATGATAAGCTTGCAATACCCCAATATTATTAATCAAGTGTATTTATGTTTCATGGTGTTGGGTAGGTTTATCATTTAATCGCACACGGCTAAAACATTCACCTGAAAAAATCGACAAACCACCTCTAAATTAGGCAAGCGAAAGAAGAGTATGTATAACATTTAATTTTATCGGTTCAAATTTTGTAATTTGAATTTCAATAAAAAACTAAAATTTGTTAATGACGTTTTGGTAATTCTCACGACTTCACACCCACATTTATTGGTTCGGTCTTTTTCCACTGAGAGAACCTAATCGGATTAGACCCATATTTGAGAAAAAGTTTGTTCAGTTGGCCTGAAAATAGACCGATTCGATCTATTTCCACTGTGGGTGCTCTAACTATACTATTTGCAACAAAAAAAAACATGCCGGGTTTTTGCACTCTACAAACATGTGCTTGAGGATTTTTTGTAAGAGGAAGATTGAATAATTGTGAGTGTCTGTTTTGTTTATACAAAGTAGGTATTACTGGAGCACTTACTGAACTCAGGTCACAAACTGTTCTTGCAGATTGCAATGCTGGTCATGTTAACTATTATGAAACATTGTACACTTGCACTTTTGTTCATCTTTTTTTATCTTCCTCAAAGCGTCTAACACACCAAGTCCTTCAATCATATCACACTTGCTCCTAAACTTATTTAGCTGTTGGCTTGCTTGCTATTGTTCTAGAGAGAATGAAGTATGATTTTGTCATTCCTGAACTTGTAACAAACACATTCTGCATAAGATTCTACCCCCAAAAAATCCCACAACCGAAATGGAGACAACAAAGGCACCATTTGGTTCTTAATCACTAGTTCCAGCCTAAATTTTACTTCACGTTTCACAATAGCAATGCACAATGATCTTCAAAGGTAGAGTATAATGGTTTATTACATTTTATACATGCACACAGAAGTACAACTTCACTTATTGGAGTATATACACCCCTATCACTCAGACTATATATTCATTCTTCCAACACTAATTCGTGTGTAAACTGTGATACTTTCCCGTAACTAGAAAACTACATGTGAACGTTATACATGAAAACATAAAGCAAGTATTAAAGCATGAAGATCAAAACTCACCAATCCTGTTATTGGGGTTTAGAGGCAGATGAAACCAAGGTGTCCACATGAGCTCTCAACTTATCATTTCTGGTAGATGGACAATCTGGTATATGTCCAGTATGACAATTTCCACCCCATGGCACTGTTAATACTTTGACACTGCCCTGTGACGAGGATCCGGTATGTGGATGTAAGCACGGCAAATCAGCCTGGCATTGTAGCTCAATTCCAGCAGCAGAGTCCATTCTGCAATCAGCTTCCCTCAAAGCACCCAACTCAGCGTCAATCTTCCCTCTAAGGTTGATCAAAACACTTCTCAACCTTACAACCTCAGCTTCAAGTGCAGCCTCTCCCTGCAATTTCTTCACAAGTTGCTGGTTCAGCAGATGCACTTTCTTCACCTCCTCTTCCAAGTAAGCTGTACGAGCCTTCTTCTTCTCCCTATACTTCCTTACTGCTTCTCTATTCCCCGAAGGCCTTTTGGGTTTCAAATTGTGATGATTTTTATTGCTGTGATGCCCATCATCCTCGGATGTAAGAACTTGAGTGTGCGTGTGGAAGCACGTATGTGTGTGTGCCGAATCAGGGCCAGGTGGGTTGCAAGTGTGTGTGTGAGTGCAGGTTTGGGTGTTCTTCAGAAGCTCATCCAGAAATGGCCCGCCCGATACTGAATTCTGATAATTGGTTGAAGAACCAGGGTTTTGCAGCATACCATCGTCCGAATTATCAATCTCCCCATCATCCATTTTTGCTACCATTACTTGGATTGAGACCTAGAAACCAATCTCAATCAATCAGACAAGACCACCCCACCAGACACCAAACTCTATACAAAATTCAAGTGATTCATGGCATACAAACCAAATCAAACAATGCTCAAAGGTGACAATAGGGTTACAAATCAAGAATATAGATAAAAACTTCAACAGTCACTCAGTCAAAGCATAAATTCTGAAATCATCAACAAATTTTGAAGCAACCCCACTTGATTTAATCGGCACAAGCAAATAGAGAATAACAGCAACCCCAAAAACCAGTTAGGATTTGAGAAAAACAGCTTTTGGGAAGAGATTAAAGAATACCCACAAAGAATAGATGTTGAAGACGAATATATTCAAGTGCAGAAGAGAATCCAAACTTTCTTCAAGTGGGCACAAGGCGAGAAAAGCTAGGCTGATATGAAGAATGTGAGTGAAAAATAAAAGAAACAAAAATGGGAGAGGAATATTAGTTTCCATTATGAAAGAAATGAGCAGCATCTCTGTCTGTCATTCTTTTTGCTTTGATTTGGGCCAGTTATTTATTTGACTTATACATATTAAATACACAAGAAAAGTGCCCAATTCACGCCGTTGGTGTTACCTAGTACCTACCCTGTTCTGTCCATACGGATGTGCAAAAGTATCCAATATTCGATTGGGCCTCATCTGTGGATTGCGGATCAAATATTGGATGGATCCGTTAGCATGCGGCCTAGATTGCGGGGTTCATGTTTTTAAATCCACGGATTACTAGTCTATTCCCATATGTTTAAGGGCAAACAACATTTATTATTTTATTGTTTTGTCCACCATTTTTTATAGGGTTAATATCATAAAGCACCACACAGATATATACGTTTTTTAAATAACATATTAAATTACGATTTTTTCATGTGACACACCTATGTACCAACAAATTATCAAAGTTTGTTGATACATAGGTGTGCCACATAAAAAAATCATTGATACATAAGTGTGCCACATGAAAAATCATAACTTAGTGTGTTATTTGAAAAACATGTATATGTGTGTGGTGTTTTATGATATTAACCTTTTTTTTTATATTTCTAACTTGTGACTCTTCGCCTCTCCACTGACTTGGTTTTGTGACCGTCGCCACCGATCGTCCGTCCATCTTCTCCCTCTACATATGTTTAAGGATACTATAAAGATATTTAACCCCAAAAAAAAACAATTAAGTGATCCTCATGGGACTAGGAACCCTACTACTATAGCGGGGACTCAACGTTGTTTCAAGTTTCTTAAAACCCTCTTCAGCTGACCCTCTATAGTGGTCCCTTAAACATTCAATAAACCTCACGACCGAGTGGATAATACTCTCCCTCGTACACCCGTTAATCAACTGAGAACAAAATCTAGAATAAGCACCAAGTTGAGGGAGGGCAGCACCAAAGTCGACCTGGAGAGACGGAGGAAACATTCTAAGAGAGGGAAAAGTGACTGATCAAGACCATCGTAAAGATCTGTGACTAAGGTAGCGTCTGACTCGCTAGCAATTGAAACCATATATGCCATCATGTCTGACTTTCTTCTTGATAGCCCTAAAAACCCTCAGCAGCAACAAGAGAGGTAGGTGGATAAGGCTCTATCAGAGAGGGGAAGCGAGCACTCGGCAAGACAAGGAGTTGGGAGGGGGTGGGACTTACTCCAAATGCAAGTGTCGGAGGAGTACTCTTCTTGGTAACCCTGCTCCGCGACACTACCATCCATGAAAGAGGGAGGTAAGGAAGAGTATCTACGTGGGATGGCTCGAGCAGCACATCGGCACAGACCCTCGGGTCTCGAGTGGAAATCACTCGTTGAACGACCAAAACATCTTGCATGTTCGCTAGAACCAAGCCCTGAGTTGACTAGGAAGTTAACAAAAAGCAAGGGTGAATGGAAACCAACAAACAGAGCTTCCCAACAATCTTTATAATGGATCCCGGTTCCAACACATAACAGAGAGGTTAACAATATCTACCCAGTGAATCTGACCTTCAAACATAACACGATGAACGCTGGTTGAGAAGGAGAAAAACCAGGGTCGTAACATTTTCCAATCGTCTACCAAAAGAGATCACCAAATGTCATGGTCTTAGCATGACACGAGGAATGCTCTCACTATGTAAAGAAGATCCACCCCCACATTCCTTACCTTCCGAAGACCCACGTCAATGATGCAGACTGAGAAAGAGGTGCTAGGTATGTCGATCACACTAAAGGACGACATCCTCTCAAACTAGGGGCTCAACGTTAGTGTGCAATAAGATGAAGGAACTATCGGAGGAGAAGCTTTCTTAGTGCCCAAAACAGGTGCCCCCGCTGTCGTTGAAATCAGTAGGGTACATATACTGATTACTTGTGCTCAGTCAACTTGCAAGAATGACCAAAGCTTGACCCTACTGGGGTTTTCAACGGCGGGAGGTACATCGGTGATGCAGAGTAAGTGAGGGACCTCCACGAGTGTGGCGAGGGGGTTTAGGTTATGCAAGGTAAGTCTTTTCTCTATCTTTGTATGTATCCGATTATAGAGAGGCGGAAGATAAAGGGTGAATGTTTACTTTACGTTTGTATTTATAAAAGGACGGCTTGGGTATTTTTTTTAATAACAGCATGTGTTCTGCATATATTAATCTCTGTCTAATTTTGGGTGGAAAAAGAGTAAAATGAAATAATAATAAAAAATATGGGTATTAAATGTCAAGAAAATAATTATGGGGTGATGTGAAAAAAAAGTGATAGTAAGTAAATTATGTGTAATTTTTCCTTAACTAGTTAATGGTTACCATTTTTAAGTCATTCGTTTCCCATCATCGTTTTTTATAACAATTTATTTGTTTTTGCGTCTAGACATGATCACTGTTCCAATCTCAAAAAAAAACGTTAGCTTTTATCAATCAAGTGTCATATGTGAGTTCTTACATCATGTCCCACCTAGTATTGATAATGTGTGAAAGTATACTTAAATATAATATATGGTAATTTCACCTCACTACCCTAACCAAACTTTGTTGCAGCTCACTACCCTAACGAAACTTTTAGTGTCAATTTAATACCCGCCGTCAATTTTTCATCCATCTTGACATGACCCCAGCTTAAAAAAAATGACAACACTACCCTTACCAACAATAATAAATTAAAACCCTAATCCCCATTTTCATTTCATTCTACTTTAAGCTGTTCTTCTTCCACCTCCTTATACTTTCAGCATGTTTTTCATTTTACTTTCAACTGTTGTTCTTAGTCGCTGCAGTAGAAATCACGAACAGATCTGAGGGTTTCCATCTCCGTGCTTGGCCGGTGAGCTCGTGACCGACCACATTCGTCCAGAGCTGCGAGGGGGCGTGGCCGGTGGAGAAGAAGCAGCTCCAAATCTCCGGCGAGTTCGAGAGTTTTGGTCCGACCTCGAGTTCTCCGGCAAGTCATCACCTTGAATATTGCAGATTGTGAAGTTTGTTTGCTGAGAATTGAGTTTTGTCCTGTGTGTATGGGATTGGGATGAGAATTGAGTTTTTTTTTTAATTTCATAACCTGAAAATTTTGGGTTTTGTTCTTGAATTTTATAATCTGTAAAATTTTGGGTTTTGTTCTTGAATTTCATAATCTGGAAATTTTGTGTTTGTTCATGAATTTCATAATATGCAAATTTTGGGTTTTGCTCATGAAAAAAAAGTAGAAAATGAGTTGCAGAGATGAAACTACGAGTTAAAGAAGTTTTTTCATGAGTTGAAGTTGTATCACTGGAGATGAAAAAAAGAAGTTGTAAAGAAATAAAAACTAAATTTCAAAACTGAATTTAAAACAAAAAAAACTGAAAAATTATAAAATGCGTTGTAGAGATGGAAAAACTTAATTTTATAAAATAAAATCTGATATTTAAAAATGAAATCTGTTGTTTTAAAATAAAACTGACTAAAAAATCTTATTTTATAAAATAAAAAGTGATTTAAAAAATGTAAATTTTTAAATAAAAACTGAATTTAAAAAAATAAAATCTGATTTTTTAAAATTAAAAGTGAATTTTTTAAAATAAAAACTTATTTTATAAAATAAATTCGAATTTTAAAAATAAAAACTGATTTTATAAAACAAAATGGATTTTTATAAAATAGATCTGAATTTTAAAAATAAAATATGATTTTTTTAAAAAAGTAATTTTTTTTAAATAAAAATTTATTGTTTAAAATAAAATATGATTTTTTAAATAAAAACTGATTTTTATTAAATAAAATATGATTTTTTAAATAAAATATTAATTTCTAAAATAAAAACTAATTTTAAAAAATAAAATCTGAGTTTTTAAGCATAAACTGATTTTTTAAATATAAAAAAACTGATTTATATAAAATAAATAAATAAAAATAATTTTTGAAAACCAATTGCATGTTTTTGAAAATTTGAGTGTTTATTAGGGGTATTTTGGACTTTTTATCATTTTCCATCTAAGAATGGATGTAAGTCGACGACGGGTATGAAAGTGTAACTAAAAGTTTCGTTAAGGTAGTGAGGTGCAACAAAGTTTAGTTAGGGTAGTGAGACGAAACGCAAGTATTTTTAGGATAAAGAGATGAAGTTTACCCTATAATATAAATATATAGTTATAGAATTGTATGAGACCAGGGAACTTTCTTGAATCATCTCCTTGTTTAAGCGACACCGATGGTTTCAGAAACCAGGGGGTGAAGCATCATTTGCGTGCAAGGATGTCTCACTAAGTTATACTAGGATACATACTGTTCCACTACACTCGTCGACGTGTCGTTCTAATGACAAGACACGTGATGTGTTACAGCAAGTGAATCCTTCCTACAACGTGGCACTCTATGGCTTCGTCACATAGTTACATAACGTGTGAAATAAGGAAAATGTTTTGCTGACTGCTGCTACCGCGTTTTCTTCAAACATTTATTTATTTCCTATTAATATTTCGAAGGTGAAGTACCAGCAATAGCAGCACAAGGTACACCCTCCTATGCATAGTATTTGTAAAAATATCACTCTGTTTTTATTTTATTTATTTAAAGTAATTTTTATCAATCTTTCGATTAAAAGACTCATGAAAAATGACAAAAATACCGAGAATCGCTGGCCTGTAAAGGAAGAACAAACGTTCAAGCAAAGGGAACCCCAACACCTCTCAAGCTCTCACTCTCCAGTCTTGGGTGGGATTAGAATCTTTTAACTAAGAAACGCACCCTCTCTACAGGTTCTTAGATCTGCTGATCCAAGGTATTTTTATCATTTCTACACATATGGAACCATTTTTCTTGTTTTAGGCCTTCTTCGTGTTGATTCCAGTGCGTTTGTTCTTGGTGGATTGTGAATTTTTTGGAATGAAAGGGCGATTTGAATCTGGGTATTGGATATCTGATGATTTGCAACTAGAAAGTATATATATATTTTTAGTTTAATGGGTCTGTTTTAGGTTTTCTGTTATCTAGGTTTGTTTAAGACTCTGTTGGCTTTACTATAAATTGGAATCCAGGTATTGGGTAATTGACTAATTGGTACTTGGTAACTGCAGATTGAAGTTTTTTTTTTTGTAACTTCGATGGGAGTGATGTATTAATTATTGAGTGATTAAAGCTTGTAACTTTCTCAAATTCGCAAAAATTTATAACCTGGGTTGGGATTTACGTATGGTTTTTGTCTATTTGATTCAGGTAAACAAAAGGTTGATTGAGGTAGTGGTAAACAATTTGCCCTGTTTGTCTACTGTAGAAGACAATTCCTGGGGATGGAACTTCTCTCTTATAGCACTCCACCTTGTAGTCATGCTATGAGTTTGAGGTTCAATTTTAGTCAAACAAATATCTCTTCTTCTAGAAGGCATGTGGTGGTGTGTGCTAGAATTGATTCAAGGCATGGGTATCTGGGATTTAGCAAGTCAAGTAAGTTCCTCTCCAACAAAGTTGATGGGCGGCAAGGTTTTCTATCGTTAAAAGCTGTTGAAGGTTTTCAAAACCTTGATAAGAAGGTGTTAAGTGGAAACTATGATGGGTATGTAATAGATGGGACAGATGCAGCAGGGAGTGCTTTACAAAGGGAGGAATCACCATCTAAGGTTTTTATTCCCGGTTTGCCAGATGAATCAAATGGCGAAGATGGTGCCCAAGTGAGCAGTTGTTTCTGGGAATGGAAGCCTAAACTCAATGTGCATTATGAAAAATCTGGGTGTGAGAATGTGAATGCCCCTCCAGTGCTCTTTCTTCCGGGTTTTGGAGTCGGTTCTTTTCATTATGAGAAGCAGCTTAAGGATTTAGGCCGTGATTACAGGGTCTGGGCATTGGATTTTCTTGGTCAGGGCAAATCTTTGCCGGTTGAAGATCCCACTTTTAGCTCCAAAGATGGGAGTGAAAATTCTGTATGGGGATTTGGAGATGAAACTGCACCATGGGCCACTGAACTCGTATACTCTACTGATTTATGGCGAGAACAAGTTCAGTATTTCATTGAAGAGGTAGTTATTACTCACATGCTTCTTCTCTTCCTTTTCTTTTGTATGCATGCGTTTCTTATCAGCTAAATTAAAATCTCCATCATCAACTTTTTAGCTTTTGAAAGATTTATATATTTGTATTAAACTTGTGCTTGAATAAGCTCTTTTTGTTATAGGTCATTGGTGAACCAGTTTATATTGTGGGAAACTCGCTAGGAGGATTCGTAGCACTATACTTTGCAGCATACAACCCTCAATTGGTGAAAGGGATTACACTGCTTAATGCGACCCCCTTTTGGGGACTCTTGCCTAATCCCACCAAATCTCCAAGATTAGCAAGCATATTTCGATGGGCGGGAACATTTCCTCTGCCTGCCAATGTCAGAAAGGTCACAGAAATTCTGTAAGTTTCACAAGTGATTGGTCACTTGTCCATTGTTACAAGCTGACTAGTAGGAAGCCCAAACAATTAAATCTTATGGTCATGACTAACCTTATATGAACTTTCATTATTCTATGCAGTTGGCAGAAAATAAGTAATCCGGAAAGTATTGGAGAGATACTTAGGCAAGTTTATGCAGATCATTCAACTAATGTAGACAAAGTATTCATGAGTATACTTGAGACAACAGAGCATCCTGCTGCAGCTGCATCACTTGCTTCTATTATGTGTGCTCCACGGGGACAGCTGTCCTTCAATGAGGCATTATCTAGGTATGTACATGGAAGTACTCACCTCTTCATTTCTTACTGTATAGTTAATGACGTGAGGTTCATCTGTGTCTGCAGTTGCCAAGTGAATAATATACCAATCTGTCTTGTGTATGGAAGAGAAGACCCCTGGGTGAAGCCGTGGTTTGGCCTTGATGTGAAACGACAGCTACCTGAAGCTCCATATTATGAGATCAGTCCGGCTGGTCATTGCCCTCATGATGAAGTCCCAGAGGTATGCTGCTTTACCAGTTATATTAGAAACATATTTTTATACACTAACTCACCATATGTGTGACAGAGAAACTCGTGTCAAGTTTGAGAAATGTTATAGTTGTATGGTTCTCTCCCCCCGTTTTTTTTTTTGCATTAACTCACCATATTTGTGACAGGTTGTGAATTATTTACTACGTGGATGGATGAAGAACCTGGAGTCTAAAGGTTCGGTAGCACTGCCTCTGCTTGATGATGTTGAAAGTGTTAGGTATAGCATTGCCAAGGAGGTAGAATTTGGTAGACTAGGATCAAAAAAATCAGTGAGGGTACAGTTCTTTGGGTCTGAGTTCTCTCTTTGGAAACAGATCGTCTCTTTTTTAAGTTATAACATTAAGAAGTTAAAAATGGTACCCTCCTAATTATATAATCTAGTGTAGCTTCGCCAGGATGTATTATAATTTTTTACCTTGTAATTATGTAAGGAATGTGTCATATGTTAAGATCTACGATGCAATGAAACCGAATTAATCATGTGTTTCTGTTGCTGTTGAAATCACTCAGAATGGACCAGGTTTCTTGTTTGTGCACATCATATCTATAAGATCGTAGTATTATTCTGCCAGCATTCACACAAAATAGCATATATATATATATATATATCACACACAAACTACATACATAACGAGAGTTTACAAACTCTCATAGGCATGAGACAGTGATACAGACATGGAAGTGGAGTTTAAACAACCCAACTTAACTCCTAGACATGGGTCTTGATGGCCTTGCTGTAACCCGTTTGATCGTCGTAGTACTTGGACCAGAGCATGACTCCTCCGTACTTGTCCGAACCTTTTATGACCGGTAAGACATCAGAAGTGAGATCAGCCACCGGAACAAAACCGCTTCCGGCTGCAGCAGGAGCTGCAGGAAGCCCGAGGAAGATCTTGGCAGCGGGGATGTCCGAAGTCCACTGCTTCCACGCGTCCTCGAGATTGGTAATAGTTGCGGAGTACTGGCAGGGAGGGTTGTTGTAGAACTGAACCCAGACATAGTCGAAGAGGCCCGTCTTCAGGGCATTTCCCACCCAAGCATCAGGGAAGGGACACTGAGGAGCGGCACTCAAGTACACCTTCTTACCCTTTTTTCCGTACCCCGAAAGGTACCTGGCGAGATCATCCCAGTGCAGGTTGGTGCCGCCTTCAATGTCGAAGTCAATGCCGTCAAGAACAGCGTCCCCGAGGGGCCGAGTGGAGGAAGTTCCTCCCAAGAAGTTGTTCCACAGGTAAGTCGCCACCTGCCTCGCGTCCTCTGCCGAAGTCAGGTAGTAGCTTCCTGCCCCTCCTCCTATGGAGAGCATCACTTTGATGCCTTTGGCTTGACATGCTTTTATGTCGGCGCTGAGGCCGGTGCAGCCGTTGGTGAAGGGATCACAGTGGCCGGCAAGGTTGATCATCGGGGTCTGCCCGTTTCCAAACGTTGGCAGGAATGCTATGTTCACGTATTCGTAATTTCTTGTGGCGCAAGTCTCTGCCAATGTGCCCTCTGCTCCGTTCTGACCCCAGTAGATGGCAATGCCACCAGCCTCGGCTCTAGCTACTATCAGTAGAACAAACGAGGAGATCAAGGCCACTGACATTGCCAAGTTCGACGCCATATCAATATCTGCACTTGCTTACTAGTAACTTGAGTACTACTAATCTATGCTTCTTTAGTTTTGTTGCTTGAGTAGCTTGTAGAGCTCGAGCTTTTATAGGAGAAGCATGGTACTGGCTCGATGGCTATAGTTTTGTGCTTTTGCTGAAGGTTGCGTGGCTTAGAGGTCGAGTATGAATAGATGAGATGGGTAGAGAACAAAAATCCACATATGCAAGATGTGTGTGCATTATTTAGAAAATGTAAGAGGCTCCATATCTTGTACGTAATGCTTATGGTTTTGGTGTAATGTTATTGTCTCCTTCACCAAGACTGTATGGGGATGATGTTTCTAAGTTGTAACCTGGCTGAGGATTGCTGATTTTAACTTGTTACAAAAGAAACCTACATTGGAGGTTAGCGACTATATTGTCTTTGGCCCTTGTCGGGTTATATTGGTCAGCAAATGATGATTCTGGTTTTCAGAACAAGTGTCCATTGGATCCCTCTGGAGATCCAAAGAGCAACAACTAATCGAACTATTGACCAAAATCTTTATTGGTTTTATTTGCTCCCAAATAGATGAACTGGACCTATTCAAATGTCCACTTTATTGAACATAAAGCTGAGTTTACATTTTGGAAGGACCATCAGAGTCGAAGATGGTTTCCTCTACCACAACACATGCCTTTGAATTTGAAGGAATCTCTAAATTCAGAGAATGTGCTGTCATTCAGATTGAGGCTGAAAAGTTGAGGTTGAAAAAATAAAATAAGAATAAAAATGTTGAACGATTTTAGGGTGTAAAAACGTAATGAAAATTAAACAAAATCCTTAAAACCACTTAAGATCCATGTAATTCGTATGAACTAACTAACAAAAATTTAAAGCGTGTTACCTTTTCTGGATTTGAGCCTGGTTTGATACGGAGACATATAAAACGCTTCTACTTGACGAAGTTGAGACGTCTCCAAATGGATGCGTCCTCTGTAGGTATCCACACCAACAAGAGCTCCCAAATTCGTATGTGCTAGCACAAATCCTTTTCTTTTTCTCTCGTTTTCTTCTCACTTTTTCTCTTTATTTTTTTTCTCTGTTTTACAACTGAACCACTCCCAAAATGTAGTCACACTTCTAATATCGTAATCCCAAAAGGTTTATGAAATACCAGCTAAATGGAGAGGAGACGTTACAGGAGAGAGTTGAATTACATAAAAAAAACAATGAATCTCTGAAATTCAAATGTTTTTAACTGAATTTTAAAATTAAAATGAATGTAATATATATACATACATTTATTTGATTGATTTTCTCAACATAATTGATTAATATAATCTTATTATATTAAAAGAGAAAAAACGAGTAATAAATAAATTTATATTATTTTACATCACATATAATATAATTATATTAATTTAATTGAGTTTCTAAAGCCCAATTTGATTGTGTGCTTAATGTTGTGGGTGACCCTGTAAGCTCATACAATATTGATAGTCGATCCGAAATCCTTATTTCGTCCATGTAAACTTTAACTAACCTGATTTTTAGAATAATTTCCCTTACTCCTTCTCTTCTTATTTATATGTATATAAGTATAGTAGCATTAGAGTTGTATTTCAATACAACTTCTATATATACAAACATTGATATAAATTTTAACACTCCCCATCAAACTGGATCATATATGTTAATCATGTCCAGCTTGTTACAAAGATAATTGATCCGAACTCCTAGTAAATGCCTAAGTAAAAAGGTCTCCTAGTTGGTCTCCCGTCTTCACGTACTCAGTACAGATTAGGTTTTGCTGAAGTTTCTCTCGAACAAAGTGACAATCAATTTCAATATGTTTTGTTCGTTCATGGAATATTGGATTAATTGCAATATGAAGAGCATCTTGATTATCACACCACAACCTTGCTAGCATTGATACCTTAACACTTACTTCGGGCAACAACTGATAAATCCTCATTATTTCACACACAGACTGGGCCATAGCTCTGTACTCAGACTCAACACTAGAGCGGGAAACAACCGCTTATTTCTTGCTTTTCCATAAGACTAAATTTCCTCCAAAAAATACACAGTACCCTGAAGTAGATCTTCGGTCGACCTAGACCTTGCCCAGTCCGAATTAGAAAAACATTCTATATGAGTGTGACCATGGTTCTGATAAAGAAGACCTCGTCCAGGAGCTCCTTTCAAGTAACACATAATGCACTATAGAGCATCCCAATGATCGTGTGTTGGAGCAGACATGAACTGACTGGCAACACTGACAACATATGCAATATCAGGACGAGTAATTGTTAGATAGTTTAACTTTCCTACCAATCTTCTGTATCGTTCTGGTTCTTCAAATAAATCCCCCTCTTTCATAAGTTGCATATTAGGTGTCATAGGGCTAGCACATGGTTTTGCTCCCAACTTCCCTGTTTCAATTAATAAGTCGAGCACATATTTCCTCTGAGATGACAAGATGCCTTTATTGCTACTCATCACCTCAACTCCCAAGAAATATCTTAGAGAACCCAAATCTTTTGTATGAAACTGACCATGATGAAAAGACTTCAGGGATGAAATTCTAATAATGTCACTCCCTGTAATAACGATATCATCCACATATACAACTAAAAGGGTAATACCTGATGTTGAGTGTTTATATAACACCGAGTTATCAGACTTGCTCTTGCTCATGCCAAACTCTTCAACTGCTCTACTGAACTTTCCAAACCAAGCACGGGGGATATGTTTCAACCCATATAATGACTTCTGAAGATGATAGACTTTCCCATACTCCCCCTGAGTAACAAACTCAGGTGGTTGCTCCATATAAACCTCTTCTTCAAGATCTCTGTGTAAAAAAGGCATTTTCCATATCAAGCTGATGTAATGGTCAATCATATGTGGCAGCAAGAGAGATGAACAACCGAACAGATGTCATCTTAGCAATAAGAGAACATGTGTTTGAATAGTCCACACCATAAGTCTGAGCAAATACCTTAGCAACCAAACGTGCTTTAAGGCGAGCCACAGAGCCATCAGAATTAAATTTGATAGCAAACACCCATTTACTACCAATAACATTCTTTCCATGAGGTAATTGTACTAATTTCTTAGTACCATTTTCATCTAACGCGCTCCCCTCTTCCATCATTACTGCACGCCAACCAGGATGAGACAATGCCTCATTGAGGGTGTTAGGAACATATATCGAATCAAGAGAAGTAACAAAAGAACAAGATGAGCGAGATAATCGATCATATGAAACAAACGACGAAATAGGAAAAGTACAATGACGTTTATCTTTACGGAGGGCGATAGGAAGACTAAGGTCATCTAGAAGATCCGGTGGCAAAGAGGACTCTGGTACAAGACATGAAGGAGAAGGTTCATGTTGTCGTGAATACACAAACTGAACCGGGAGGCGTGCTGGTATGAAATCAAAAGTGACATGGGGCGAATGTGGTGTCAAAGGGGCGGATAATGGTGATGCTGGTGGTAGAAGGGTATCCGTGGGTGTGGAAACAGATGGAACAATAGGTGGATGAGGAGTAAGATAAACCAATACCTCTTCTGACTCTCCCTCACGCACAGTAGCACTAAAGGTGGATGAAAAGAAGGGTGTATGCTCCATAAAAGTGACATCCTTAGACACCAGATATCTATGCAAATATGGAAAATAACATCGATGCCCTTTTTGCAAACGAGAGTATCCCTGAAAAACACACTTGACTGACTTAGGATCAAGCTTACTAAGAAAAGGCTGAACATCACGTACAAAACAAGTGCAACCAAATATACGAGGTGAGATAGAGAACAAGGGTTTGGTAGGGAATAAAACATGATAAGGAATGTCACCACGAAGAATCGATGAAGGCATTCTATTAATAAGAAAACATGTCGTAGAAACGGCATCTGCCCCAAAACTCTTTGGAACATGAGCCTGAAATAAAAGAGCTCGAGTTGTTTCAAAAAGATGCTGGTTCTTCCATTCGGCAACCCCATTCTGCGTTGGAGTATCAACACACGACGAATCATGGAGAATGTCATGCTAAGCCATGAATGTCGCATATGGACCTGGAAAATATTCTTTAGTATTATCACTTCTCAAAATATGTATACTTGTGTTAACCTGAGTTTTGATTTAAGCACAAAATGCAGTAAAATGAGAAAATAATTCAGACCTATGTTTCATAAAGTAAAGGGATAACTCCACAAAACAACTATTGTTCGACTTTCGTTTTCACAATATAACTGTAAACTATATTATCGACCATATCACATCGTTGGGTGAATTTTTTTTTCAAAAACCATAATCTGTCGTGACAATTTTGACGAATCGTTGTTTTTTTTTGGTGTGCCACGCACGACTAAACAATAATCCACTGATTTGGTGTGCCACGGACGTGCTTTTCCACCTAAGCACGTGCGTGGCACACCAAAAAAACCAACGATTCTTCAAAACTATCAAAATCTGTTATTTTGGATGACACCGTTAGTTTTGCTTGGAAAAAGACGAATTTGCCCTCAAACTTGAAATAGATTTGTTTTAAATAAAATTAATAAATATATTTTTTAATTTATCTATAAATAAACTTTTTAAATTTATTTATAATCTGATATTAACAAATCTGATTTTTAAATATTTTTTATATATAATAATCATATTTTAATTATAAAAAAAATATTTTTTTAACCAAAATTGAATTTTTTGTTGTCATTTTCTTCTTCTTCTTCCCCAAATCTCCAACCGATGAACACAGACCCAAATCTTCTTTTTTTTTGTTTTTTTTTTATCATTTTGATACTTTTTTTCAAACTCAAATATGGACACAAATAGAGTACGATGGTGGTTCTATGTTCATCATCTCAAATCTGCAGAACCGAAGTTTCATCGGAGATGAAGAGCATCGGTGAGTTCGAGATTATGTACTCTGCAGAGCCAAATCCAAGAAGACGAACTCTGGAACCACATCAAATAAAATCCCCAAATCTCCTGATTTGGTTCACGCCCACGGAGGGATGAACTTCTCAGATCTGCAATTCGAGTGAGACTTTTTTTAAGCATGTTTTTTTTTCATGAAAAGAAAGGGAGGAGTTTTTTAAAATCTAGCCCGAGCTTCACCATGGATGCTCACCATGGATGAGTATGGAAGAAGAAGATGATGGGCATGGGAAGAAGGTCATGAGAGATGAGCATGGGAGATGGGTATGGCGTGATGTTGATGGTTGATAGTTTTGAAGAATAGCGAATAGTTCGCAGATGGGAATTGAGATCAAAGGTAAGTCGCATTTAGGATGGTGGAATCAAAGGTGAAACATAGTTGGGATGTGGCTTTTCCCCTAAGGGCAATCCGGCCATTTACGAAAAAATGGAAAGGCATGTGACTGTCACGCGCTGAAAATACTGACGGTGCCGTCAAAACAGACGGTTTCCGTTAGTTTCTGAGAATCGCGAAAAGTTCACCGATGGGAATGGGGAACGAAGGTCAGTCGCAGTGTGGACGATGGAAACAAAGGTAAACTATAATTGGGAAGCGGCCTTTCCCCTAATATTAAAACTACTGAAAGTTCAGAAGTTAGGCTTCATAGTGCCCAGTGAACCTTATTTCTGTTCAAACCTCTTTGCAGCGGTCAGAAGGCAAGAAAAGCGCTTCCAAAACCTGCGAGATGAGATCCATTCTAATAGCCATTTCCGTCCAAGACAAGGGCTGAAGACATTATCATTTGTAGCTAGTAAGTCACTAATTAACCTCCTATGTATGTTGTTATGTAGGACGTTAAAATCAGCAGTAATCAGTCAGGTTAGAAGCATCGGGACATCAATGAACGCACAATCTTGCTGAAGGAGACGATAGCATGACTCCAAAAGAGTGGCCAATAAATGGAGAAGATGGAGCATATTACTTATCCCAAACATTAAACAAACTGCTTGCACATGTGGATTTCTGTTTTCTTCCTGATTCACATGATCCATAATCCATCATATATGTACAAAACTATAGTCATCAAGCCACAACCATTCTTCTCCTATAAAACCTCGAGCTCTACAAGCTACTACTCAAGTTACTAGTAAGCAAGTGCAGATATTGATATGGCGTCGAACTTGGCAATGTCAGTGGCCTTGATCTCCTCGTTTGTTCTACTGATAGTAGCTAGAGCCGAGGCTGGTGGCATTGCCATCTACTGGGGTCAGAACGGAGCAGAGGGCACATTGGCAGAGACTTGCGCCACAAGAAATTACGAATACGTGAACATAGCATTCCTGCCAACGTTTGGAAACGGGCAGACCCCGATGATCAACCTTGCCGGCCACTGTGATCCCTTCACCAACGGCTGCACCGGCCTCAGCGCCGACATAAAAGCATGTCAAGCCAAAGGCATCAAAGTGATGCTCTCCATAGGAGGAGGGGCAGGAAGCTACTACCTGACTTCGGCAGAGGACGCGAGGCAGGTGGCGACTTACCTGTGGAACAACTTCTTGGGAGGAACTTCCTCCACTCGGCCCCTCGGGGACGCTGTTCTTGACGGCATTGACTTCGACATTGAAGGCGGCACCAACCTGCACTGGGATGATCTCGCCAGGTACCTTTCGGGGTACGGAAAAAAGGGTAAGAAGGTGTACTTGAGTGCCGCTCCTCAGTGTCCCTTCCCTGATGCTTGGGTGGGAAATGCCCTGAAGACGGGCCTCTTCGACTATGTCTGGGTTCAGTTCTACAACAACCCTCCCTGCCAGTACTCCGCAACTATTACCAATCTCGAGGACGCGTGGAAGCAGTGGACTTCGGACATCCCCGCTGCCAAGATCTTCCTCGGGCTTCCTGCAGCTCCTGCTGCAGCCGGAAGCGGTTTTGTTCCGGTGGCTGATCTCACTTCTGATGTCTTACCGGTCATAAAAGGTTCGGACAAGTACGGAGGAGTCATGCTCTGGTCCAAGTACTACGACGATCAAACGGGTTACAGCAAGGCCATCAAGACCCATGTCTAGGAGTTAAGTTGGGTTGTTTAAACTCCACTTCCATGTCTGTATCACTGTCTCATGCCTATGAGAGTTTGTAAACTCTCGTTATGTATGTAGTTTGTGTGTGATATATATGTGCTATTTTGTGTGAATGCTAGATATATGATATATTGATATTGGTCTAGTGAACTTCTAAAAAAATACCTTGCATGTTGTTGTAATTAAATTTCGGGAAAATTTCAATTTAATACCCCGGCAAACTTTTATTTGCAATATAACACCCTATCTTGTTTTTTTGCAATTTAATACCCTGACAAACATTTATTTTCACTTCCATACATAACGTTACTTTTCCGTCCATTTTTGGACGGAAATTAGTCATGTGCAAAGCACATGACCTTGTCTTTTGATAAAATACCAATATTACCCTCGTATTCCTTTTTCAAACCCTAATACACTCATCCCTACTTGATATCGTAGAAAATAACTGAGGACATCCCCTTACCGACATTTCAACAAAATAGGAAAAGACATGCCTAAACCAACAAAAATAAAGACCTAATTGAACTAAAGACGGGTAATAAGAAACATTAAAGAAAGCTGGAAATAGTGCTTTGATTGCGGCTTTCCCGACACTCACCAGCACCCGTAGTCCCGGGTCTGTGGGTATAGTCCGTATACGAACCCTCCCACCCCCGCCGGGGAGAGCGGTCGGGTGCCATGGTTGCCATGGCTGATTTCGGACGAGACGGGGTTGGTTGAGGAGAGAGCGACGACTGAGGAGCAGTCGACCTTGGACCCGAGCTCGACGAAGGATGAGGCCTTGGGAACCACGCAAGAAGACGGAGAGGAAGCTAGCCCGGACGTCAGCAGCTAGGAGTATTGTTCGTGGAAGACTTCGAGGTAGGGAAAGTACTAAACTCCTCTTCTAATTTAAAGAACGCTTTAGTATGCCTATAGGATAATAATAACCGGAAAGGTCCTAGTTTTCATGTAGGATGTGATTCACTAGTTTAATCGCTTTCAATACTTGGGAAATTGTCGTGCTGGTAGAATGGCCATGACGAGCCTTAGGATTGTTTGTGATTGTGTTCGATTGCCTCATATGTCGTTCTTGCTTAGTCTTTAGGTTAAGATAAGAGTCAAACTAAATTAGATAAATTGTGATGATTGTGTCATGCATGGTTGAACCGTATTATGATTGATTGAATGAATGTTTGAATGTAAATTGATTGTGCCAAATGGTATGACCGGGTGAGTGATAGACCGATGAGACGTGGTTGGTAAGTATGCTGGTAAGTGTGATTGTTAATATGATTTCTTTGGGGCGTGACAACCGCCCCGGTTTAAAAGAATTAATTAATTAAATTTCTTTGTTGGAACGTCGTGGTTGGAAAACGGGTCGAAAAATTTGATCGAGTGTAAATTTTATAAAAAAGATCAAAAAAAAAGAAGGAAAGAAACTGTTTGGGCCAGGCTGACTGGGCCAGCCAGTTGGGCCAAGTCCAGGACGCGCCATGCCCAAGGCCCAGTTGCACGCAAGCCCACCAGCGCCGGCCCAAAGCCAACGCCAGCTAACCCTAGACGCGTCTCTCTCTCTCCTCATTCACATGCACGCGTCCCGAGACGTCTTCCTCCTCGCCTCTCTTCTCTCTCGAGTTCCTCTGCTCTCAGATATGGTTCCTTCGAAGCTCGCCGGAGACCAAAACCTTCGCCTGAACTCGTTTCCTCCACCCACGACCAACCATCGCCACACCCTGTACCTGAAAACCCCCTCCCTTCCATTCTTCTTCCCCCTCGACTCGAATCGAACCACGTCGTCGTACCTCCGAGCTTCACCGCGTCCTCAACGAACCAAATCAGTAACGGTGAGCCCTCTCCCGACCTCGATTCACCTCTCTTGTCACTCCTTACCTGAGAATCGATCCTGTGTGAGGCCGTTTTGGCCGAGCTCGGACGGAGAGACTCGCCGGAGTGCTCGAGTTTCAAATCTTCGTTCCCACGCCGGCGAGCTCCTCTAGTCGTCAAATCCGGACGGAGAGGCGCGATACTCGCCCTAGCGATCTTCACTCTTCACCCTGAGCTTCTGACGCCGTCGCCTCCGTGAAGAAACCACCACAAACTCTCCTGATGCCGCTGCCGTCGCTGGAGCTGAACCGGACCGAAACAAACCCTAGCTCTTCTCTGACGGGCCTTGGGCCAAGACGAGTTCGGGTACTTGGGCCTGGGCCAGTCTAAGTCGGGCCTGGACTGGATTCGGGCTCGGGTCTAGATCCTGACTTGGGTCTGGACTCGGGTCTGGATCTGGGTTTGGGTCGGGCTTGGGTCAGGTCTAGGTCTGAGATCTGGACCGGGTCGGATTCAAGTCCGGTTTTCGGATTCGGATCGGATCCGGGTCAGGACAGTTTTAATTAAATTAATTAATTGGTTTTAAATTAGATAAATTCAAGGACTTAATGGACAATTTAAAGGACTTACCTGATAAGAATTAGAGGACTGGTCTGGGACTGATTACCGTCCCTTTTTGTTAAACCCAGACTTGGACTTCGCCCGGGAAGACCGGAGATAGGCCCGGACGTCAGCAGCTAGGAGACGTAGTTGTTGTGATCGCCTTGAGGTAGGGAAAATAGCGAATACTGCTTTAATTACGGAAAGTTACTAGTATGCATGCTAGGTAATAATAAAACGGGAACGATCGTTTAATATTATATGATAACCGGACGAGTCTTAGTAACATGTAGGATGTGATTCACTAGTGTTAGCCGCTTTCAATATTCTGGGAAATTGTCGTGCTGGTAGAATGGCCATGTCGAGCCTTAGGACTGTGTGCTGATTGAGATGCATGATGTGTGTTATAACCGCTGATTGAGAGTCATAATAAGATTAATTCGGTGTTGCATGTTGTGACTGTGTGTAGGCAAGTGTGTCGTGTGTGATGTAATGTGAACCCTTGATTGTGATATGACCGGGTGAGTGATAGACCGGTTTGTGTGTTATGGTGAGTTTGGCTTGGTTGGTACACCGGGGTCGAACTATGTTTTTGTGATGCGTGTTATACTCTTGATGTGTATTCCCAGAAAAGGCGTAACCGGAGTGGTACTTGTGAAGACCGCTCCGGCTTTAAACGGTTTAAGTTTTAAGTTTTTGTTCGATCGGAACGTCGAGGTTGATTTTTGGGCTTGATCTCTTCTTCGTTCAAAAAAAAGAAGTGGTTTTTTTTTTATCCGCAAAAAAAACGATTTTATTCAACCCTGAAATGAAAGATCTCAAAGAGAGAAGTAACAAAACGGGAAGAGAAACGAGCTAACAGAGGCCGCAAGGGCAAGAACAAGGAGCGAAGCCAACAAACAACAGTACAAAGAAATCAAAAAGCCGACGGACTCCAACATTACGTGATGTCCTCGAACATGTTGATTACTTCGTCTTCACAAAAATTAGCAGTGAAACCCACGAGTTTGGCTAAATCCCAGGCGCTCTTGGCTTCCGCTTTCTTGCGAAGAAACCCGTTGGTAGGTTTGGTAGTAGGAGCGAGATTGGGACGTTTACGACGACCGAGCTTCTTGGGATTTTTCTTCTTCTTTTTTTCCGATAAAAAGTCGACAAGAGGAGAGTCATCATCCAACGAAGGAGAATTAATGTCGGCAATGAACTCAGGGAACCCAGCTGGGTGAGAGACAGGAGGCTTGGGATCTGCAGAGGGGCACAAGGGGGATGGCCCATGAGCAGAGGCAGGTTTTGGGCTTGGGCTTGGGGAAAGGAGCCCAACCTCTCCAACAATGTCCAGATCCTGCACACGTGGAACACCAGAAGCGAGGTGAGTTAAAGCCTCGGGACTCTTCGACGGCACATACAGAGGCGCGTCCTCGGGACTAGCAGAAGCCAAAGGGACGGCACGAGTTCCCCCGCCGGACTCTTCGGGTCCAACTAACCTTTCGAATTCGCCGGAGTGACCCCCGGGCTGCGACCCGCGATCAGAGGCCGACGAGGATGAAAGGGGCTGAGAGCAGGGGTTCGGAGCCGGGAGAACTACCGGATTTTGAGCACAGAGCTCGCCTTCTTCGAGATTGGGAGGGTCGGCCGGGGCAGAAGCGGAGATCACCGGGACTTGTTCGAGGTCAGGGAAAGTAATAACGATTGGGAAAGTCTTGCCGGAGATCTAGAGCGAAGAATGAGACCTCGTCGGTTGGAGGTTCTGAGAGTGAACTAGGATGAAGGCTCTATCAAGCCTAACCCTAGAAGACGAATCAGGGTGGATGAACAGGGGGGTTCCAACCAGCGCCGCAAGGTTGAGGATCGAGAGGCGGGTCCAACCGGAGAGAGGCAGACCTTCGATGGAAATCCAGCGCAGGCAGCCGCCGTTGGAGACAGAATTGACATTGGAGAAGAAGCCCCAAAACCAGGTCCGAAGCCAGGACCAGCCCGAACGCTCGGCGAGCTTGAAAGAGGTTGAATCCGAAAAGGTAACAAGGAGTGTCCGATTGCCCAAATCAGCAAGGCGGATGAGACCTTTCTGATGCTCCGAGAGATCGGACCAAATGGAAGGGAGAGTGTGGCTCGATTTAACAAGCCCCACCACACTTAAGGCTAGAGATTTGTTCCAGGAAATGCAGGAGGATCCAGGGCAGAAGCTGACAACAGATGTAGGAGGAGAAGTTGGCGTGACACGGTGAGATGTGACGACATCTTTGAAGCTCCGGGCGCCGGCAGAGGAGGGTGCAGGTGTAGAAGCCAAAGAGCCAACACCGTAAGCAAGAGAGAAATCCACAATGAGCTGCTCGGAACCCAGCTTGGAGCGATGCAAGGAAGAGACCGCTTTCACGGCGTCCTCGGCTTTGATAAAGTGCACAAAACCAAATTTCTTGCCCGACCTGTTGAGCTTTCTTGGAAGGAAAGCTCTACGAATAGGGCCGAAAGTGGAGAACAGAGCAAGAAAATTTTCATTAGAGAACATCGGGGGGAGTTTGCACACGAAGAGCTTAGGGCACGGAGGGCCGGCGGGGTGGGAGGAAGAAGGGGGGGAGGAAGAGAGAGGGGGGAAGGCTTGGGAGGGGTCGGGAGGTTTAGAGGGAGACATTCTAACTGAGAGTTGCTCTCCTCTCATTAATCAGTGTTAATTAATTAAACAAAAAGGTTTAAAAAAAAAGAAGTTGGACCGGACTGACCCAACCAGACCCGCAGGCCCGACCAGGCCAGGCCGGATCCCCTTGCTTGGGCCGTAGAAGCCAGACCCGTCAGAGGCCCAACCTTCACCAGGCCTGCGTTTAAAACGCGCCTTTAAGGTTTCTGAAACCCTCAATCGCCTCTCTCTCTTTCTTCACTTCTTCGAACCTCTATCTCTCTCTCAACTTCCTCCTTCTACGTTTTCCTCTCCCGATCGCTCACCATCTCTCCTCCTCTCACCTTAAACCGTCGCCGCCCCACACCACCATCTCCGTCCAACCCGAGCCACCGCCACCATCGAGGCCGACCTTCCCCCTCTCCTTCTCAGTCCAGACCCACCACACGGCCGAGACCTCGCCGCCCTAAACCCGAGCTCCCTCTCAGATCTCAAACTCGAGCTCCTCCTCCTCACCAAGGCGTAGCCGAACCCCCCTTTCGCCGACGCGTCTAACCGAGACGAGCTCGCCGGAGCTCGCCAGATCTGGTGAGTTCCGCCGGTTTCGTCCGGATCTGAGGTTGTCCCATCGTCGTGTGCTATTTCACCGTCTCCGTCTCGTTTCCCCAACGGTGAGTTCACGACCCGTGGAGCCTCGGCCGGCAACGGCGTCGTCGGTGGCCGACCGGATCCAAACCGAGTTTCTCCTTCCCTTTCTTTTTTCTCGTCCCGAAATCAATTGAATCTGGTTTGATTGGAAGCAAATTCAAAAAAATTGAAAAGAAGTTTTAAATGGAACGAAAATCAGTTTTGAGATTTAAAGGAAATTAAAATAGAATTGGATCTGGTTTTAAATCAAAAAGGGAAGTCATATTCGAATTTAAGTCGGTTTTGAACTTTTGGAACAAATCTGAGGACGTTGAACCAGGGAACTTTTAAATCGGACTTAAAACGGGACAAAAGCGGAACGCTGAATCGGACCTTGGGAATCGTGTCCGAAACTCGTACCTCGGGATCCGTGCCTCAGAAAACGTGCACCGGGTTCTGAATTCGGTGTGCGGGTGCTCGAACCCGATTCGTCGTAATCCTGCTTTTAGCCCGTTCGAGTCTAAAAGACAACTTTTAAACTTAAACCGAAACCGTCGTAACCTTTTAAATTAAATTGTGAAGCCGGTTTTAATTGTAACTTTCTGTGTAAAGTAGAGTCCGACTTAGATCGAAGAGAAGACCGGAGTTAAACCCAGACGCAGACTTCTCCCTAAGAAGACGGTGTTGGCCCGGTCGTCAGCAGCTAGGAGACGCTGCTGTGTTTTCGTCATGAGGTAGGGAAGTAGCGGATACCGGTTTAATTGCGAAAAGTTACTAGTATGCATATTAGGAATTCATAAAACTGGAAAGACGTTTATATCATATAATAACCGGACGAGTCGTAGTAACATGTAGGATGAGAATAACTAGCGTAGCCGATTGAACTACGAACATTTACGTTTCTATTTTGGGAAATTGTCGTGCTGGTAGATCGGCCTTGTCGAGCCGTAGGTTGTGTGTTGTTTTGGAATTGCATGTTATTGTTTGAGATGTCTGACGTGTGAGTCAGTGTCGTTAGGGTTAATAGACAAGATTAGTATAACCGTTGAGTATGTTGTGGTTATGTGTGGGAAAGTGTGTCGTGCTTGTGTTGATGTGAACTCTTGGTTGTGTGATGGTTGGGTGAGTGATAGACCGACGTGACTGGTTGTCGTAAGATTGTTGGGCTTGGTAAGTCGTGCTTAATTATGACCTTTGTAATATTATCTTGATGTGTGTCCGGGAGTTGTTTCCGGTATGGTACCTATGACCGAGGGGGTACGCCGGTGTAGGGTAGTACTTAGGCCGACAGTGTGGTCCCATGTATTCGCGGTCCCCCGGGTAGTGGTTCCGGTACGATAGCCTGCATCGAGGGGGTACTCCGATGTGGGACGTCTAGGCCGACAGTTACGTATTCTGCGCTTTGCCCGAAGGAGTTCCGGGAAAGTTGTTTCACCTATCCTTTGCCCGAAGGAGTTCCGGGAAAGAGGTCTAGGCCGATGGCGATTCCGGTATGACTATTTGAGATCGAGCCTCGATTGTTTGACGGGAAGATATCTAGGCCGACGATGTGTGTTCCGGTACGATATGAGGGTGTCGGGCTGTGGACAACCGACCGAGTAGGGGACTGCGGTACGAGACGTGTTATGCTTTTACAGTTTACTTTAGGTTTGATGACGTGTTACTTGGTGTGCTGGTTGCTGTTTGTGCTGTTTGGTTGTTTATGGTTGTGAGCGCGGGTTGGTCTTGAGTTGAGGTTGTGGTTACGAGTTCCTTTGGAAATTAGTTGTGTGCTGTACCAGTATGCCCTAACTGGACGGTTACCCGTGGTGGTGAGCACTTGCTTATAACCTTAACTACTTTTCCTACTGAGCGAAAGCTCACCCCTTACTTTGTTGTTGTTTTCAGGTTCTAAGCGGGAAGTGTACTAGCCGGATGCTCGATGCTTGGGAGCTTACGAGGGCCCTAGGCTAGATAGTCTAGAGACGTACCGTTTTATTTTGAACTGTTTTACCGTTGGTTTTTACTGAGCTGTGACTCGCGCGGAGTTTCAAGTTTTAAAATTATGAGATTGAGACTTATTGGCTTTAATTTCGAGTAAAATTGTTATTGTTTTAGTTCACGTCTCGAGTCCGGTCAAAACCGGATTTGGGGCGTGACACTACTTACCCGAGTAATAGTTCTGGTGTAGTGTATCAAGGCCAAGGATGGTGTGATTGATACCCCGATTCTCCGTGACGGGAAGGCGTACGACCGAGGTATGTGCCGGTCCAGTATGCGTGAGGCCCTGTGACTACGTGACAGGAAGACGTTCGACTGAGGGATTTCCGTTCTGGGATGTTACCCCGATTCTACGTGACGGGAAGATGTCGGGACCGAGGCTTCGTGTTCCGGTACGATATAAATGGAACGGGTCGCATTGGGCCTACGGGTCGTATTGGGCCTACGGGTCGTATTGGGCCTCCGGGTCGTGTTTGGCACTAGGTGTCGTGTTCCTACCCCGATGACCTATGGTCCTTTGGGGACATTTCCGGGACTTCCGATGAGATGCGTTCCTAGGGAACGTTTCCGGTAGCCTCGACGCATGTGTCTCCTCTGGATTGAGGGGCAATTCGAGTTGATACGGGACGTGTGTTGGTTGCTTTTGTGTGTGATACTTTTGTTGTTTGGTTAATGTTTTACTTGTGAAAGTGGTTGTTTGAGTGTGTTGTAAGTTTGGCTATGAATCCCGTTTTGGCAGTTAGTTCTGTTGTACTAGTTTGCCCTAACTGGACGGTTACTCGTGGTGGTGAGCTGATGTTCATTACCTTAACTACTTTTTCTACTGGGCGAAAGCTCACCCCTTACCTTGTTGTATTTCTGGTGTTGAGCGGGATTTGTGCTAGCAGGACACAACTGAGCTTGAAAGTTGGTGAGGGTCTTGTCTAGTAGGTCTAGAGACGTGCAATTATTTTGAACTATATCTTATATACTGGTTTTATGAGCTGTTGACTCTTCCGTTTTGGTTTATTATTATATTTTGAGATTCACCTTTCTTAATTTGTTCTTTTAATTATTTACTGTTTTTAAGTTCGCGTCTCAAATCCGGTCAAACTGGATTTGGGGCGTGACAAGTCGACCTTGTCTGAGTAGCCGGAGAGCCTGGTTGGTCGTAGGCCTGGGCGGCGGCGTGCTGATGGGAGGTGATCGGCGGGCTGGGGTAGGCCGAACCGCGTGGAAAGACGCCGGTACACGAGAGGTGATCGGCGATGTTAGAGTAGACGCTGAGAGCGGGCTGTTGGCGACGCTGCGAGGGTGAGAGGATGCCGCAGAGAGGAGTCGAGGAACAGTAGAGACCGGAGACCACGTCCACCACGAAGTGATCGACGACGATAGATTGTACTCCTAAGAATTGTAGGAGGAAACCCTAGATGGATTCTAGAGAGAGCGCCGCTTTTAATTACTTATTTTATATAATCCTTGGTAACTTATTTGTAAGCAAACTCGTGATTTTATTGAGGTTTCTGAACCTAATTTCAATTATCAATTGAACCGAGAAATAGGTAGATGATTTGAGCACAAAGTGCATCTTTCAGATGTGGGGCCCACCGGAAAAGTTGCAACGGAGCTCCAACTGGATCAATGATTGGTTCTGGTGCCCCCAATATCCATATATTACAATTCTCTTCTGACGGAAGCAACCTTCCAAATTTATCGTATTCGGGGCTTATTTATGCTTTTTTACATGGACCCTTTAATCATGTCAAAAAGACACTTTCATAATTGATTTGCATTCAAAGAAATGTTTTAAGATTGATCAATCTTCAGTCACACTTCATGCTCTTTCATCTTTTTTTGAAACGGTAATCGGAGTTTTTCATTAATACCAAAAGATAATCAAGTAGGGTGAGGTGTAACCGCCCCGGGTTCCAGATGTATGTTCAGACCGACCGTAGCAAGCCCGACGCTCATGGACCCATAAAAATATACCACTTTGTATCGTGGGCACAAAACAAAACTAAGCCAACTCCTTACAACCGTCCCAATTATTCGGCCTAAAACAGCTATCGTCTCAAAACAACGAGACTAGAAATGAAAGATCCTAAACAACAAAATGTCTAAACGACAACTTATTCGACCTAAAACAGAAAAGAAAGTTAGCACACGATCGAAAGAACAAACTACCAAGTCGGCGAAACCAGATCTTCTAGGCCCCGTGCCATTGGAGCGATCTGATGTCGGCCAATCTTCGTCTTGAGTCGCCCGGATCTTTCGAAGTAGCGCGGGAGGCGAGAGCAACGAGTCGATCCGCCACGGTTTGTCCGAGATCGAGGTCCCGACTTCGGGTGCCGTGGAGTCAGACTCCGATCAATCGTCCTTCCTCCCGGATCCCAGATCCATCTAGGGAGCAGCAGGCCCCCGCCGGCGAGGGGTGACCCCGGGGCGGTAGGCCGCTGCAGATGGAGGGCGGAGCGTGGAGCCCGTCTTCCATAGAACGGCAGGGGGCCCACGGTGGCTACTGGCTTGAAGGCGGGGCCAGTCCGACGATGCTGGAACGGTAGCGCGAGACGAGGGAGAGACCGTGGCACGGCTTGAGCGTTGGACGGCGACCTGTGAGGGTAGACTGGCTGCAAAAAAAGACAAAAACAACAAAGTAAAACCCATAAATGGGTAGAGTGTACCCATAAATGGGTGTGTGGAGCGCATTCAAGAGAATCTATGGCGGAGCAAGGAAGGAGAAGGAGAGGGGGTGGGAGGGGAGGAGGCTGCGCAGAGAGCGCAGCCCCTTAGGGTTTCTTCCAAACTATATGGTGAATTGGTGCTCTTTCATCTTAAACAATGAACTATTCACGTATTAAATAAAACAGTTTTACGGATGTTGAAATACGAACCCTAGAGCAATCACAACTGGTGATGATTTCCACCTACTGTGGGATGGCAGGGACAAGGTGGAAAGGTAGCTCGGCAAAATGTATTTCGAGGCTTTCGTTAATTGAACGCGGAACGAATCGTCGACAATGTCCACATAAAAACATTCATATCACGGGGAAAAAGACGACAAATTGATATGTGAATTCATACCAAATGCATAATGAAGTCGATTATGTCGGGCAACATCATGTTGCAATTGATCAACAAATTGCACGATATAATTTTATCGGTTAATGAATTTGATTGATGTTTTGCCTCAAATACTCCCATATTGCGTCAATTTGAGCTACAATAGCCAATGATCATACACCACGTGGTGCATTTGCCGATAGAAAAGAGTTGTTAGAGACCCAACGACTAGTCTCCAACGACGATTTCTATCTTCTATAAAAATTAACTCCAAATTTTCTAACATCATTCAAAATTTACATACTTTTCTTCTGAAATCTCATTCCCCTCTCTTATTTGATCTTTGTCTTCAACATCAATTCCTACCACTCGCATCCCATTTACCAATATGAAAATCGATTAAGACCCAATCACTATATTCTTTTTCGAGTCTAATTTCTTTGGGTTCGACCGATCACAATTACTAACTAAGGTCATCGACATAGGAAAGTGAGAACCTAACCTCAAATACTTTAATTTGGGCTGGGTGTATAATCCAAATTAATCCAATATCATTTTAATTGTTATATTTAGTGAGTTAATTAAATAAATATATCCGAACAACTATTATTTATTTTTACTACACTTTTCTAAGACCCAAACGTTTAAGACAATTAGACACAGGACAATTAAAATGGTATTGTATGTTTTTTTAGCATACGAAGGAATTTTTATTGATAGAAAAACGAAAAAAATCGTTTAGATCGTATAAAAATAAAAATAAAAATAAAATAACATGATGAGATAAAGTTTTAGTGACGTCCGAGTCACTGATCTTATAACGAGATGCCCGGTAATACCAAGGAGAAAGCTAGGGGTGGTTCCCTATTCGAATTGTGATTGGCGTCATGAATCTATGAGACTTTCCCCGTCTCGACTTGAACATGATTGTTATGTCATAACAATGGTCTAAGGAGAATATTAAGGAAAGGAGGAGATTGGGAAACAGGTAGTGTCTATTTCATATGGGCCAGAGTGTGGCTCCTCCAAGACACCCTATGGTATCCTAATGACCTCATGGAGATCAGGGAGGCTGCTTGACAAACCTCACATCCGTCCCAACGGGGCAAATATCCATGGAATTAGTCGGTCAAACAAGTATTAGTGGTAGTAGGGCCCTACCTTCAGATCGTGTAGGGGACAGGGCAGACCGTGAGCCTTCGAGGCAACGTTGGGCACGCCGTCCTCACCAGAGGTTTCCTCCACCCGCGTCACCTGTAGAGGAGGTAGAGTCATGGTTGGCGGCAGCAATCCTTTGAACGGTGGAAACCCTGGACGAGGGTCATGAGGATCTGGCGCGGGGACGATGAATATAGGTGTGCATGGTGGTACCGGCTTGGGCCAAGGGGCTTTCTCAACAGATGCTCCCGAAAAACGCCCAAGAAGGACAGACAACATCATCGCCGAAAAAGGGCGTGAGAGGAAAGGCGAGGGATGTGATGCCTTCTTCGTGGGCGTCGGAGAAAATGGTAGGGGCGAGGGTTGCTCTGGTGAAGGAGGCGCTGGAGAGGAAGCACGCACTGGATGCAAGGAGCTCGTATGATCGGGAGGACATGTTGAGAACTGTGAAGAGGGTGGAGGCCTATTACCGATAGCATGGAGATGAGAGAGCACTCTGCTCCACATAGTAAGGTTGGCGACACAGAGAGGATCGAACATCTTTTTTCAGCTCTACTTTATACATATGGTATTGTATTTTGTTCATTACTTTCGTAAATAATTCATAATTACTCTTTAATTTTCATTCACTTTCATTTAATTATTTTTCTAATATTTTTCCAAATTTTCATTTTTTAGCATACAGATGAGACTTTTTATTGATATGAAAATAGGGTAGTCATAGAGACCGTACAAAAAAGATAGCTAACCAAGAGGATGAGATACAGTTTCTGTGATAGTCTAAACACTGATCCAATACCTAAATACCCGGTTAAATCTAGGGAGATGTTAGGGGTGGTTCCCTATTCCAACTATGCTTAACGCTATTAATCCATGGGCTATCTTGTTATCAAATAGATCAAGAGGAAATCATATCTATCTTGTTATCTATCACATGTGCTAAATATAAGTGGTATTTGTCCACAGAAAACAAGGGTTCTTATACCACTCGCGCCAGATACAATCCTTAGTTAGATTAAAGCACAAGCTCGGGCCCCAACTTCTTTGTTGTCATGGTCGGATATTTGGAAGATCCCAACACGGACCTGACTCCGTATATTTCTTTAGAGAACATTTTCAGACTTCCTGTAAGTGGCGGATCGCCTCCAGCGTTGCTTCGTACTGATATCCCCAATATACATGATATGTGCCACTAGGAAATGATCAACCACCTCCTTATCTATTGTGTCTTTGTCAGATGTTGTTGGTCGTTGTTTGGGGACATCCCTTAAGTCCCTCTAGTCTTACCTTCATAGAATGTTGAGAGATTATCACTATAAGGGAAACACCAGAATACTTAGCTAAATTCTTGGGGTGGTTATGGAAAATCTTGAAAATTCGGAATGCGAAGGTTTGGAGCGAGAGCAACCCTTCCATCATAGGGGTCAAATCCGCAACTACAAGAAATATAAAAACATTGAAGGAAGCTAATTCACAAATCTAACCAACCAAGAACACGTATCACCTGAAAGAACAAACGATATGGACTCCACCATTACCGGACTGGATAGCCATTAACTTCTACGATGCTTTATTTCCTGACACCATGCAATCAGATGAGGGGTTTATCGCTTTGGCAACCTCTGGTCAAGTTTTAGCTGTTAGGAATGGCGTTATACCGGCTCTTTGGCCCTACCCATGATTGAAGCCCATGTCGTTACAGCGGCACTGGCTTTCGCCAAGGATATGAATTGGACCCAGGTAATTATCCGGTCTAATGCCTATACCATTACTCAGATGATCAACTCGGTCCCCCTCTCGTCCCTCCACTAGCGTCTGTAAGAACCACGTCCGGTCAACGCCGGTCAAACCGGCAGGAAACGGAATTAAAGTCAAATTCTGCTATTTATTCAAATAAGCACATGCTTGACCCGAGGGTCATTTTGGACCTTAAGAGAACTCTAGAGCGATCAAGTTAGGTTCGGGAAAGCTTAGGGCAACTTTGGGACGAATCTAGGAAAGTTTGACTTTTCGCTGAAAAAGTCAACTGGTGACGTTTGGGTCGCCCGGGGCTTATTCAGGACCCAAAAATCTTAGCCGTCGTTGCGGCTAGCTTAATTGGGTCATTTCCTTGCAAATAAGGGTTTTCGTGAAAAAGTTAATTTCGGGCCGAACGGGTTCAAAATAGGAGTTTATCGGATTTTAAATTATTGGGCTGAGATATTTATGAGTGGAGGTGGACCCAACTTGGACACTTGTCCCTAACTCTTTGGAAGAGAGAAAAGTATGTGAGAAATGACACTTTTGACCTTATTTTATCACTAGAGGACGAAATAGAGAAAGAGACTTTTGGACATTTCCTCTTTAGGTTAAAGGCCACATGTGACATCAAAATTCAGCATTCTTCTTCCTCTTGGCTGAATTTCTAGAGAGAGAAAAGAGAGTGAGACTCCATTGAAGAAGAAGAAGAAGAATAAGAAGAAGAAGATCATTTCCCTTTGATTCCACCATCAAAACTCCTCAATTTCTCCATATTCCTCTTCATCTCTTCATTTCCTACGGTAAGAACCTATTTCTTTTCACTTTTGAAGAACTTAAGATTGTGGATCTTGTTGGATTTAGATGAAATTGGATTGAGTCTTGTTGGAAATGATCAAACCTTGGTAGAATCAAGTGGTAATGGAAGAAAAGGGGTGAAAGTAGAAGAATTTGGTAAAACCCTAAATTTTGGAATTTGGGGAAATGTGAAATTGGAGCAAATTGGTGATGTTTTTGGTTGGAACTTGACGGATTGAGGACCTAGAACTCGTTTAGGACGTTTTGGGAGGAAGTTGGATTTTTCCAGCGACCGGAGGCTCGCCGGAGCTCCGGCTGGTCGTCGGAGGACCGACCACGACGCCTCAGGACCCGTGCCTCGGGATTCGAGCCGAGACCGACCCTTGGTGGGTCCGGTCCGGCACACCCACGGCCAAGTGGGGCCCACTTGGTCGGGTGCCGTTGTACGCATCGCTCGGTTAATTTACTATTTCTTCTGAATCATTGTCCCGTAAACCGTTTTAATTAATTAGGCGTCTTGTCGGGGGTTATTTTGGGTGTTGTCTGTTTTAATCGACGTTGGACTTGTATTAAGTATTGTGTTACTTGTTATCCTAGACCGTGGGCTTGATCGTAGATAAGGAGGTCGTTGACGGTTCGTGCTCGGTGGAGTTGGATCGCGGTTGAGGTAGGGAAAAGTAGCGAATACCAATTAAAATGCGGAAAGTTACTAGAATTGCATATAGGATATAAGTAACCGGAATAATGGTAGAATCACATGTAGGATGTGAATAACTAGTGTAGTCGTTTAAAATGTGGAATAACTTACGGGCCATGTCGTGCCCGTAGGTTTGGGACTTGTTGTGCTGTAGAATTGCATGTGGGCCATGTTGTGCCCGTAGGATTGTGTGATGATTGCATCTGTTTGTGATTAGTAGCTTTGTAATGTTTGGTCTGTGGTATGTTCCGTTGTTAAATTAATGGTTGTGATATGCTATGAGAATGTGGTGAATGTTAGTATGAACTATTGCCTTGTGACATGTTTGAGACCCTATAAGTGTGTACCCCGGTAGGATATCTAGGCCGAGGATGGTGTTCTGGTCCGATATCGTGGCCGATGTTGTGTGTTCCGGCACGATATGTTCCGAGGCTAGGTGTTCTGGTATGATATCTATACCGACGGAGGATTCCGGTATAAGATATCTAGGCCGAGGCTGGTGTTCCGGCGTACGCGGTACCCGAGGCTAGGTGTTCTAGTATGGTATCTATACCGGCGGAGGATTCCGGTATAGGATATCTAGGCCGAGGATGGTGTTCCGGGGCGATATCTAGACCGATGTTGTGTGTTCCGGTACGATATGTCCCGAGGCTAGGTGTTCCGGTACGATATCCAGGTCGTTGATGTATGTTCCGATATACGTTGTACCCCGTGCTACGGGAAGATATCCATATTGAGGCTGTGTGTTCCGGTACGATATGTTTGAGATGATGTGTACCCCGATGCTGAGTGTTCTGGGATGATATGGTTGAGCCGTGCTGTGTGATCTGGCGTGTTATTGGATATTTACTGGGTGTGTATTTACTGATGTTTTACTGTGTAGTTACTATTGTTTTTATTGTGCGTATTTACTCGATGATTCTTTTGAGATATGATTGGGTGTGAATATTGAGCAATCGATAAGCGTTGAGCAGGGTTGATTCCACACGTTAAGTGTGGTAATTGGGTAAGTGGTGTGATCAAATGATGTTATGGTTATGATTGTGATTTTGGTTACGTGTTTTCCTGATCGAATTTGTTAGTTGTCGTTGCTTTACTAATATGCCTTATCTGGACGGGTATCCGTGGTGGTGAGCGGAATGCTCATCCCTTTACTACTTTTTCCTACTGAGCGAAAGCTCGCCCCTTTCATTACTGTTTTTACAGGTTTTGATCGTGAGTCTGTTTAGAAGACGTCTCGGAGCTTGGGAGCTTAGCGAGAGTCCTAGTTTTGGGTTGTCTAGAGACGTACTCCCGTTATACTAAACTTCTTTTATTTGGATTTTGAGCATTTGACTCGTGTTACCGGAATTGCTGACTTCAAACTATTTCTGGAGTTTCATCTTGTTTAAAATTTGCATTCATTATCCTTATTTTCGGTTCACGTCTCGAGTCCGGTCAAAATCGGATTTGGGGCGTGACAGCGTCCATTCTCCAAGATATCTAATCTTTGTTATCTAAAATCGAGGATTTAAAATTCGTCTTTGTTAAAATGTCAGCGGATAAGACCTCCAATTGATTTGTCAGAAAGACATGTTCATTCTCTATCCATGTGTGATCGGGGTAACACTTGCCCGATACATTTATTTGTATCTTTTCTATGCATAATTAATAAAATAAGTTATTTTCCTTATGAGATTAACCAAATAATATTAACCTTAGAGTATCCACAGTGTTGGGCAGGGAGTTAGCGAGGAGGTACTGGCGGTGAGCAGGCGGGGAGTTACTTTTTCAGCGTTGATGGGGAAGATAGTCGTTGAGTTCGACGCTAGCATTTACCGCTGGTGTTGAGAGACGTTCCACCTCGTTGACTATGGCAAGGCGCTGGCAGCCACTGAATTCAATTTCCCTCTTTATTATTATTTTAATTTCACTATTGGCGGCTCCCAGCCGATAAAAAAAACTCTCACTATAGGCTACAGGCGAAGAAGAAACATATTATTTTAATGCTCACCGCCAGTACCTCTCTGTCAGTATCAACGGTAAGAGCATCTGCAGTGGTCGGCGAGGAGCAGCTGGCGAGGAGAAGTCGCCGGCGAGGAAACAACGGGGAGCTGGCGAGGAGCAGGCGAGGAAGGTGCTGGCGAGATGGCTAGCCGTTAACGTCCTCGCCAGCACATCTCGCTGGCGATGTGCTGGCTTATCCCCTCGGGTGGCGCGCCGGCCGTTGGCGATGAAGCTGCTGGCGACACGTGGCTGGTCGCTGGCAGCATTAACTTTTTTTTTTCTTTCACTTTTCACCCCTATAAATACTAAACCCAAAATTCATTTTTACACACACTCTCAATTACTCTCTTCTACTACACTTTGTTCAATTCCAATTCCTCACTTTCGCCATGTCGTCTTTCGATCTCAACGAGTGGGTTCTCAACTATAGGAATGTCACCGATGAAACGTTGTCCCGAGAGTTTTTGGAGCCTGCCTTTTCCCCCAACCCGACTGTCCAATCCTCTCCAACCCTTTCCGAGCCCACCGAAGTACGTCCGTCCGGCCGTCCGGCAAAGGCCAAAGCAAGGCGTTGCTTATGGTCCGCCGAGGAGGACTGCAGGTTAGTTAAAGCCTGGATGCACCACTCGTACGACTCAGTGCATGGCAACCATAAGCATAATTTGAAGTACTGAGGGGCCATCGGTGAGGAAATGGAAGCCACTCGGGGCCCGGATGATCCGGTGAGGACGGCGAAGCAGTGCAAAGACCACTGGCAGGGGACAAATCCCAAAGTGTCGTTCTTCAATGGGCTGTTTGTGAAGACCAACAGGGACTACAGGAGCGGCCGGAACGATGCCCAAATCATGCAGTTGACCGAGGAGCAATACACAAAGGCCTGTGGTCATCCATTCACATGGAAACACTGGTGGGACCTTGTGAAAGGGGAACACAAGTGGACTTCTCATTACTTTGCTGTTGAGGAGCCCGTTATACCGACACCGGTTACGGAGTTCGATGTCGAAGATTCCACCGACTCTGGCAAGCGCCCTCGTGAAGACACGCCGGGCTGTGAGGACAGTCAGCAAACGACCGGTGCTAATACGGAGGGTCAGCAAGAGGCCTATGGGCTACAAGGCCGCCAAGGCTGCAAGGCTCAGAGGTAAGGGCTCGGCATCATCGTCTAAGGAAGCGGTTGCCGATCGTGTCGAGAGGGCCCATATAGCGGCCAAAGAAGCAAGCCAAGCCAGGACCATTGAGAAGGCTGCGCAGCTGAAGCTGATGGCATACCAGCAGTGGGTCGAAGCTGAAAAAGTCGACACTTCGGGCATGGACCCCGAGAAGCTACAGAAGCACACGACGCAGCTTAATATTTTGCGCAATCTGATGGCCCAGTGACTTGTTTTTTTTTTCCAGCTTATCGTACTTGTTTTTTTTTCCAGCTTACCGTACTTGTTTGTTTTTTTTTGTAATTCAAGATGCCTATTTAACGAATGGTTTTAAATTTTAATGTTTTGGTAATTTATTTACTTTTGTTTGAGTTTGGTCAAAAAAGATTTTTTTTTTTACATTATGAGCCATCCATTATTGGGGTATGTGCCATTATTTCCACCACCACCACAAATTGACCAAAATGCCCCCTAGTGGCCGGCGGTTTTGGCCTATAAATGGCACCCTTCTCCTCCTTCATTCTTCACATCTCTTCTCCAAATCTCTCTCTATTCCAATACTTTTGTTCTTCAATTTTTCCTCACTTTTTTCGAAGCTCCAATGGCCGGCGTAGGCTCATATCCGTGGACCAACGAGGAGGAGATGGTGTTGGTCCTGTGTTGGCTGCAGAACGCCCGGCCGGGCCCAAATAATAGGTATTGGCCGGAAGTGTATGCCAATTTTGTCCACAATGCTCCGGCCAATTCCCCGCCGAGAACCCAGAAACAGTGTCGCGACCACTGGCAGGAACTCTCCCGGAGAATCTACCGGTTTGAATTGTGCTACCGTGCAGCACTTCATAACGCCCCGCCGGGAACTTCCGAGGCTCATGTTCGCTCTCAAGCAGCCGCTGACCACCACAGGGACCATGGCAACTATTTCATGAAGATGGGTCTGTGGGAGATCGTTCGAGACCAGGTGAAATTCCTGCAGTACAATCACGAGATGTAGATCGTGATCGTGTCCTAAAATTAGATTTATTTTAAGTATGTACTAGCGTGCTAATTATATGTATAATTATCGTTAAAGTTTGTTTTAATTATCGTATGTGTGGTATGTGTATAAATATAAAAAAATTATGGGTTATGTTGCAAAAAAAATTTCATTTTTTTATTGTTTTTTCCTCCTTCTCGCCTGCTGCTCCTCGCCGGCTGCTCCTCGCCCACTGCAAACATCGCTGCCTCCTCGCCGGCGACATAATTAAATCTTCATTCTTTAAGTCATCTCGCCGGCGCCATCTCGCCGGCAGCCGGCAAGATGACTGTGGATGCTCTAAGCGTTGTCGATGCTCTTAAGAACATGGTAAAGACAGAAAACATGAAAAGCGAAAGGGTTATCTTTATGGTAAAAGAAAAGGTATTACTCCCCCCTTCTTTTTTGTTTTTCTTGGAGTATTACCCCCACTTGATCTTTCCTTTAGATCCGGCAATCAAGAAAAAGTGTAAATGAGAAATATAGATGGAGCTGTGAAGCAAAACATAAATGAGAAAGGCTGTAATAAATTGACTTTGGGGAGCAAAGGATTGAACAGGTCATATTGATATTGGGAGTGATGAATTTGACAAGAAGACAAGTCAAGAGTATGCAAACAAAAACTACATTACCAGAACAAGAGACACTCTTCTCCATTTATTGAGTGTAGCCTCTTCTTCTACCATTTTAGACCTCTTTCTCTTTGGGATTCCAAAATTGGATATCCACCTACCAACTCCTTACAAATTTACAATACACCCTTATCCTTCTATATACATTTATTTACAGTCACCACTCACCACACAATAACCTCATCTTCTCTCACTTTTCCTTTTCTAACTGTATACACCTTCACAGCAGTTACAATGGCACTTCTATTTTCACACTTCATTAAATTGACTTGACCCATCTTCTTCGTCATCAAAAGTTTTGGTTTTTCTTCATTTTTTGGTCTCAATTCGCCGACCCAGTTCCCGGAAAATCCGCATTTCTCATGGGATACCTTTCCTGTAGAGCCGAATCTTCGGTCTCCGTCGCCGCCTCCGACAACCCAATTAAGATCCAGCAATACGACTACAGCGTCCTCGAGGCCGCCACCAATGGCTTCTCCGAGCGCAAGCTCCTCGGCAAGGGCAGCCACGGCTACGTCTACAAGGCCGTCCTCCGCGGCCGCCATGTCGCCGTCAAGCGCCCCTCCAAGCCCTCCGACACCGGCCCCGAAGCCGACAACGAGATCGAGATCCTCTCCAAGATTCACAGCCCCGGGCTCGTCAATCTCGTCGGCGTCAGCAACGACTCCAACCACCGCCTCCTCGTCGTCGAGTTCATGAGCAACGGCACGCTCTACGACGTCCTCCACTCGAGCTCACGGCCGCCCAATTGGGGGCGGAGGATCCGATTGGCGCTCCAGACGGCCAAGGCCGTCGAGACCCTCCACTCCTCGAGCCCGCCGGTGATCCACCGCGACATCAAGTCCGCGAACGTGTTGATCGATCGCAATTTCAATGCCCGGTTGGGGGATTTCGGGTTGGCCCTGCAGTGCCACGTCGACGATTTCCGTCTCCGGTCAACGCCTCCGGCGGGGACTATGGGTTACATCGACCCCTGTTACGTGACGCCCGACAATTTGAGCACCAAAACGGATGTGTTCAGTTTTGGGATTTTGTTGCTGGAGATCATCAGCGGCCGGAAGGCCATCGACATGGGGCACTCGCCGCCGTCGGTGATCGACTGGGCGATTCCTCTGGTGAAGAAAGGAAAGCTTTTGGCGATCTATGATCCGAGAATTGCGCCACCAAGTGACCCCATCGTGAGGAAGCAGCTGGCGGTGATAGCCGCCAAGTGCGTGAGGTCTTGCCGGGAGCGGCGGCCGGCAATGGCTGATATCGTGAAATGGCTTAGTGGGTTATGCAAAATGGTTCCTCTGCACTCGTGGAATGGTTTCAACAATCCTTGCTTGATGGTTGAGACTGTTGGCCGGCCAGTCGAAGCAAAGACTGCCCCATTCAATGCCAGGCCAGGGTGTGTTGAAGAAGGCGATTTGGATGCCATGAATGGTGGACTTGGGATGCAAGCTATGAGGAATGCGAGGAGGGTATACTCGGATTTGGGAATGAGGAGCAACTTGATGGATCTTATGGCTGGAAATGAGGTGGAATCGGAATCCAGGGAAGATGGTAATGGGATGGAGCCGGGTGAGCCAAAATCGAGGAATAGGGTTTTGAGTGCGAGATTTGGTAGTGGAAGATATGCTAAGAGAGGTGGAGGAGGAGGTGGTGGTAGAAGGCTATCCTCCCTGGCTCCTGGCAATGGTTCAGAATTGCATTCAAGAAGATTCAATTTAAGGTGTCAAGCAGCTGATGATGTCTAAATGATCACAGAGTAAATAAGGTGAAGCTATTAAGCCTTTTCTTACTTGCAGATTTGCTGGTTAATGGGTTTTTGGTCAATTGAATTGAGCATTTCAGTGCTCAGTCCAAATGGCTAATGTTTGGTTGGTTATGTGTGGAGGAAAAGGGCACATTGCTCATGTCCCTATAGGCTATTATAAGTTGTTCATCCTCTTCTTCATTCATGTGAAGTTCAGCTCTGTTCATACATCAGCTGATTCAGAACACAATTGTTATGTTTCTTTCATTTTAATCTTCTCTGTTCAATTGCACAGTGATTTGATTTCTTTCTGTTTTGCTCCATCTGCCATTAATAAAATTCTTATGTTTCAATTCATCTATTTTGTTGGCTTAGTCTTAAATCATTGTACCCTTGAACCAAACAGATGAGTTCATCTGGAGTTGGAAGGAGTTATAAAGTGAGGTAACCATGTATATGATAATTGTCTTAAAGGTTTCAATCTGTAGCATCATCTAGAAAATAAGGTTTGGATTAGGATTACCAAACTAATATAAGAACAATCTACATCTTGTTCAACACTACCCAAACAGAGTGGTGATGTTATTAATATGTTGGATTGGTGCCAAAAATGAAGTGGGGTTGTAATGAGATTTGAAACCAAAAACTAGAAGAAAAAGAGATGTGGTGTGTCTTTAGCTATTAGCATTTAGCAGCATGTTGACAAATAATATTCCTTTCTATAATATACAGCTCATTCACAACAAAGCAAATAGTTTTCTCTATACTATATTGCTACTGCTATGTGCATGTGCTCCTTTACAAATGGGGTTCTGTTCTTAGCATTTGTTTGATAAGCAACTTAATTATCCATGTCATACCAATTTCTTTCGTTCTGTTTTATATATAGTTCTTGTAGTTGTAAATAAACATCTTATTTGATTACTTGACAAATATTAAAATTTCAATTCATAGGATATGACTTTCCCCTATACACCTTATGACTTAATTTGTTGTAGTCAACTTATAGAGAGGTACTAGGGAGACATCATGTAAGAAAAAGTAAAAACACCTAGTGAAAATATGATTTCGATAAGAAAAAGAGATCTAGTATGTTTGACTTGAAGCTTTGCCTATACAATGGAAGGAGAACAGCGACCAATCGCCAATAAGTTTAGTTAAGATATCCTCATAAGTTTAGTTAAAATATCCTCATTGGGTTGGTAAACCCCTTTTCTATCATTATAATAGAGTATGTATGATCACGACTTAAAAGCACTCACTGGTTTGTTTAGGTAAGCACTCTACGTTTTCTTTTCCTTTGTCTTTTTATGTTTGGATGGATCTTTCTCTCCAATGTATTGTTTCACAACTCTACCATTTTTACAACAAAAATATTATTTAAATTGATTTTATGCTTATTTTATCTTATTGTAATAAGAATAACGTGTATGACTTAATTACAATGGGTCACATTATTGACAGCAACATTGTTCAAACATACTATCCAAAGGATCAAACTTTAACATTGTTATCCAAGTTTGTTTGCTACACATTGACTTGGTTCCACCTTGGAATCCCTCAAAAGTAGATTTACCATATAACACATAAGCAAGGAAAGTTGTGTTGATATTATGGGCAAATGACAGTACAATTAATCGGCCAACATTATCTCTACTCTGAAAGCACCTGCTCCAACTAGAAACCACTATAAATTGGTCAAGAATCCTGAAAGCTATCTTCACTAGTTGCTTTCTTTCAAAATCAACAACTAATTTCAGTGTTATTCAAGATTGCTGTGGACAAAGAACCAAAACTCACAAATGTTGTTAGCCCGATCTCACATTCTGCCTAGCCTTAATCATTCGTTTTACTGTTGCTAGCCAAATGTTGCATTCATCCCACTCACTCGTAGTAAGAAGTACCTGTATCAACCACAGAATCATTTACAATCCCACACCATTAATCAACTACATCCCAATATTTAATACCCTACCTGGATTTGCAGGGCCGCACTGAAATCCCCATTGTCCAGAGCTTGGCATAGTTGCACAAGCTTTTCACCAGCATTTTTCGATATGTCCCCACTGTTGAGTTTCGCAAACAAGGTACCAATCTTTCTTGAATTATCTTCTATTTCACGCTTCTTGGTCGGATTTGCACGTGCTCCTCCCATTGCTTCTGATGTCTCATTGAAGAGTCTAGTCAAAGTTGTGATGACTGGCCTTTGATGAGCTGTAAGATAAATCATTAGCTTAAACTAGTACCAAATCTAATACTGGAATCCTTCCACAGCCTATCAGTTTCCCTTTACCACTACAAAATACCATTTGGGAACCAGCACCATGTGATGTCGGATATCAGATGCTACACTACAACATCTGAAAGTCATTACACCAACAACTTCTAGTCTGCATTTGTATAAGGATTTAGGAGTTGGAGTTGGAGTTGCCTGAATTTGTGTATAATTTAATTGAAATTATTTCCATTTTTGAAATGGGAATGAAAATAGAGCAATGTGAGGGATGTGAACAGACATAGGGATCACAAAAACTTTGCATCTCCCCTTATCTACACACGAAAGAGGGGTGATTTCCACTCCCATTCCTACACAAAAACTAATCCAAACGCAACTTTCATGCTAGCCTTTCTAATTCATTTTTTTTCCAAAAGCAGCAACCAATGTATACATGACTTGCATGACATTTACAGAACTAAAACTAATAAGCCATGTAGAAACATAAAAACTCATAAATAGCAATCATATATATTACCTGGTACATTTGAAGTATCAACTGTCTGTACTGTTGGTGGTGGTGCCTGAGGTGTCATAGCTGGTTGAGTTGGTGTGGATTTAGTAGGACTAGATGGTTGGGAACCCATCCCAGGCCGTTGAACTCCTGGGTTAGTCACAGGCATAAATCCTCGAGGTGCAGGGGAGGGAGCAACAACCTGTGGCATTTTCTGACCAGGAACAGAACCCATATTTGGTGCAACAGAACCATGCGAACCAGCATTAGGTGGTACAGATTGGTAGCTAGGATTATTGGTTGCCTAAAAGTAAAAGCAAGCAAATTTTCAGTACACCAGTCAAAGGAAACAATGGTTGTGAAGAATCTGAAACCAGAGGGACATAATACAGACAGGATATAACTGAGAACCCAAGGTAGGCTGGTGATATTGCTCTGCATTTCTCAGCACAGGGGGTGTTGATGGAATGAAGGGTCTCAAAGCAGGTTGAGTGGTAGCAGGAGATGGAGTAAAATTGGCCTATAAAAGGAAGAAATTGAATAATTTAGTCATTACAAATATTCTTAATTAAATATTGGGAATGACAAGCTACAAACTTCTCTATTTGCACCGAATATTTGAGTGCTACACAGAACCATAGAGATAAAATCTTTTAGAAAATAACTCGGTTGGGTGAGACTCACCGAACATCAACAGCAAACAGAATGGGAAATCAACAGTAACACCCAACAATGTACCCAAGGAGTGGTAAATGCATCGACAATTACCTGTGGAACCTGAGGCGCTTGGGATGGAAGAAACATATTAGGTGGAGGTGCAGCCTGATATGGTGGAGGTGCAGCCTGATATGATGGAGGCGCATTGTATCCTCCTCTTCCGTATGAAGACCCGTGTGACTGTTGATAATTATCACCATATGATGGACTGCCAGAAACACTATGCTGTAATTGTGAGGCATTACCAGCTGGGTCCTAAGTAATTAATGAGCAGAAATGAAAGCATATTGTTAATCATGGATAACCAGCAAAATCTGTCACTAAATAGCAACAACTATGCGTGCACTATATCAATCACATGCAGACAGACATAGAAACATGTTAAAAAGAGCAAGATAAAGGCACCGGGTAATAATGTTGAGAAGAATCAGCAGCATAGTTGGATTGATCAGCACCATATGCTTGTAAGTTATGTGATTGAGAGTTTTCGGGATTCACTGTCTTAGCTTCTTTCTCTGCAAATATCAAGAAAGAAAAATCACAATATGATGTTATGATCAGGCAGAGAGAAATTGAACACGTTGATCATACTCTAGCCAAGCTTAAAATTCAAATTCAGTCCAGTACGAGAGATTATTAGAAAATGGCCAAAAGATAGAACAGCAACAAAACATACCAGAGCCCCACCAAACTAAGAGTCGTGTATCAACAACACGAAAACAAGAATAAGTCATTGGAAGAGATATGGAAATATGGGGACCCAAGTCCTTAAGATCAGTGCCTCAACCCAAATTAATCGTGTGGAAGGAAACCTTAAAATCTGGTCCCAATAGGTCAAATTAACTTTCAGTTGTAAAGAGCTTTGCTGAATTTTGAAATGTTCAATAAAAACTCCAAGTAAACAACCACCTGAGTTAGCATGTACTTTTCTCAGGATCTAAGTGTGAATCATGCCCAATATGAGCTCTAACAAGACCATTTCCTCCAAACATGCCACCACACTTCACTAGAAGATTTCTCAATTAAAAAATATTATTGGCACTGTAAAAAACCCAACATGGACGTGACATTGTCAATCACCTTATTATTATGTCAGGCTCTGAGTCATATTATTGTGGGTCTCGACCAACTGTTATTTTGAATGCGTCATGGCACATACACATTTGATTTAGAAAATATTTCTACAAAGAAACGAGGTAATACGGGAAGGTGAAAAAAACAATGTGGAGAAGTGGGTAATATGATAGAAAACAAAATAAAACAAATCCTTTTCAATTTATATTGCTGTTTATGTTGGTGACTCATTTTCCCACAATGGAAACATTAAGTATTGTATATGAAAAGTGAAAACTACTTTTTTCCACTGCACACCATGAAACAGGAAATAATAAAAACACACCAGATTCCGTGGAGCGAGCAATCCGGTCTCGTAAGATCACAAGTTCAGGTGACAATTCATCAGAACCCAGAAGCTTTAAGTACTCCATTGCCGTTGTTAGAAGTCCTTGACTAGCTAAAATTTCAGCATATTTTTCAACAAGCATGCATAAGGATGCACTAAATTTTTTCTGACCAGTTGCCAAGGCAAGAACTATCGTCTTTTCCATCAAATCCTTACAAAGTAAACAAAATATGTCAATTTTCCAGCCAACCATATTTGCTTTCTAAAAGTGACCAACTCACCTGAAGAAGGTCAACATATGATTTCTCTTTTCCCTCCGTCGACAAACTCCTTGACCAAATTTCTACTGTTTTGTCAATATTTCCCGCACATATATAACAAAGAGTAGCAGCCAGCGTATCGCCCGCACCCATGAGTTTTGAAGCAAGTGTATCACAGAGAACAGTCCATTCCTCTCTCTGTGCGAACTGTCATTTTGATGAAGGTGATAAGAATAGATAGCTCGAAAATGTGTATTCACGTAGGAACTCACAGATTCTAGCTACATTATGTCCTGGAAGTTACATATGGAGTATCAGGGAATACACTAGCATTGGCTTGCAAGACTTACGTTGGTCAGGTTCACCTAAATGGCCAAAATCAAGGGGTTGACCAAATTCTCCAATATAAATCAAACGGAGGATACACTGTTATCATGGTCTTACCCGACATTTGTCAAGCTACATGTTACGAAACTGTAGACACTTATAATTCTCCAATATAAATCAAACGGAGGATACACTGTTATCATGGTCTTACCCGACATTTGTCAAGCTACATGTTACGAAACTGTAGACACTTATAATTCACCTTTGAAATGCATTGCAATAGAAGCACAACTAACTCAAACATATTGGAGAATAATTGCAAAATATGGAGGGAAACTGGATACAGTTGTTACATAGTAACTTTTTCTTTTTATTCAAGCATGGGAAGCACATAAAATTTATTAACATCAAAGTAAAACAGACAAATTATGCTGCAGAAACAGATAAAGGAGTGGTGTTAACAACGTCTGTAAATAACATTTGGTTAACCAATCCTTTAGACAGGAACCAATATTAATAAATTTTGACAACAGAAATGAACAGAATCAGACAACAAAAATTTCCTTCCATAGTTAAGAAGCTTACAGTGCAGAGAAGAGCAAGAGTCTCTTTCCAGAATTTCAGGGGCCTAGTGTTTACGAGGCTCATGAGATCGTTATTCACCATTGCAGAAACAACCTGAAAATAGCATTGGCATTAAATAAGAGAGTCATCATACGATATAAATATTCTTCAAATCAAAATCAGAGTAATATAGTAATCTAGTAGATGAAACACGAAAGATACAAGTACCTTTAGGTAAGGCGAACGGCTCATCTTGAGGTATTGATCACGTGTGCTCTCCCATAATGAAGTACCACCAACATGAGCAATCACCAAAGCATCGGCCATCTTATTCGCAGATATGCATCGGGCAACAGCTCCTATGTAGTCTCCTACGACTAAAGCTCGTTGAACAGCATCATCAAATGACGGATCCGCACTCTCCTCCAACGCATCTTGTTCTTGCTGAACTTCAAAAGGAGCAGTGAGTTCAGAAGCAACCTTCTTAGCACTGGGGGATGAGATGGGGGTATTATCAGTTTTTGGACTGGGGAGATTGTTAAAGAAATCATCTCCATTATCAGAAAGGAAGAGGTTAGCATTATTATCTGCCCCAAGTCCAACTTGATCTGCTATTGAATCCCCAACCCCGAGGGCATTTACTGCCTCTGACAAATCATCTTCCTTAGTACTCTTCTCTTCTACAGGCATGCTGAAACCAAGGTGAGTGAGCAACTTTGTTCTTGCCATCCCATCATCTTCAAACATAACTTTTAAGAAACTCCATGTTTCTTTGTCATCCTGAGATCTGTCCAAAAATAGGATTATTAGGTCACTACAAGATTTTAGAAAGATGAGATAAAAGACAAACTATAATTCATAGGATGGAGGCATACTTAGACTCATCAAACTTCTTGTCACACAATACCCTAAGCAAAGGCCTCTCCCCATTTTGTATTGAAGTTTCAAATTCCGTTGAGCGACTCACCAAAGTATCTTCGGTAACTAAAGTATGCACATAAACCTGGAAGACAGCACATGGGAACAATGAACTAAAAATATCATGGAAAGAAAGCAAAAACACGAGTGTTGTCATGGTCCAAGAAAACACACCTCTGAAACACCCCCAGAAGATGACTTGGGGTGGAATGAAACAAGCTTCCCTCCAAAGCCAAAGGACGCCCCAGCTGGACGTTTATACCATTTGGGAGCTCTAAGAGGTGCTGCATAAGAGAGGCAACGCGTAAGAACAAATATCACAATACCAAATATCATCCACAAAATGTGCACAGATAGTAGCAGAAGATAAAACAAACATGCTAGATAACTTCAAAATACCTTATGGTGTACAATTTTACCCCACTCAAATTATACAATAAGTATTGCACTTTTCAATCAAATTAATGAAATATGACCTCACCTACCAAAACAAATTATTGGAATGCAAAAGAGCCCAATTTTTTTATGCAAGTTGTAAAGGCAACAAGAGATCAAACATATGACATTTTGCGATTAACTGCTTTAAATGTATTTCTATGTGTGACTGCCTTACAATTTAAGGAAGCTTTTTTGTGTAAAACTACACTACTTCCATTACTGAAAATATACCTCAGTGTAACATTTGACTAAGTAGAAATTGTAAGTCCCCTTTCTCCTCAACTAATAACAAGAAGTTTTTTGTTTGCACATCCCCCACCCTACAGAGATAGACGCATGTATTTACCCTCCAAAAAAGAGATGATCTCATAAACATCTACTCACCCTGTCTCCTTTTCATCCCACTGTCTACACAACAATAGTAAAGGGTTAAATTCGAAACTTACTCTTAAGTATTGGTCACGAACATTACACTACCCAACGGTTCAAAATGACAAATGCACTACCTTAAGTATTGGTCACACGATTTTGTTAGTAAAAATGGGCGGAATATTCCATTCCGTTAGTCATACGACCTCAAGGGTCATATAATGGATGGTAAAATGACGTTTTCCCCTAATTATTTGACCTCTATACATTTTATAAGGAACATTACCATTGTACCCTCATTATTGTTCCTTATAAAATGTATAGAGGTCAAATACCTAAGGGGAAAAAATGTCATTTTACCATTCATTATATGACACTTGAGGTCATATGATTAATGGAATGGAATATTCCGTCCATTCTTACTAATCAAAATCGCGTGGCCAATACTTAAGGTAGTGCATTTATCATTTTGAAACGTTGGATAGTGTAGTGTTCGTGACCAATAATTAAGAGTAAGTTTCGATATTTAACCCAATAGTAAATTAACCACAACAAAAAATCTTAAGATGCTAAAAAGAAGCTATATGTTTCTGCAAGAAAAGAGAAACCACCCAATTTAAAAATTACAATGTTATCCATTTATAAAATAATGACAGGACTATATAAAACAAAAATAGATTTCTCCAAGGGAAAACCAACTAATGTCTTCAAACTCAAAAGTTATTTGTACCAATAAACTACATCATATTACCTGCACCAAAATCGTTTTCCCCGACGCCATATCGACTGCAACCCTGTTAAACAAATAACATACATCCATGAGAACATACCCAAAAATAAGAAGGAAAAATAGTATTGTTGCTTTAATGAAAAATAGATATCAAAGTGTGTTTACATAAATAATTTCTGAAATAGTTATTAAGACAAAATGAAAATATGTACAAAATATAATATGATCCCAGAATTATCATTTTACCAAGACATACTATTGCCTAACAACCTTGTTCATCCTTCACGGTTCTCTTCGATTATCAGCAGAGTAAAACAAACAAGAAAGCTGAGTATATATATGCATACAACAGAAAGCAAGAGACAGACCTCGACATTATAAATCCCAATCTTTCCATCAAACGAAGATGCCGAAATCACGCCAGGTATCTTTGTGTACCAGTGTATATCAAAATTCCAGTTGGTGCCAGCAGGCAATTCACATACAATCTGCTCCACAACAAAATGCAAACAGTTACTAACAACAGTACAGGAAATCAACTACAATAAATCAACAACAAAATACAGAGAAACGGCAAAAGAAGGCTGAAGCGTGTAGATATAGTCCCTAACCTCTCCAGAAACAGTATCCCAACAAATAGTACGGTTATCTTTGGCACATGTAAGCAAATATGAGCTGTCATTCGGACACCATGCCATTGCAATTACACCTGATGTGAGGAGATAAAAACAAATAAATATCTCAAGAGGCAAAAAATGGTACATGGACGAATGAAATTATAATCAGAAGAAAAAACTATGAACGGCTACAAGCGAGAAAATCTGTTGGAATATTTGTTTGAAGGAAATTCATGGAAAGTATATATTGAATGACTATAAGATATTCTCAGCGTTCATAATGCAAGGAATTTCCAGTGCATCTAATGGATACACATTTAAGGAGGAAAACAAATTGGCATAAAGCAACACCCTATAGCTACAGATGATGTTCATGATCACTTCCTATGGTCCAAGGTAATGGGCACAAATATGGCAACACAACTCAATGTACGGCCCAAAGCAGAATAGCATCATTATCATTGTGATAGACTTAATTCTATAATTAACGAAAAATTGTAATGAATTGATAAAGAAAATTAAAGAATGCAAGTGGTTATTGATGACCTAAATGAGACTTCACAGATACCCAAAAACATGTGTCAGAAGATTTTTTTTTAAAATAATTAAACTAAATTAAGGCCACATAGAATTTAGGTTATATGGATATGGACATCTCCACACTGTTTTGCCTCAGTTTAATTGTTAATTATTTTCTTTAATGGCTCTTAGTTCTTATTCTGCAAAAAAAACAAATAAGTTCAGCTTAAACTTTGACCGGTTCAATGATATAAATTCATCTGGCATTATTTTTGCTTCCAGGAAAGGGTTAAACTATCTTTCCCAGACCTTCAGTGTAAAGTAGGAATCGAGTAGCATGAAATATATAAAAATTACAACAAATGAATCTATTCAAAATGAGCTATAAATTTTCAAGTTTAATACCTTTAGTGTGCCCCACGAACTCTTTTATCGGTGACATAGTGTTCCGCATATCCCAAAGCTGTTCGCAAACAACATTACGTTGAAAAAGTTTAAATAATATTATCACCCAGTAGAAACTATACTATCTGCACGGACATTACCCTCAGAGTGGGTGAACTATCTTCATCTGATGCAACAACAAGCTGAGTAGCAACTTCAGGATTCCACTGTAAAACAGAGCACCGCCTTCTATGTGAATCTGAAAAACTGACAGATGACAAACCATGTCAGACAACAAATGGGGACAATTCAGATGACTATGAAAACTAATCATGCAGAAACCATCCAAATTTCAGACAAAGAACTTTACCTTATCACAGGTTTTTGCTTCTTCAGGTCCCAAACCACTGAAAATATAACATAAAAGGTATATAATCAATTATCACAAGCCAAACAAGAAAAAATAATTATAATAGGACAGAATGTTTCTCACCAGTCGTCCCATTATATGAAGTGGAAGACAAAATATGTTGAACCTTTCTATTCCAAGACACGTAAGAAATTTCACCTTGAGCAGCTGACCCACTACCCTGCATATAGATTTCACAAGTCATGTCAAACAACCCAATCTAGTTATCTATCATGGAAAAAAACTGTTTTATATCATAGGTGTCTAAAATATCCAGTTTAGGTGCAACCCACTAAGATTATAACACATGCACAGAGAACACATCTATGGATAGATCTTCATAGACACAAGGAAAACTTTGTGATTGCATAACAGGTGCAACTGAAGTCAACAGGGAAAATCAGAATTAGATCACAGAAAGGAACGATTAAGAGCTTGCGAAAACTTGGAAATGAGATGCAGAACGTAATGAACAGCTCAATCAGATCTTCCTCCAAAATCCAGATATTCCTCTCAAACGAAAAGCAACACAAAAGGCAAAACCTCATTCCTGTTAAAACTACAAAATATAGTAATCTTGAACTCTCTTTCCAGCAAATGAGCATCTAGACCACAGCGAAAATCATAGGCATACTGCAGCATAAATGGAAGACTAGAGAGCCAAAATCACTCAATCAACCAGATAGTACAGTTGCATTGCACTCTGTCTAACCTAGTATGCATTGCCAATCATCAATAACTTTTTATGTTTTTATTTATGCAGTCCACTAACACATTGTACATATTCATCTCAATAAAGGAAAAATGCTTCCAAAAAAGCCCCTGAATGGCCTAAAACACTGTAGTGGGATTTTCAATTAGATGTATAACCCAAGAAAGGAATATGAATTGATACCTTCTTCTCCTACTGTTCAGCAATCTTTATTGGATGTAGAAAGTCAAAAGTTTATACATAGATCAATAGGATATTGAAAAGAAATATGATAGTTACAGTCAACATGTGATAAACTAGTAAATCATGAATTAGGATAGCCGTGTAACTGATGATTACCAAATTACAACCAACTGCCATATGACAGAAACAAACCTTAAGAGGTGGAAAATGAGAAGGTTCTCCAGGATTAGCCAAATCCCATATTAAGATTTCGCCATCATCAGCCCCAGAAGCAAGCAAGTTTGGTGTGATGCTATTGAATTCCAGCCCACGAACCTGAAAAACACAAACAAGCAATCATTTTAAGATAACATAAATAATTTGTCCATGGAGATGAAGTTAAGAAAACACAAGAGTAGCAGCCTTCCAATTGAGCAAAGAAAGGAACTTACAGGGCCTTTATGCCTTGTAAGGTGTCCAACAAGAGCCTTTTCATTTCCCTCGGAACTGAAAGAGAAATAAACTTGATAAGGCAGCCAAATAGCATATTTTAGTTTTGAAATTTTATAATGGAGATACGAATGCCCTACACTACATTAAAAATCTCAAGTTAATGTGCCACACCAAGAGCACATGTATTTACTTAAGGGACCATAAAATCACGATATTTTCTTCTTCGCCATCTAGATACAACTCTGAGCATGCCCCATATATAATTCATTAATAGAGGAACTTAAACTAAATCCAAAACAAAAGATCAAAGTACAACTCGCAACAATCAAATATCTTGCCAATAAAAAAATATCAAGATATCATTACATATCCGTAAAAAAATTATAACATTTTGCTAAGAAGACTTCAACCACACACTTTTTTTTTATCTTTTCCCTCATACACAACAAACTATTGAAGAATTATAACTTGCAATGATTAAAAAACTATTCAAAGTAATCTCCTGTTACCAAAACCAATGTTCAATCAGAAATTTTGACATTATAATCTCATGTTACCAAACTCAAGCCATTTTTTCTTTTCTCCCTTCCAGTATTGTTCAATGTACCAAAAGTAACTGTATATTGCAGTCAATACAAATAAAACAAGAAGAAGGCAAAATATGAATAGGGACATCAAAATCACAGTGTATGCTTTATATATAATTATATAAATATGTATACATGTAAAGAAATTGAAGATATAAGAGATTAGTAACAACTGAACTCTCCCTTAAACTGATTGCTATAACTCTAGTTCATCAAACTCCATTGCTATCTCTAACCAAACAAACAGAGAGAGCATCACAATTGACTAGAAAACCCATTCAATAATACTCGAAGAGAGCAATTAAATCGAATAACTCGTAATGCAAATTCACTGAACAACAGTATCTAGTCTCGATTACCGGATCAGAGGCAGCGGGTTCCAAATGTCAATGTTCCCGTCGACGAGGCCGCCGGCAATGAGGCCGAGAGCAAACTGCTCGGAGCCCGATCCAGTTCTGCCCCAGGAGAGACGGTTGAAGCGCTCGGAGCTTGCGCACTCAGCGATGACGGGAATTTGGTGATCGTCGGACTGGAAATCAAGCTTTAAGATCTCGAGACTCGCGGAGGAGCTGAAAGACAGATCCACCGCCCCGGCCATGGTCCCGGCAGCCAGGTAGGGTGCGTCCGGCGCCAGAGCCACCGACGCCGATCTGTTCACCCCTTTTATGCACGACATGTCGAAAAATTACGGAGAGAGCAATCAGATCACAAATGTGAGCAGGATGTTTAGGATCAATGTGCGGAGGAAAAGAAGATGGATCCGAATCGGGAATTGGGGACGCGATGGCTAGGGTTTGATCAGATTGGGGGAGTGAGAGATTTGTGAAAATGGAGAAGAAAATAGAAATGAGTGAAGTAGAGAAAATGTTTTGGGTCTGTTTAATTTTTTCATATCGGTTATGACTTATGCGTGGAGGGTTTTTGTTAAAGAGGGCGGGTTCGAGCTGATGCTTCATGCTTGGATGAAGGGTAATTGTACCATGCGGACGTTCTCTCGTGCACTCTGTAGTTGTTCGATGATGTATATCTGATGACGGTTTTTGGTTTGACTATAACGTACATCGTGTATGACGTGTGGTATATCCAATCAGGCAAGGCCGGGTGTAAATTATACGGTCAATCCACTGTTCTAAATATTCCGTTTAAAAACATGTATAATGGGTGAAATGGTATGTGAAAACCAGATGGTTAAACTGTATGTTGAATGTGCAAATTATGGTTTCCAGTTTTTAAAATAAGTTATGTTCTTTAATGGTGGTACAAACTGGATAGGAAATCGTATTGTGAGTGGATGCTGATCGTATGTTGAATTGATATTTTGTTGATTTAATTAAATGTTTTATTAAAACATTAAATATTATATAAAATTGAAATTAATAATAAAATAAAAGGTTAATTCAACCCCAATACCCTAAATTTTTCATATTTCATTTAGAGTACCCTAAATCTTTTTTGTGTCACCTCAGTACCCTAAACTTTTATTAATTCCATTTTAGTACCCTAAACTTTCATTAATTTCATTTTAGTACCCACCGTTAACGTTACCATAATTTTGGTTGTTGGTGAGGGGTAGTATGATCATTTTACCTGTTTTGGATGGAAAATCATATGTGAAGTTAATGGTGGGTACTAGAATGGAATTGATGAAAGTTTAGGGTACCGAGGTGATACAAAAAAAGATTTAGGGTACTCTAAATGAATTAATGAAAATTTAGGGTACTGAGGTGACACAAAAAAAATTTAGGGTACTCAAAATGAAATACGAAAGATTTAGGGTATTGAGGTGGAATTATCCCTAAAATAAATTATTTTTAAATATTTTTAACACGTATAAAAATGAACTTCAATTTTTATTCATCCCATTTTAAAACAAACCCAACAAAATACAAGTTGAAGCATACAATACATGTCCGCTTCATGGTTGTGGTTGTTGTCAAAGACGTTTCATTTCTTCATCAACGTCTTCCAGTCGTGCCCACAATCGAGACATCATCATATCGTGTCAGATCACCTGGTTGTCGTCGTAGTTGGATATGTCCTTATCATGTAAGGCCTTGTATTTGACGTAGAGTTGTTGCCATTGCTGATTTAGGTCATGATATTGGCGGTCCCTTTGTTTTGGGGTAGTTGGGAATCAGATTTACGAGTTTAATTCGATCCGACCAGATTTCGTCCAGACGAGTTATAACTTGATAATCAGATCTGAAGGGGTGTAAAATTTATAGATCCGATCCGCATATTTATAAATGAATTCAAATAAACATAGACCAGATCGATTACCCGACCGTGCACACTCCTAATTATAGCTCAAACCTTAAGATTTTGGTCCATAAAAGCTTATAAGTTATGACTTGAGTTTTTGGGAGCTGCGTGCCTTTTATCAACTAATTTCATCTGACTTAGAACTAGATACTAAATATAGTGTAAGTGTGCATACAGGGAAGGGAGGTTTGTTTGTTTTTTTCCGACTACCGCAACAAGTAATGTAAAATAATAATCTAGGTCAAAATATGTAGATATAATTATGGCCGATCGAGGATACGAAACGAGGACATAATGAATATTGCTGTGGCCATCGAGAAGAAAATATGAATGCATCCCATACAATCATTATCCCTTAGCAGTCATGATTAGATTTCATTGGAGTCTTTTAGTCGCAGTGTGCTAATTAAACATTAAACTTGGATATAGAAATGAAAATTCCATCTAAACACTTATGTATTTCTCTCTCCTTTTATTATACTGTCAGTTGTATAGATTAAATTATTGCTTGATGAGTACAGTGAATCCCTCACTCTCAAGCTTGTAGAGTAGAGCATTATACATGGGTTATCAATGTCTAGGACAAATGAGAAAATGAAGTTCGAATTGAAAAAATTAACTTGAGTATCATGTGAAACAGTTGGGCTCGACTTTGGCAACGACATCGATCTTGACATATATATGCTGCAACGGGTTTTAGCACTGATCGCGACAAAATAATTGGCGCTGTACATGCTCTTATTTTTCCGGGTTTGATCTAAATGTTCGAAAAAAGAAAAGAGAAGTAGGGCTGCTGATCTAAATGTTACTTTCCCAATTCCAGATGCAAACGATAAACTATGAGGCACCTTTTGGAGTAGTGGTGGAAGATATATGGACGTGAAAGTTGAACCAATTGTAGTGAAGAGACATGATGATTTGCCTCTGAAAGGCTGATTTTAGAAGATGACCATTCATGTGAACACAAAATATTCTATCTACTCTTTCTGCCTTTTATTTTCTAATCCAATTCTCTTTCAACATTCATCTTCTACAAGTCTGCTTTTTTACTTTTTAAAAAACATAATGTTCCAACACTTATTTTCCTTCACTGGAATGATGATAAGCCTTGTATATATTATACTACATTTGCAGTTCCAACTTTGATGCTAATATAGAGGAAAGTGGAAACTAAGGTAAGTGATGATGATGTGAAGAAGTAACTTGTAACTAGATGGTTATTAGGCTAAGAATAAGATCAAGCATATACCCAAAATGGAATTATATGTCTAGTGTTGAACAACACCAGAGGGCAGACCAGTCCTATCAAAGGTTGTACAGCCTTAATATGATTAGGGGTTCCTACTACTTCCTAGTAGTAGCTAAGCTAATCAATTGCATACTAAAGAGGATGAGACTTGACCCACCTTTTCAGTCAAATTCTGCTCACAAACCCAACATCATCAACAACTTAATATAGACTTGTGAGGAATGGATACAACATTTCCTTATTCCGCATTTCCAGTTCATCAACCAAGTCCCAAACCAGTAAACACATACAACAATAAAATAGCTGTCTTGTCCTTCTTTTTCATTACCAGAAAGTAGACTAGTGCCTTGCAATTTTAGCCTTGCCACTTTTGTCCTTCTAAACCGTCGTTTTGGGCAACACACAAAATGGATCAGAACCCATTCATTGATGAGCACCAAATTGAAAAAAAGAATAAGAAGATTAAATTAATAAAATACCAGAAAAGAGAGCATAAATAACCATTTTCTTGATTTGGCAAACCAAGTTTCTGTAAGTATAGAGGTTTTGTTAAATATGGCAAACAAAATTAGAAGTAGAGCCAATCAGACCCCAACAATCCAAAAGTAGTTGCTGCCAATTTCAAATATTTATTCAGATTTCATAGTGTGAATATCTGTAGCAAAACTCTAAAGCTGGTAAAGGGCATTGAAGGGCCAATGAGGGAAAAGAGGGAGAAAAGCCCCAAAAGAGTTCTCTTCAAGAATTCAAAGCAAGAAATTACTAAAATTGGGATTTTTAAGTGGACCCCACAAAAACCCCTTCCCCAAGTTTCTCCCCTTTAGAGTAAATAAAGAAAAAGCCCACTAATTTGTCACTATTCCCAACACTTCTCCAAAAATGGCAATGCTTTCACTAAATGTGGCAACATGTCAAAATAACTATTTTTATATATAGAATAGAATCATAATCGTCTACATGTATAGCTCTCTAAACATTGATTATTGTGAAAGCAAGTAAGCTACCCGATTAGATTCTGACACATCATTATAATTTTGTTAAAGCAAACAAATCATAAACTATAATTATGATTTGGGTAGGTGAGCGAGACTCGAACTAGGTTCAAAAACTCCCTGAATCGCAATAATAAATAACGATGCAGGAGACGTTTCACAAGGTTCTAGAACCTCATTTTTACCGATCCTCTCCAACATAGGCCCTACTGATCGCACGGGACAGACACATAAACTCCTAGAGCCGAGCCAATCGTTTCCCCAATCGCTCGGGTTCATACCAACGAAGGGACACCATGGACGTGAACCTATAATTGTAGTCGATCCAGAGCAGGAGGTTCCCTACCCATTTGTTCCAAGTCTCCGAGTAGGGGCGAACGTCGGTCAAAGCACTAGGGTTCGTTGCCCCGGACCCATGCTCGAGCCTCCTTCGACTCGAAATAGAAACCAAAGACCTCAGGGCCTATGTCTTTGATCACCAAGCCCTCCGCAGATTTTCCCCATGCATTGGTGATGATCCGGAGTAAGACTTCCTTCTGGGGAGGCTTTTGAGCCCAAAGTTTTCCCATTATAGTAAATTTCCAGCCTTCAATTACCGACGGGTTCATTGGGGAATACAGGACCAGGACTTCCACCTCCTCCTCATCCTCCAGGGAATAAGAAGAGAAACCATATTGGAGACTGACCAGGTTGGACGCAAGAGAATCCGATAGTACCGAGACCACCGGAGTAGAGATGTCTTCCCGCGGTCTGAGCACTCGTCGACGATGAACCATACCCGGAACCGTAGCAAGCAAGGATGGGATTACAGGAATCCGCGTCGCATTAGGGATCGAAGCCCTGTAAATCAGCACCTCCAATTCCGTTCTCCCGTTATCGAACATGGGCGCCTTCCTACGAATAGGGTCTCGACACAAAGGGGGCGATAGATCATCGCCGAAAGAGGAACAACGACAAGTGATGGGTTACTTGTAGTTGAAGCAACGGTTGGGGATTTCACCAGATGGTCTCTCTATGGCTTCATAAGAGGAGTGGAAAACCTGGGGAGAACGCCACGATCGTCGTGGACGGTGGAGCTGACGGTACCTCGAAAGATGGTGGGGGAAGAGGAAGCAGAGAAGTTTTCTCGGCTAGGGTTTGCTTCGGCTTCCTCTAGCGTCGAGTCTTTAAGGGATACTTAACCATTGAAGAAGAGCGAGGTGGTGGGATTGTAAAGAATTACATGGTGGCAGGCGACGATGGGCCGAGACCGGTAGGGTAGGCAGTCTTATCGGCGGCATTGGCAAGCATAGGGAGCTCTATAGATAGGCTAGGGCTAGTGTTTCCTTGAGATAGGCTCTCGATAGATTGCGAGAGAGAATTTTTTTATATCTTTAACATGAATTTTAAAAAAAAAAGTTGGCTCCCAACGACTCTAACAGTAAGTTTTGACTTTTTTTAATTTAAAAAATCTGAATTAACATTAAAAATTTATTTATTACCGTCTAAAAATACCCCTCATCCCTTTCATCAATCCACCAACAATTTCTCTCTCAAATTCCACTTCCCACAAAGCTTGTTTTCCAATCAAAAAAGTGTCCAAAGACGAGACTCAGATGCCTACTCCACCGGAGCAAAAGGAGTACACACTAAAGAAACCCGAATTCAACATAGGCCAGCCTGACAACTTTTAACGAATGTTGCACATCAACCCACCCAACAACTCGTTCATCTAGTCAGATTGTTTTTTGAACCCTTACATGCAACATGTTTTTAACCCTCTACCCCTTTTCATGAACCCTAGCCTCGGTCCCCAATTTTATACCTACCCCGGTGATTCCCAACATAATGTCGGCGACAGTAGCGTCACCCAGATGTCATCTCAGTCGTCCCCTACCGACTCTTCCAAACAACGAGGAAGTTGTAAAAGAAAATGAACCCATAAAGCGGCCAAATACCTCATTCATGTCTAGCTACGCACGTCTAGAGATGCAACGAAAGGCAACCAACAAGAGGGGGGTACCTTTTGGGGCCAAATTGTGAAAGGTTACAACGAGGTGCAATGTTACCCGTCAAATGGATTGGAGACAAATCAAGAACTACTAGAAAAGGTTTTACCCTCGAGTACGGAAATTCCACAATATTGTGAAGTCGGTGAAGGAGAACTTCACAAGAAGTTACTTTAAGGACGACTACATCAAGATGGCCAAGAAGATCTACATCGCGAATAACAAACTGAAGCACTTCGACCTCGACCATTGGTACGACGTTCTCAAGTTCGAGGATAAGTTTTTGGCGGAGGAAGGAACGATAAGAGACAACGGTTGGATGCCTTTGGGAATTACAGCTCAATCTCACCCCCTTGTACATCCACCGGTGATCATCCTAACGATGATGATGCTACACCTCTCGGTGGTGAGTCCCAATCGGATTGAGTATTCGTAGATCTGAGCGAGAGATCTGTTAACCGAAGTTTCCCTCTACCCGATGAGCGTCCGTTGGGAAAGAAGTTCACGAAGAAAAAAAGGAAATCCATAAGCGATCATGTCAATGCAATGTCGGCCATAAATTGATCAAAGGCAGATGCAGATCACGAAAAGTCCGAAAAGGCTGACAGAGTGATCCAACTGACCTGGGAATGGAACACCCTCTTCAAAGAGGATAGGGACATGCAACAAGATGACACTTCCGGGATGAGTGACGTTGAGTTGGAAAAACATGCAGAAATTTTGTGTCCGTTGTGGGATTCATGCTAGACCGTTAAGGCGAGTTTGCACATGCTCATGGACAAATCATGTGTGGTTTGAGTTGTATGTTTTGGGTTTTATTATTCGGGGATGAATAAAATATGAAGTTTCAATTCATTTAGTTATTTTGTTTTATTATTAATTTATTTTGTTCAGCTGATTTTAATTTTTTCTGATATTTATTGTTTTAAATCAGTATTTAATAAATTAAACAAAACAATGTTAAATATACAGTTAGCATCTAGTCAGTAGAGACAAAAATCCCTAGTGAACCCTACACTATGAAAAACATGTTTTGCATGGGGTTCAGATTCATTAAAGTGAACTAGAACCTCTTCATACGAATCTAAACATTGTACATGCTCTTAAAGCAAGCACAATTGGAAGGTTTCGATGGTCGACATTTATGTCATTGTAAATCGCCAGCGTTGAAGCCTATCGTTCAACTTTGTGACATCCCTCGACGCTGACATCCTTGATGTTGAGTCCAATCCACTTAATCAGACGTTGTCATATTTAAATTTCGGGTTAAATACGTTTTGGTTACCTTTTGTTTAGTCCACGGACCTTGAAGTCCCACATGTTTGAAAATGACCAATTTGGTACCCTTTTGTTCTGTCCATGAACTATTTATTGATTTGGAATTAAAAAACTAACGGAATACTCTATTATGTTAGACACATGTGATAGTTCAGAGGATTGTGAAATGACTATTTTACCCAAAGGGTTTGAACCTTATGTATTTTAAAGAGGAAATTATCATTCCACTCTCTTTTAATAATAATAATAATAATAATAATAGTTATAATACATAAATAAAATAAAATAAGAAAAGAAAAAAAACTAAAAACTGAAGTTTTTTTTTTTACTTTCTATAACCTAAATATAACCTTATCTCTATCCTAATTCCAGATCTACACAAATTCTTCATCGTTCCTAATATTATGATGCTCGACAGAGAGGGGCATTGGGGAATGTGATCGAGACATGTCTTCTTCTATACGGGATCATGTCGGAGATCTTACCTCCTTCATGCACACAACCTCGCTGGAGTTCGTCCAGATATTGTTGTTCAACACCCACGGCCTCCATGTCCAACATAGGTCGAAGAGAAGAGGATGACATGTCAACGTCGTCGATGGACATGAATGTTAAAACAGTAAATGAACAATAAAACAAGCTTAAAAAGATAATTATAATGCAAAAAATTGTTTATAGTTGTCCACTTTATTTCACGTGACTTGCAAAAAACACGTATATAATGAGTTGTCAATTCCTCCTATACTTTGTTAGAGGTGTCTCTCGTCATAATTTTATTGTGTCTCTCAAATAAATTATACCAACAGCCGTGGCCTCCGGCCAGGGTGGTTGTTGTTGGTGGCTCCCTCTTCCCTCCTCACTCAGCCACCCCCGTCCCTTCTTCCCGTATTTTTTCCTCTCTTTTCCTATTTCAAAAGTTGTTAACTGCAGCCTTCAGGTACACACCTCCGCCCGGTCGCTTCGAGTTGATCTGGTGGGCCTAATCTACCGGTGGCCCAATAGTGAAGATTTATGGTGGTGCGCTCCGATTTGGTCCAGTGATGTTCTAGCAGTCGTTTGGTGCATTTCTGGTGGTGGCGTGGGGAAGTTTAGCCGGCTCCGGCTCCGACTCGAGTTGATCTGGCTGGCTCTCCTGCAGTGCTTCAGTGGTGGGGGTCACGATTCAAGTTTATATTTCATTTTTTATTGTTAGGTTTTGGGTTGTTTTGGTTTGGGTTAATCTCAAACACCTGCCTTGTTGCAAGTTGATGTGCACTAGTTTGCACCTTATATGCTCTACTTTCACTTTGGTGTGCCTGTTATGTGGCACGGTTTGGTGTGCACGTTGTTGTACTTTTGACGTGCATGTTGTTTGCACGTTCTGGGACGCCTTGTGTTTGCGTTCTGATTTTAGTAGGGAGTCAGTAATATTATTGGCTAGCTAGTCTGGAGTCTATAATATTGATCGTTCACTTGTGCGCTTTCATTAGATTGTATGTATGTCACTTTGAATTATATATAAAATTGATGCCTCTCGCTTTTCGTAAAAAAAGTGCTACAAATAGTTGACCAACTTTGTTTCTTCTTCCTCATTCATCCGGTCCTTCCATTGTCTCCCAGCCTTTATTTTTTTTGACCTTCAAGTCGGACTTCCCGTTACGAAGGTTTGCTTGGGCTCAATTGACTCGATCGATACGTAGGAACTAACCTCGTTCAACCTTGTTCGCTTGCTTGCTTTTCGTATTAGGTGTGAGTTCAGGTTCCAAGATAAATTGGGGGTGGCACTTCGGCTCATCCTTCTTAAGCATTCAACAATGTTTGAAAGTAAAATTATAACCTTCATTTTGTTTATACTTTATTTCTTCTTCGGTCTTTAGTTGTTTGTCAGATCTTCCACTTCTGTAATGCTTACAATCAGGCTTCAATGACCTTGACTTTTATGGACTTTAATGTTGACTTGATACTAGTGGTTCTTGCAATTCTCCTACCACCTTACTGGGTTGTTGATGTTTCTCACGGATCTAACCTCCACCTCGACGTCATTCTAATATTTCTTTATCTTCTTCCTACTGCCCCCAATGTTGTCGATAGAATTGTTGATCTATTTGTGAACGACATTCCACATGAGTCTCAATTGTGTTACTTTTGTTGCTATCTTAGAGCAACTCTTTGGTTGGGGAACCATGAAATCAGATGACATGATTGAAGCGATATAGATGATTGAGATGGTTAAAGGAATTTGGATTAAGGACCTAATGGTCGAATATGAGGTTGAAGTTGAGCATGATATTCAAATTTGGTGCCTCGAGGTCATCGAGATAGGTTCATACACGTCGGTCACATAAATACTTGAAAGAGAAGAAGAGAAATTGCAAGAAGATCATAGGAAAAAATAGTTGGAGAAGGTTGAATTTATAGGAAACAATAACAGTTGAGGTGAAATTAAAGATGGGTGTGTGTTGTCGCACATTAACCCGACGAATAGTCGTTGACTACTTCAATTGATACGTTGTGATCTCGACGCAAGAGGAAAGTGCATATATATGCAACGAAACGATTGCACCGAGAGTCCTTGTAGCGAGGAGAGAGAAACTAATAAATTACTTTAAGTCAAACAACTTGAGCTAAGTAAAAGTTTGAAATCTATGGATGATTTAACATAAAACATGTTGAATGGGGCAAAAGTGTAAATATAAAAAGAATTAAGGGAAGAATCCAAAATGGGGGTAGAGGAGAGAACAAAAAAGTAGGACCCAACAGCAATAGAGATTAGAGAAGAGCCAAAAACCCAAAAGGAACACACCAAATGTGGCAAGGCTACATGCATACTTTCTAAAATAGAAAACCCCCAAAGCCATGCAAGCTTGCCGTTTCTGGGCTTTCTCTCTCTCCAATGGCCATTTGGGGGTAAAAGATTAGAGAAACGCTTCCTCTTTCTCCTTCCACAACGCCCCTTCATCTTCTCCTCCCCTAAATTTACCAATCCTTCCCTTTCCCAACTTTGGAACCACACCCTAAACCCAGCACTGACCCCTCTTTTTCTCCCCTCAACACAAACCTCTGTTTTTTACTCCCCTTTTGTCGATTCTTCCGATTGGGTCATCGAAAAATATCCATCTGGGATTTTGGGTTGTGCTTTTTTTGGGGTTTAATCGATTGGGTCGTTGGGTTTTGGGGGTGAGCTCGAATGGGTCGAGGGAAGATTGAGATTAAGAGGATCGAGAATGCGAATAGTAGGCAGGTCACATTCTCGAAGCGCCGCTCTGGGTTGCTGAAGAAGGCTCATGAGCTCGCTGTTCTCTGCGATGCCGAGGTTGCTGTTATCATCTTCTCCAACACAGGGAAGCTCTTCGAGTTTTCCAGTTCTGGGTATGTTTTGCTCTCATGAACCTTTCATATGCTTTGCATGTTTGCTTGTTGATATTTGCTCTGTTTTTTTATTTCTCAAATTGTTTTGAACTGTACTGAAGGCAAAAGGATATTCCATGGTCTTTATCCTTTTCATTTTATTGCTCAAGGAAAATAATTATCCATGATTCCCCCCTAAAAATGAATGTGAAACTCAATAGAATTTCAGTTGGGGATTTTCTAATGTTTTTCCCTTCAAAAATCTGCTTGCATGTAAGCGTGTTTTTGGATAATATCTGATACTTTCTATTTTCATAGATCTTTTTTGTGAGCCCAAATTTTGTTGTTATGAGATCTTATTTTGTACTTTACCTGAATTTGTTTGATCAACTGAGGATTTTGGTTTATTTAATGGTTTTAAAACTGGGGGGTCATATGCTTTTTAGTAGTTTCTTCTGAAAACTGTACTGGGATTTTGGTTTGGGGGATTTCTGATTCACATTGTTATGTATGGTCGTTATCCCTGGATATTCTGTTTTTTTTTTAATATATCTTGTTGTTGATTTGGTTTGTGGGTAGAGATGCCCTTCAGTTTTACTTAGGATTATGTAGAAATTTGGAATATAAAGGCGTCTTGTCTCTCTCACCCACAATTTGTCTCTTAAAGTTTGGTGGCTTTGGTTTGAGCATTGATGAAGACTATGTAGGATTTTGCAGCTTTCATTGTGGGCTATGCTTGTTTTACTATATATGTTGAATTGTCAATATGTAGACAATAAAAATTTGATTTGGGTGAACTTATTGAAGCAGAGCCATTTCGTTTTCTTTTTTCCCTTACTGTTTGTGTTGAAGAGTCTGTTCATGAATGTAGTGGCACTACTGCTTCTTTTCATAGTGGGTTCCTTTGAATTTTGCTATGAGTGATAGATGAGTCTGTGGTTAGTAGATGAGGCAATTTTTGCTCTAGAGATCTAGTTGCTAATAATAGTGGAGTTATTTGTCCGAGAGAATCCCCAAAACCTCCATTCCTGGCAAAAAGTATCCTCAGCTGGCTGTTGGGAATGAAAGACATGTAGTAACCACTTTAGAACTTCAGATATTGGATGAGAATTAGTAGTTATGATCAGGGTTACATTAAGTTGCTTTGACAACAAGAAGCTACTTGCTCTTTGCTATACACTGGTCTGAATAAATGGTTCGCAGATGGAGGATAGAGAAGACACATTGTTCAAAGAAGTATACTCATTCTGTCTGTCCCACTATTTTGCAGCATGAAGCGAACACTTGCAAGATACAACAAATGCTTGGATTCCTCAGAAACTGCCATTGTAGAGTACACAACAGAGGTACAATGATTCCTCAGAAACTGCTACTGTAGGGTACACAACAGAGGTTCTAAATTTGCACAACTCTGTCACCTTGCCTTTATCCGGCTCTTTTCCTGATAAGTTGTTTCCTTCGCTTTTTATACAACAATGATATTTTTCCTTTTCATGTTTTTGCCTGGTGACGAAGAGACTTAAAAGGGAAGATGAGTATCTGGGTTCTTAAAAGTTATATAAAGATCCACCGAAATATTCCCAAGTTTTAGCATTTTTTTCAGTGGTGTCCTAAATTATAATACGATGTTGTGGTGTGACTTCAATCCTAGAGACTGAAGCTGATCAACAATGCATGCGTTTGTCTTTCAAGTTTTAGTTTCTTGCAATTTAATTTGAAATATGGTTCTGAATGATTTCATCACTGAGTGATTGTATCATAAAACAGTCTTTTACTTTTGTTGTATACAAAGCAGTTGCCAATTGCCTGTGATGCTTTGCGGATCTTATGGTAAGAAAATGCGGGAATTTCCTCTATTTTGGCCTTAAATGTATGAAAGGTGCTTTAACCAACATTATTGATTGGCCCATGCTGCTTTTGACCAGATGCTACATGCTTTCTTCTGTTATTTCAAAGTCAGTACTAATAAATGATTCATGATATATTGGATAATTTGAGTCCCTCTAATCTAGAGGTTGTATACTGCCCATGGTCAGGAGAACTTATTTCGGATTGACTTCTTTGTTAGAGGGCAATGAGAACTTATTTCGGATTGACTTCTTTGTTAGAGGGCAATTAGATTTGGCTGTGAATACTTTATACTGAGACTGGCGAGGTTCAGATAGCCTTGTAAAAGGATCATATTTACCATGAAAGATCCCTTTTCAGTCTAATCTATATGAAAAAATAATGTTTCTTTTGATGTGTACTGATAGAGTAACAGGAAGCCTTGTTACTTATATTGTTGTAGCTCTGTGTGTGCTTTATCTCCCACAAGTTTTTTTTCCTTTCTAATTTAACTGTAGGAATAATTGTGGTTTCTGTCTTCATTTATTTTTCAGAAGCAAGATTCCAAGGAAGTAGATTTTCTGAGAGATGAAGTTGCAAAGCTCCAACACAAACAATTGTAAGTCCTCTTCAAGTTAATTGGGTATTATATCAGACATTGAGATTTATTTTATCGTTCTGATCGTGTAGGCAGCTACTGGGTAAGGACCTCAATGGGTTGAGCTTGAAAGAATTGCAGCATCTGGAACAGAAACTTAATGAAGGGTTACTATCTGTGAAGGAGAGGAAGGTTCGGCCAAATCTCTCTTTTCTTACTCCAAATCTGGTCAGGGTCAAAAGTTTATGATGTTATTAATAGAAATTATAATGTTTCAGGAGCAATTACTGATGGAGCAACTGGAGCAATCAAGAATACAGGTATAATAAGCAGCAGTCAAATTCATTATATGTATATGTATTGATTGTATCTGTATTTCTAGCTGCGCATAGAAAGTATAAAGCTGTACTTACCGTCACCACTTTGAAACTTATGTCCAGGAGCAACGGGCTATGCTGGAGAATGAAACATTACGCCGACAGGTAAACAATGATTTTGTATATAAAGTTATGTTTTCTCTGTATACTGTAATTGTAAAATGATGTGCACTGCCTATTGCCTAATGAATAGGTTCATGAACTTAGTGGGTTTTTCCCGTCAAATGATCGTCCAGTCCAAACTTATCTGGAATGCTATCCAGTAGGAAGGAAGCACTCCCTTGATCTGGGCCCCAATTGTGCTATGGAGACGGTAGATTCAGACACCACCTTGCAGTTGGGGTACTCTCACCTATACTAATTTCTAAATCTCAAGTTGTTTCAACTTTCAAGTTGAAGTGTTATTTTACTATCTGATTAGTGCTGTGTTATCCAGGCTACCAAACGATTCCTAATGCATGAGCGAGGAGAAACACAATCCATCTGTCTGTATTTGCTGCAAGTAGAAGTAAATTTGGAAGATGAGGAAGAGGAGCTGAATCTAGTGTCATGCAGTTTTTGGTTGTTGAAGCAGCTTACTTTAGATTAAAAGGGCATTGTATGATTATCCATTTAGGTATCATCAAAAGTCGATATATAGTTTAAGTAATGTGATGTGCATATCTAAATTCTAATTTACAGAAGGGTCTTTGATTCTGAACAATCTAAATTACAAGTTTCTTTCTTTTCTTTTCTTAAAACAATTTGTACAAAGCTATTATGTGCACAGCAAGAAGCTGAGAATTTTACTGCTATTGCTTCATGGGCCTGAGACCATTAAGCAGTTGATTTCTTCCAGCCAAAACCTCAGAGAAGAGCCCATCTACTTCCTTCCCCAAACCATCCACCATCTTCTCAAACCTATCAACCCTCTGCTGCAGATCCTCTGCTTCATTGCTGCCTTCTCCAGTAGCCATGGCCGAAACCAGACAATTCACTGCCTCTTTCAGCTCTTTCGCCTCTTTCGACACAAACCGCCCTCTATTCCTCATTATCTCACAAACCCAAGAATCCAGATCAACCAGTGGAGAATCGTCAAACCCGGCTGCCTTTTCTCTGACCTCCATGTAAGGCTTGGCATCACCTGACAAACCAGACAGCACAAACCCAGAGACCCAGTACCCAACACTCTTCATCACCACCAAAGCTTCATGTATCACTAATTCCTTCCCAGAGCCAGAGCCAGTTGAAGTCCTCTTCTTCTCACCATCACCCCCAAACCTTACACAATCCTTGCTGATGCTGAAGAGATGATCAATTGCCTTGTTGAGATGGTCGATTGCAGAATTTGGGTAGGCCTCCACAAGGGACAGGGCGTGGGCGAGAGCAAGCCTGGATTGACCCAGATGAGAAACAGAGGAGCTGATGGAGTTGAGAAGGTCCAACAAGCTCAAGGTGTAGCTGAGATAGTCCTCCACAGAACTAGACTCCCATCTGCTCAAAGGGTAGTCTATTTTCACAACCAGCTTCCCAAAAGCCTTGTTGATGATGGGCAGGAGCTCAAAAAGCTCATGAAACCATGACACAGACAAGGTCTCCAATCCTGGTTTCAGATGACTATGGTTCAAGGTATTCGAAACCTCGGATCGAAAGGCTTGAAGAGAAGCAGACAAAGCTTCTGATTCATCACGGTGGTGGAAATGGTGGTGGTGGTTATCCAGCTTGTTGTATAGTTTGCTGAGGCTAGGAACCAAAAGTACCATTAATCTTACAAGATATGTAAAGAAAGTGTTTTTGATGAAAATTAGGTTGGTGTCGTGTTGTGTGTTTGGTGTATAAATATAGAAAGAACTCAACTTGTGAAGCACAAGCACTTGGAAGCATCTTGCGGGTCAAATGCTCTTATCTGTGGGTGAGAAAAAGCCTTTGTTTTGGATCCGACGCACACGCATTGTGGAGCCAATTGGTCCACTTGACCCAGTTGTGCCTTGCTGTCTAAGCAACATTGGAAGAAGAACACAGGAATGACGCCGCCTTTTTGTCTTGAATTTTTATTTGATGTCATAGTCGATGCTCAATTATAAACATAAAGTTATATATTTTTTTATCCAAACAAATAGTATTATAGATTAAAGAATGTTTGCAGAAATGCAAACATTTGAGTACATGAAAGACAAAAACCGAAAAAATTGAAATAACAAGAATATGAAAGTAAATGTGTTCTTCAAATCTTGGGCGTCTGGAGTACAGGACTGCGGTAGCGTCTGTTGACACTGATACAATATTAGCCTAACGATTAGCACGGATCGAGCAGATCCAGTGTGAAGGTTTATATTGGTGGACTGTTAACTCCCCCGGGCTGTCAGCGTGCGTCTTCCTCCCTTGACGATCCCATGCCGCCTTACACGGCGAGAACCTCGTCTCCTATCCACCTTGACCCCCCTCCTCACCGTTTGCCGATGAGAGTACGGAAGCAAGTCGAATTCCTTCACGAGACAACGGCAACGCCGGAGGAGAGAGGCTCACCTTCCTTTGTCCATCTGCACTACTCGGTGCATGGCTGTTGCCGGTGTTGAAGCCGATCCTTCTTGCCGCCGCTGCCATGAATCGCAAAGCCTCTTCGAGAGGGAGACGCTGAGTGTTACTTCCTTGTGATGTCTGCAAGGAGAAGCAGATCGCCATCGCAGTCCAAAGGACCACCATGGTGAGATTCGGCCATAGCCAAAACTTAGGGCAGAGGCGGCGCTGCTCTCTCGCCATCCCCCTAACATAAAGTTATATTTGATGTCATTGTCGATGCTCAATTATAAACATAAAGTTTAATTGAAAGTCTTTTAATACATTAACGATATTCATGAAGAGATCACATCATCCGATGATAAACAAAAAACGCACCATGTTTGAGACCGAAAGACGTCCAAAGAAAAGCTTCAAATAACTTGACTTTTTCTCCTATTTTTATAATATAAGATTTGCAAGACGCATTAGGTGATCTCACCCTCTAATAGTAATATCATGTTATGTTCCACTATACAAGTCAAATTACAGCAATCTCATTGTGATATATATCAAGTTCCTTGTACTTTAATGAATATTTTAAGGATTTAGAGGTGTTATGTTTCTCATAAATAAAATAGAATGGCTCTGCTAGGGTTTGCGACTCTAATGAAGACAAACTTAGGATTTCAACTCTTTCCCGTCGCATCTCACTCCGGCATAGCCTCTACCATTTCCGGCGTAGGTTTTGTTTTTCCTCTTCGCCGCCATGACGTTCTCCCCGCTATTCCTCTTATTCTGGTGCTGCTAGGTCGGGATTAGAGGATCTCCCCTCTTTGCGAGGCAACCTACCTTGGTCCTCTTCGTCGGAAATTCCTCCTTCTCTTCCGACGATACTTCCGCAGCCGCCGCTGAAGCGATCATCGCTGTCCCCACCTTCTTGGCTTCCATCGAGGCATGCGAGGGAGAGGGGGAGCCAAGGTCAGGGTTGAAGCAAGGCATGGTGGAGGCGTAACCCCAGGAGCAGCACGCCCGTGAGAGGAATAGCCAGAGCACGATCGTGGCAAATTTGGCCCGGCGAACTAGGGTTTAGAGAAAGAAGGGTGGGGAGGGAGTTACTTGGAGAAGAAGCAACCGAGGTTCGTCGGGTGGACCGTCCACGTCTTGGTTTATAGACCGTGGCCGGGGAACTCCCGCCGCCGTCCAGTCTGTCTTTGTAGGCTTGGTGCCTGCTGAACAGGGAATCATGGATTCCCGTAAGGAGGGGAGTATCAGGGACTGGCCCTGGGAGGGGTCCTCACACGATGCTTTGCCTCCCCCCATCACTAAACCATCGAGGTCTCTGATCTCTGGTACCCCGTTCCCCATACCCACCTTCTATCTTTGCCCATGGGGCACCAGTTCAATACCACATGTGTCGGTTATGATATGAAAAGGATCAGAGAACTTGTGTTCATTAATTCTGACCTTCTGTGGTCAAGGAGCCTGTTCCTCGATGCACAACAAATGTAATCACCCTTTCATAAATGATAAGTACCTTTTGCTCAAAAAAAAGTACAAACCTATTTTCAAGTCAGAACGTAGAACCAATCTGGGCCATTGATTACCCAGATCAGATGGTCACCGAAATTCAAGGGGGGGGGGGGTGATTGATTACGAAGTCATTTACAAGATATGCATTAAATCTGTGCCTTTAATTCTACGATCCAATGAGACAGATTGATAGTTTTACGTTCTAACTAAGTTATGAAGTTTGTACCTGATAGTTATCCGAGAGCCACAAGATCCGCCCAAAGTGACGTCAGTAGAGCGCACCAGATGATGACACGTGGGCAATTAAATAAAAAAACACGCACCTTATTGTACAAACTACAGACGCACGAGAGCCACAGGATGCGCCGTGCTGACGTCAGCAAAGCGCACCAGATGATGACACGTGGGCGGATCACTACTGGTGCGCGCGCACATTGCTGATAGTTTACATAGGCACAATGCTGATAGTTACGTACAAATGTGCTGATAGCAACATGATATCAGCACATTTGTACGTAACTATCAACACTGGGTGCTGCGCGGGTGGTCAACACGCGCTACGCGGTCAAAGTTCGCGTTATTTACGAAATTTCCACCGTGCGTGGCAAGATCTGGTGCGCTCTGATGACGTCATCTTGACCGCATCCGGTGGCTCTCATGCGTCTCTAGTTTGTACAATAAGGGGCGTTTGTACTTGATAGCAGCCCTATATATATATACACTTGGGTTCAGGTGATAACCATATTTTATGGTGAGAACTGCGAACCAAGCCCGCAACCATTGATTAACGCCACATGGCAGCATCATGTATAAAACATTTATTTATTTTTGTCAAATTCGCTAATTTAATCATTCCCGCTTCGTTTCAATTCCGATTTTTTTATTCTTGCACCATTATTTTTCTTTTTCCAAGGGATAGCTATATATATATATATATATATTAAATACAAACCGCTCCTTATTGTGAAAACTACGGACGCACGAGAGCCACATGATACGCGCGCGCTGACGTCATCAGGGCGCACAAGATTCTGACACGTGGGCACGTTGCTGCTGATGCGCGCACCAAGTACTGATACCTTACGTAACACAGTGTTGATACCTACATACAGAGTAATGACACCCACACACAGAGTGTTAATACTATGCATAGTGTTGATACCTTGCCTAACACGGTGCTGATGTCATGCATACATGGGCGATGATAGTTTACATGACACAATGCTGATAGGTTAGTACAAATGTAACCTATCAGCACTTTTGTACTAAACTATCAGCACTTTGCGCGCGCGCCCACGTGTCAGTATCTGGTGAGTTCGTAGTTTGCACAATAAGGGCGATGTTTAATATATTTAATTGCCCACGTGTCAGCATCTGGTGCGCTCTGCTGACATCACTTTGTGGAGATCCTATGACTCAGATTGATTCGTAGTTTGCACAATAAGGGGTGGTTTGTACCTGATATCAACTCTCTCTCTCTATATATATATATCAAATACAAACCACACTGTATCGTGCAAAGTACGAACAATTTTGAGCCACAGGATGCACGCGCGCTGACGTCATCAAAGCGCGCGCGCACACAGTGCTGGTGCACGCGCGCAAGGTGTTGGTGCACGAGCGCACGGTGCTGATAGTTTACATAGCACAATGTTGATAGGTTAGTACAAATGTAACATATCAACACTTTTGTACTAAACTATCAGCACTTTGCGCGCGCGCCCACGTGTCAGCATCTGATGAGTTCGTAGTTTGCACAATAAGGTGCGATGTTTTATATATTTAATTGCCCACGTGTCAGCATCTGGTGCGCTCTGCTGGCATCACTATGGGGAGATCCTATGGCTCAGATTGATTCGTAGTTTGCACAATAAGGGGTGGTTTGTACCTGATACCAACTCTCTCTCTCTCTCTCTCTATATATATATATATATATCAAATACAAACCACACTTTATCGTGCAAAGTACGGACAATTTTGAGCCACATGATGCACGCGCGCTGACGTCGTCAAAGCGCGCAAGATGCTGACACGTGGGCACTCCGTTGCTGATGCGCGCACCAAGTACTGGTACCTTACCTAACACAGTGCTGATACCTACATACAAAGTTCTGACACCCACACACAGAGTGTTGATACTATGCAAAGTGTTGGTACCTTACACATAACGGTACTGGTACCTTACATAGCGCAATGCTGATACCTTGCATACACGGGTGATGGTACCTTATAAATACGGAGTGCTGGTTCCATGCACGATGCGCAATTGGTCAACACACGCCGAAAAGGCCACGTGTCAGTATCGCACACACTCTTCTGACGTCATCTTGGCCGCATCATGTGGCTTAGAATAGGCCTTAGTTTGCACGATAAGAGTGGTTTTAGTGTGCATGTCACGTGTACCTGAGTGGTTTTATTTTTTTGATTAGTGAAAAATACGATTTTATTCCACCCAACATAACTCAAAAAGAGATACAATCGAAGGTAGAAGAAAGAAGAGGGGGATGACAGACTTAAAAAATAAAGAGAGCCACCGAGCAAGACTCAAGGAGGAACGAACAACTTAATGACTTCTTCGTCCTTGTGAGAAGACGTAAAGCGGAGAGATTTGCGGAGATTTAGGGCACGCTTGGCCTCCGATTTCTTGCGGAGAGAACGAGAAGGGCTAACGTCATTTAAGGATTTGCTAGGCATGCGATGTCTGGGGATCTTACGTTTGTATTAATATGTGCATTTGTAATTGTGTAGTTCAGCTATTTTACTCAAAATTATATTCTCTACTCTCCTAGTCAACCAGTCCCTAGACAAAAGGGCACCAAACGGGTGGAAGCTTGAAAGATATAAAAGATAAATCGGACAAGTATGTAAGAGAGGCTCCTGCCTTGAAGATTGTTGGTCATGAAGGCTAGATGATGTTGAAAATCAATTGCATAATGATTGTTGTTATGGTTGTTATTAGTTTTGTAGTCTATTTATATGTACGTAGGTAGGTAGTTGTAGTGTTGTGTCTCGTGTCGTGCTCATAATTGAAATGGATATTGTTTTTGCGATCAGATTTATGTACCCAACTACCCATATATGTAATTTTCTAATTGTGTTGCAGATTAAATGGATGTTATATTTTTGGACATGTCATGGATTGAAACGCAACAACCGAAATGGATGCATATTGGATTTTGGTGCATGTAAGTTGCATCTCAAAGTTAATGCGAATTGGAAATTCTTCTTCTTATGATCTGTAAGTGAGCAACTAAGAGCAGCTCCAACGGGTCGTGCCTACGCGTCGTGTCTGGCGTAGGCACGGCCTTGACACGACGCGTAGGCACGGCTGGTCGTGTATGCGGTGCCGTTGCTGTTGGTCGTGGCTGGTTCTGGCAACGACGCAGCCGGTCGTGTCAGGCGCCAACGGCTAGTCGGCTGGCCAGTCACGACCCGACACGTGGCGACGCCGACTCCCAAAGTGCCCAACAATTTCCTATAAATTCATATCTACCCCAATTGAAATCTCACTTCTCCTCTCTTCTTTCAAGCTTCTATTCATCTATTCCTCTCCAAATCCTATAGTTTTTTCCTACATCTATTTTTTTCGATGGCGAATCTTACAACGCTAGACGAAATGAAGCAAATGACAGAAGAAGAAATAGACGCTGCGATGGATAGGTATCTAGAGGCAACACAACAAGCATTGGAGGATCAACTGATGGCAGCCTTACCAATGGGTGAGGATGATGATGAGGCCGAGAGCTCAATGTCGGCGCCGAGACCCAAGCGGAGAGTGATTGAGCGCAACCGCGAAGATGCACACGAAGGGTTGATCCGTGACTACTTTGCGCCTCAACCGGTGTACAACAACCAACAATTTCGGCGACGGTTCCGGATGTCGAGGGACATGTTCATACGGGTCATGAATGGTTTGAGTGGCCGGTACGCCTACTTCCGGAACAGCATGGATGCTACGGGGAGAGCCTCTTTCACTCCACACCAGAAGTGCACGGTAGCACTTCGTCAGCTCTGTTGTGGAAGTCCAGCCGATGCTTGCGACGAGTATTTGTGAATGGCGGAGACTACTACGCTGGACTTCCTGAAGAAGTTTTGCATTGGCGTCATCAAGGTTTACGGGCGGACCTATCTACGACGCCCGACCGTGGACGATACAAAACAGTTGTTGCGAATCAACGAAGAGCGCGGCTTTCCGGGGATGCTAGGGAGCCTGGACTGAATGCATTGGGATTGGAAGAATTGTCCTGTGGCATGGGCTGCACATGTAAAGTCCTGAAAAATTTAATTGTCTTTTTACGGGTTTTAATTGACGGGATTGGGAAGCGGTTCGAAAAGTCAAAAAAAAATTTATTCAAAAGACTGGACAGGGCGGGCCAGACTCGGCCCAAGCTGCAGACCCGGTCATCACCCTCGCTTGGGCCTGAGGCCCGTTTTCTTGCCAGAGGCCCAGTTTTGCTGAGCCGTGCTATTTAAAGCACAAGTTAGGGTTTGAAACCCTAACTCTCCTTCCCTCAGCCGCACCCATCGTCCCCTCTACACCTTCTCCTTCTTCGAACTCCTCCCGACCCTTCATACCTCCCAGTTCTCCGATCCCGACCACATCAGCTCAAACCTCCCTTCTCCTCCTCTCGCATCACCACCACACCGAGCCCGTCACCGCCTCTCCGTCCTTCCCCATCTCCGAGGCCGATCCGGCTGTCCTCTCCCTCGCCTTCTCTCCTCTCACGGCCAAAGCCGCTGCGCCTCGAACCACCCTCTCCGACCCTCCGTTTCTCCTCTCAGATTCGAGTTCCGTCGCCCTCACGCTTGTCTCCGACCACCATCAACCGCTCGTAGTCGAGCCCTCGCCGTCGCCGTGTGAGCCCTGAGGCGAGGTGACCTCGCCTGCGCGCTCGCAGATCCAAGACCTAACCGGTCTCGTCTAGGTCTGAGACGGAGCCTCGCCGTGCTCCGCCGCCACGCCCGGCACCGCGACCACCTCCCGCCGCCGTCCTTTCGTACGGTGAGCTCTACCACCGTGAGGTTTCGATCGGCCGGCTTCAAACCCGAGTCCTTTCCCTTCTTCACTTTTGTTTTTCTGAACTTGCTGGATCTGACTGTTGATTTCAATAACTCAAAGAAATTGAAAAGGGAAGTTTTTTTTAAAGAAACGAAAATCAGCGTTAGTTAATAAAAAATGATTTAAATTAAAACTGGGTTTGAATCAGATTTAATTGCAGACTAGTTTTGGATCTGGAAAATTGTTAAAACAGAAATTCTTCTGGACAAATCGAGTTAAATCTGGGCAAGTATGGAACAGTCTTGTTAAAACAGAAATTAAAGAAAATGATTTGTTAAAAGGGAAACAATTTAAAATAAATTCAGATTTAAACAAAGCAAAAGAGTTTCAAAGACGGTTTTAAGTTAAAAATGGTTTTAACTGGGTTTGGGGTTCAAAATCAGTGGAAAATGAATTTAAGACAAAAACGGTTTTGAAGCGAGGAGTTTGAGAAACGAATCGTTCGGAAAATGAACTAAAACGACTTTGGTTTTAGAAAATTGATTTAAGGAGAACAATCAGATTTGAAAATAAAATGGAAGTAAAATCAGTTTGATTTTAAAACAGAACTTGAGCATTTGAACGAATCTGGAACCCTGGTTAAAATGGACTGCTATTTGGGTTTAGAAAGGAACAAAAGCGGACCGCTGAATCGGACCTCGGGATTCGTGCATTGGGACCGTGCCTCGAAAACTTGCACCGGTTTTGGTGCTCGGGTACTCAAACCCGATTCGCCGTGACTCCGCTTTTATCCCGGTCGAGTTTAAGGGACTACTGTCGGTTTTAAAACCGGACTAATCGTGACCTTTAAATTAACCTGGGAACCGCCTCTAACTATGGCTTTCGTGTTATCTTTAGCGTCCGGCTTCGATCGAGGTGAAGCCCGGAGGTAGCGAGCCTGAATGTCAGCAGCTAGGAAACATAGCGGTTGCTCTTCAATTGAGGTAGGGAAAAGTAGCCGGATCTCGGCCCTGACTAGGGAAAGTTAACAGTAGAATTGCATGTGACACCGGGGTGTCGTGGGTTGAGTAGGTTATCGAATATTAGAAATGCATGATACGGGATTGTAGCGTTTATGAGAAAAGCATGTGACACTTAGTAGTGTCGTAGGATCAGAGAACTTAGCGATAATTGAATTACTGGAGGCATATGACCATGCCCGGAGGTTGTTTGTGAAACTAGTGATCTTAGGACTGTTGGAGGCATCGATTATGTCGGAGGTTGTTGTGCGTTATTTATTGTTGAGTTTGGGTGGCCATGAGAGCCCGTGTTATTATTTGTGTTTGGGTGGCCTTGAGAGCCCGTGCTATTATTGTTGCGTCTTGGGTGGCCATGAGAGCCCGTGTTTGACTGTCGAGTCTTGGGTGGCCATGAGAGTCCGTGGTTGAATGTTGAGTCTTGGGAGGCCGTGTGTGCCCGTGGGGCCGTTGAGTCCGTGTTTTGTGGTTGGTGTCTTGGGTAGCCATGAGTGCATGTGGAGTGCTGAACCTGTGTTGTTGCTATTCGTTGAACTTGCTTGTGATTGTGATTGTGGTTACCTGAGTGAGAGAGGTTACTGAGACAGATCGACTGCCTGGACCGACTGGGATCGGAAAGAGCGAGGGACAGAGAAGTTGTAAGACAGGTCGACTGCCTGGACCGACTTTGTGTTGGAAAGAGCGAGGGACAGAGAAGTTGTAAGACAGGTCGACTGCCTGGACCGACTTTGTGTTGGAAAGAGCGAGGGACAGAGAAGTTGTAAGCCAGGTCGACTGCTTGGACCGACTTTGTGTTGGAAAGAGCGAAGGACAGAGAGGTTACTGAGATAGGTCGATCGCCTGGACCGACTGGGATCGGAAAGGGCGAGAGCCAGAATTGGTTACTGAACAGCTGGTTTGCGATCCTTTGTGATCTTGTTTGGTTTGCGATCCTTTGTGATCTTGTTTGGTGTGCGATCCTTTGTAATCTTGTTTGGTGTTGCGTAGTTTCTTTTGAGTCCTTGGAAGAGGTCGTGATCGTGGTGTCGAGTCTACTTGCATGTCTGAGTGTTGAGTTGGTTAAGGAAGGTAACTGTGAGTGTTTGTTCAGTCAGAGTACTTGGGTTGGGGACAGTGTTCCCCGGTGTTGACTTTATTCTTGGTGTTACCGGCTTTGTCTGCTAATTATGCCGTAGTCAGTCTGTTATCCGCGGTGGTGAGCGAACGCTCACCCCTAGCTGCTTTTCGTACAGGTACCGTTCGTAGGCTGGATTAGGTGAGATTTTGAAGCTTGAAGAGCTTGAAGCGGGTTTCTGGGTGTTTTGAGTCTAGCGACGGATACCATGTTTTAGGTCCACTTGTTGGGACGTGTTTTAAGTTGTAATTATTATTTTGTTGAACTAAACTGGTATTTTAAAGTGATTCAATGAAAACAGGTTTCAAGTGTTTGTATGTTTTTAAAACGTTCGCGTCCCGAGTTCGGTTTACTGAAATTGGGGCGTGACAGCACAACTCGCAATTAGGGACCACGGGAACGTCCCCACAATCATGCTCGAAGCCGTAGCATCCCAAGACCTTTGGATCTGGCACGCTTTCTTCGGGACACCGGGCTCCAACAACGACATCAACGTGCTCAATAGGTCTACACTATTCTCCCAAGCAGTAAAAGGCTTCGCCCCAGATGTGAAGTTCAAGATCAGCGGTAGAGAATACGAAACCCCGTATTACTTGACAGATGGAATTTATCCTGCTTGGGCAACATATGTCAAGTCCATACCTGCTCCACAAACGCCGAAACAACGATGCTTTGCTAGATACCAAGAGGCGTGTAGGAAGGACATCGAACGGGCGTTTGGAGTTCTACATGCCCGGTTTCACATCGTTACTCACCCGGGCCGAATGTGGGATAGGGGCTCACTCTCAGTGATCATGACTGCTTGCGTGATCCTACACAACATGATCGTTGAGGATGAGCGGAGGCCGTGGTCCACTGGCCCGTTTGCAGATATTGATGTCCCGGACCCAAGCGTCCGTAGAGGACCACCACCAGCGGTGACCAGGGAAAGTATCCTTGTCCATAGAGCAAGGATTCAGGATCGGAATGTTCATCACCAACTCCACGATAATCTCATCGAACATATTTGGGCTAAATTTGGAGATGGCGGCCGCAATCAACGTTAATGTAATTTCTATTTGGTTTGAAATAAAAAAATTGTTATGTAATTCGCATTTGGTTTTAATTAAAAGTGTTACAAATATTTAGGGCCTGTTTTGAATTATTGAAACTGTCCTGACACTGCTCCTGACACTACCATTGGAGGAGCAGTGTCAGGAAAGCAAAAACCACCCCCTGACATTGCTCCTTGACATTGCGTAGCGTCTAACCATTGGAGATGCTCTAAGGAGGCGATATGTGGGGTGTTATTAGACACGGTCGGCTTTGTTGGTAGATTCAAGATTCCACCATTTTTACTTGACTCCAGATCCTACTCAGCTTCACCTAAATAGGTAACATTACATTAATCAAATTCTCTCAGTACAAATTAAGATAAAAAAAAGCATGTACGTGTTAAGAATAGTTTTCATATTGTTTAGACTCTTTGTTTATTAATGTGACCATCCAGATGACAGTGCGGGATGCTCTTAATTCTGCGATTGACGAAGAAATGTCTACGGATCCTAAAGTCTTCTTGATGGGCGAAGAGGCGAGTTTCTTCATTCGGTTTTCATCATCGATCTTGTACGTAACATTGTTTCTCGTACTGATCCATTTGTCTGCTACGTTACATGGCAGGTTGGTGAGTACCAAGGGGCCTACAAGGTCAGCAGCTCCGAAACCCCATTCCTACATTCTTTCTTGTATTTCTTTAATGATCCCATATTTATTTTGTATCAGATTACAAGAGGCCTTTTGGACAAGTATGGACCTGAAAGGGTCTTTGATACTCCAATCACCATTCAAATGTTCATGTAATTACGAACCTTTTTTGCTAAGGTCATATCACTTTCTGATGTGAAAAATTAAACTAGATATAAATCAGATAAGTTGGCGATATGTAAATTCGTTTATCCATCTGTAACACAGATGGTAGTTGTTGAATACAAACAGACGAGGAACACAATTATAGGTTGGCCATAACATTATTCAATTCGAGCATGTTCATGTTCTCATTTGGAAAAAGAAATTGTGCTCATTTCTTCAATCTATCCTCATGTCTCAATCTACATTGACATTTGCAAGACATTAGCGAATTAGTCTCTCCCAAATACCCGTCTTGAAATCATCATTTTATTCTTAGAGTTCCCAAAAAATTGTATAACGCCATATCTCAAATACCGATAAGAGTCAATTCCCTACTCTTTTTTTGTACTACCCATTACTTTTTCTAACATCTGACATTAACCCCATATCCTATTTCTATCCCTACATAAAACTCTTGCCCCAATCTTGAAGCACAAACAAGCTTACAAATCCAACATCAGCATATTTGTAGACAAGACTAGCAAAGTAAAAAAACAATATATGAAGAGAAATAGAATATGCAAGAGTACCAGGCAGCAAGATAAATGTTGGCTATCCATGAAGGAGTACTGGAAAGCACGAAAGCCAGCTGAGAGGACCGTTAGGGTGACATTCTTCAAGCATCAATTTAGGAGGGAAGATCAGCTTAGTAATGCGATCACCTGTGGGAGACACCTTATATGTATCAATGGTTATGTAGACCGCTCTACAACGGTCATCCCGCTTCGAACAACCATATCTGATGATAAAAGTTATACCACCCATGATAACAGCTTGATGACTCGTGGAGTGGCGAACGCACCGTGAAGTTTGTCTGATTCTCAATGTTCCAATGGGAGTCGACAAGATATTATTAAATACATGGAGTACCGACTTGGAAGGGGAAATATAAACATCACCAGGAAGAAGAGCAGGTTGGGTAGTAAAGCAAAGACTAACAGTTTCGAGACGAATCCAGGTATGGAACTTAAGTGACAAGACATATGCACCTCTGTTATCCGCCATTGATACAGCAATTGAGGTGTCACCAACAAGTGCGTGAGCTTCAATATAAGATGGACCCTCCCATTGAGAAGGAATGGGAGGATTGTCCAATCTAGACCACGGAGCCGAGGGTTTGAAGGGGTATGGACGGTACTCGCAATCTGTATCCGCCCAATTGATGCAAGCAGAGAGGACATAGATGCGTTCACGCGCATAATACACGACTGGAGAGACCTTACGGTCGATCATCTTGTGTGGATCACGGACACTGAACTCGAAGATGTCGCGACCCTGTTCGAGAGCACGAGGGATCTGGTGGAGATCCAAAGCATAGGTGTCTAGAGAGAAATGACCTATACAGGATCCTCCGAAAACGTGTAAATCGGAGCCAATAACAGTGACACCAGTGTAACAAGGCGTTGGTGCTTTGATGCAAAAGCTAGGAATCAAAGCCCCGTTCTGGTCGACGGCTTTGATGGTGAGTCCCATCCCAGTGTATATCATAAACAACACCTCAGATCCATACCTCGATGAATCGGGATCCTTCACCGTCACACTAGTACGCGCCCTCTTATACGACCTTGACGCTGCCATGGTGATTGCAGGACACGATGAGATTTGTGATATTTCTTGCGCTTCGGAAACCCTAAATACCAATACGCCAGTTTTGGATGCTGGGCGTGATGGATGGCATAAAAGACATAGGGGCATAAAAGGTAAGCGAGAGGGAAGGTAAAGTGACCGGTCCATCGGCCCGGCTCGCGTTTTTGCGGGCCGTCCCATTGTGGGACGGCTTTTACGCGTCCCGCGTCCCGCAAAAACACGGGCCGCGGCCCGCGTCCGTCAGTCGGCCTCTCCCGTGCTGCCACGTGTCCCCGACCGCTGGCTAGCAGCTATTTTTTTAAAATTCAAAATTAATTTCTTTTACCCCTATAAATACCCCCCAACTCATTTCCCAAATCACAAAGCATCCTACTACTTCTCTATACATTTCATATCTATTTTTCAATACAAAATGACCGACGATGAGGTTCCGACATAAGAGGAGTTGGCAGCCCAAATGCCGACATATGAGGAGTTAGCAGCCCAAATGCGGGTAGTTGAGGAACGACTCCGATGGAGGATTGAGAGGGGCATGAAGAGAGCAATGCCAAGGATTGAGAGGGCCGCCCGTGGGGAACCAATGCGACGAGAGATTGACCGAGGTCGTGTTGAAGCCCACGACCAATTAATGAGGTACTATTTTGTCGATCACCCATATATGGCCCAAATATGTTTAGGCGTCGGTTCCGTATGTGCAAACCACTTTTTCAACGGATTATGAACAAGGTCAAGGAACACGACAATTACTTCGTTCAGAAGTATGACGCGACCTCGCGCTTGGGCTTATCAACGGAACAGAAGTGCACCGCCGCGATACGGATGCTTGCGTATGGGTGCTCGGCCGATTCATTGGAGGAAACTCTGCACATTGGGGTAAGCACCATACTTGAATGTTTACGTAAGTTTTGCAAGGCCGTCATTGAGGTATTCAGAGCCATTGCAATACCAGCAACGAGTGGATGCTCAGCATAGTGTCACAAGTCATCAGACCCACAAACAACTACAAAATGATCTTATGGAGCACTTATGGGGTATATATGGAGCTGGTCTCCATGACGACGATTAGTCTTTTGTACTTGATTCCCCTATTCGAGAATAAATAAAATTATCAGTTTTAATTTATTTCTTATTTTTGTTATTATCATTGTTAATTATTTTTTCACAGTTATTTAAATTTTAAATAATTAAAACTGTTTCTGATAAAGAATTAAATAAAACAGCAAAATATCAATTAATTAACCACTCAACAGTCAGTCAGCATCCACTAACAATAGTAAGCCGCACAGTGAGCCTCTCATTGCAAAACACACAATATTCTCAGTCCCAAGTTCCACTATTTTGTCCGGTCACTTAAGGGACTCAAGACTTAGAATTCAATAAGGGTCTTTCCATTGTACATGCTCTAAGAGCATACACAGTGGACCGGCCCAACGGCCCGGCTTGCGTTTTTACGGGCCGCGGGACGCGGGCCGTCCCATTGTGGGACGGCTTTTACGCGTCCCGCGTCCCGATTCCCACAACTACGGGACGGGCCGCGTCCCGTGTCCGTCCGCCCTCAAATCCGATGCCGCCACGTGTCCCTGCGTCAGAAAAAAATCCGACCGTTAGAAAACGGTCGGAAACGGTAACAAATTTTTTTTATTTAACCTACTACAATATTTACCCTATAAATACCCCAACCTCATTTTGTTCACTCACCCATTCTCCAATTTCACTCTCCCATTCCCAAATTCTACTCTCTCATTTCCAATATTCTCGTGAAAAATGTCGGGCGACGAAGAGACCCGTTCACAATCAGCGGGTGACGATGTAGGATTCACCCCCGACGAACTAGCACGGGATTTCCACGAAATTTTAACAGAACTTGGTGAGAACTCCGCTTTCTCGCCATATATGCAACCGGGTTCGAGCTTAGGTTATTTCACACTATCGTTAAGTGTTTCATTTATTGTTTTTTTTAATTCATTTTCGTAATTGATTGTTGTTGTTTAATTTATTAAACACATTTATTTGTTTTAACATCATTTTTTAAAATACTTTTCTAATAAAAGTTTTGTAATTTCATATTTCCAAGGTCAATTCCGTCAACAACAATTCAACTCACAAGGTTACCAGATCCTGCCATAAGGTTACCTATAAGAACCGCCCCCGGTCAATCCCGGTCGAACCGGTGATTTTTGGCGAAAGTTGACTTTCTACCGGAAAAGTCAACCGATGACTCCGGGAGCCATTCAGGACCTTTTCGGGACCCAAAAAGCTTAGCCGTCGTTACAGTTAGCTTAGTTAGGTCATTTCCTTTCAAATGACACCTTTTGTGAAAAAGTCAAACTCGGGTCAAAATACGTCGATTTTGGAGCATTAACGAATAAAAATATTATGAGCTAAGATATTTTGGCTAGGAATGGTCCCCACATGGACACATGTCCATGTTATCTTGGAGGGAAGAAAGGTGGGAGAAAAGACCAATTGGTCCCCACTTAAGGATAAAGGAGAGAGAGAGAGAGAGACTAAAGGACGAAAGAGACACTTCCACCTTGAGGAGTCCCGATGGACGTTTTCCCGATTCCGGGCAAAATGGGTCTTCTGGGGCCATTTTGACAAGTTGAACAATTTGGATTAGTTTGGGTATTTCCCTCTCTAAAACCGCTTTTGAATTAGCATTAACTCCCGGATTTCCGGGTACGTGCTTACCATTTAAATGTTGAGTGTCGTTTTATTTGTTACGGGAGTACCTCGCTTGTTTACTTCTTCGTGGTTGCTGAAACGTTGAGGACTGAAATTAGAACCGTTGAACTCACCCCGTGCCTTGGCACGCCGGTCGGGAGTACTATGGTGACGACTAACGTCACGTCGTAAGTGTGAAAGTAGAGTAACAGACCGTCCTTTTCTTAATGACCTTTCCGTGATGGAATTTTCCTTCTTCGAGTGTGATGAGAGAGTTATGAAAACCGAAGTGTGAGATATCAAGCGTTCATCGATTGTTATCAGCGACGAGTGCCTGAGCGGCGGAGGACCGCAGCAATACCAGTACGTAGTCAGACCGGTCAGAGGAGGGGGCGACTGTGCAGAGCCGACAGTTACCTCGAGTAGTGTGCGTTTTCCCTAAGGGTCCTTCCGGAGGAGTTGATCGGATTGCCGCCATTTCACGAGTTCGAGTTCGGGACTAACCTGAGACCAGAGACGATGCCGACATCCATGACCGTGCAGATTCGCGCCAGCAGAGTTGATCGAACTGAAGCGTCAGTTCGAAGAACCCACGAGAAGGGGTTACCTGTCCGAGCACATCGCCGTGGAGAACGCAACACCCTTCATGAAGAAGAAGAGTGGAGCGCCGAGGAGCCGTATAGACCACCGGGAGATGGACCGTGTCACGATGAAGAACCGATACTCAATGTCGATACAATAGAGTTCTAGACGAAAACTATCAGCGACGACGACGCCGAAGGCCGTGAGTATGTAGCGGATTAAGGAAGGTTGTTCGTGCCGCGTAGTAGTAGAGATGACGTGTTACGAAAGTCACATCATTCGTGTACGGTGCAGACGAGTAGCACTGAGAGGTACCACGATATCAGGCGACATTCCCGGTGGAGCAGGATGCGGAGAACGGGTGCAGAGTTCGTATCGAGGCGTATCTTATGTCAACAAGTGAAGGCCGAACGCTAGCGTCCCGCGGGACTAGTACAACCGCTACGATTGCACAGTAGAAGTGAGAACATCTCACGATGGAGTCCGGTAATAGTTAGCCGAGTACGACTACCACAAAGCTTCCAGGCCAGTAACAAGATGGCACCGTACGAAGCGTTGTGTGGTAGGTCTGGTCAATTGACCATACGGGGCACAAGTGAGGGTTAAGAGTTGCCTTTTGTTGTTCCTGAGTGGTTCGAGAGACGATAATGGGGTCGCACGGACCATGAGCGGTTAGGGACCGCGTAGAGTCGAAGTGGGAGCGCGAGGTTGAGGTGCGCGCGAGGTACCGAAAACTGTCAAATCCTTGAGAAGACGGTGCTTGTAGTGTACTCATTAATGTGATGATATGGACGAAACGACTTATAAATTGGTTCGATTGGTAGTATGTGAGCAAGTGTCGACGGTAAGTGCAATATCACTAGTGGGATAACATTCGATGATCGATCATGGTTGTGTGTTACCTATTGTTGAGTGTGGTTATGGTAACGTCTGACTTGTGTGTGTTTCGAGGTGCGCCTATCTTCCGACTACGTGTCGGTAAGAGGTATTATCGTTCCTTGTTGGGGTGCGCCGTCCGTCCGACTAGATGTCGGTAGAGTATGCGGTTGTTCCAAACCGTGCAGTGAGTATGAGATCCAATGTCTTGATGAATGAATGTGTGTGCTACTTCTTGTATATTTGTGTGTAGTTGGTCATGACATAACCGTGTTTGAATTCCGGTGTGAACTGTCCGAGTAACGGTTACTAAGTGAGCAGTCAAGGAGAATTGTCTGTGTGTTGGTTTCGTATTAGGTTCGATTAGAGAAATGTTCCGGTATGATACATATACCGACGCAGGATTCCGGTATAGGATATCTAGACCGATGTTGTGTGTTCTGGTATGATACCTATACCGACGGAGGATTCCGGTATAGGATATCTAGGCCAATATTATGTGTGGCGGTACGATATCTATACCGATCGAGGATTCCGGTATAGGATATCTAGACCGATATTATGTGTTCCAGTGTGTTTTGGTAATAATAGACTGTGTGTATTTACTCGGTAATTCTTTGAGATATGATCTGAGAGGAAACATGGAGAAATTGTAAAGTGTTGAGCATGACTGTTTTCACTCGTTAAGTGTGACATTTGGGTAAGTAGTGTGATCACATGAGGTACGGTTAAGTGAGTTACGTTCGTCTTAAATTTCGAGGACGAAATTCTTTTAAGGGGGGTAGATTGTAAGAACCGCCCCGGTCGATCCCGGTCGAACCGATGATTTTTGGCGAAAGTTGACTTTCTACCAGAAAAGTCAACCAATGACTCCAGGAGCCATTCAGGACCTTTACATGACCCAAAAAGCTTAGCCGTCGTTACGACTAGCTTAGTTAGGTCATTTCCTTTCAAATGACACCTTTTGTGAAAAAGTCAAACTCGGGTCAGACAACATCGATTTTGGAGGATTAACGAATACAAATATTATGAGCTGAGATATTTTGGCTAGGAATGGTCCCCACATGGACACATGTCCATATTAGCTTGGAGGGGAAGAAAGGTGGGAGAAAAGACCAATTGGTCCCCACTTAAGGACAAAGGCGAGAGAGAGAGACTAAAGAACGAAAGGGACATTTCCACCTTGAGGATAAGATCACATGGGGCAAAAAATTCAGCATATTTCCCCTTGTTGGCCGAACACCATAGCTAGAAGAGAGAGAAACAAATCCTTCATTGAAGCTCCATTGCTTGAAGAAGAAGAAGAAAGGGAGGAAAAGAGAGATTTTTTGGGCCATTTCTTCAACAAATCTTCTGAAAAACATCACCATCTTCATCATCTCATCACTCCAAAAGTAAGTAAGCTCTCACAATCTCCTTTTAATCCATTTGAAGTTATGGATTTCCATAGAAATTGCATGAAACGGTTAGGTTTTGAGTTGTTATTAGATGATGGTTTATGGGAAGAAATTGGATGACTTATGTAGAAATCATTTGGGGTTTTGTGTTTTTGATGAAACCCACCATGGGACTTAAACTTTTAGTGTTTGAGGTGAAATTTGAAGTTTTAGAGTTTAAAAACGGTGTTGTGGAGAACCTAGAACTAATTATGAGCTTTGGGAGAAAATAATTATTTTCCGGCGACCGGAAGTTCGCCGAAGCTCCGGCCAGTCGCCGGAATCCGGCAACCAGAGGAGGGGATGACCGGCCATGGTCGGCCACCCTTAGAACCGTGACCGGCCATGATCGGCCTCACTTGGACCGTGACCGGCCGGTCTGGCCACCCATGGCCATGTGTGGCCGTGGGGCCTACATGGTCGGGTTTTGGTGGTTTCGTAAATTGAATGGTCGTGGGTGGCCCCCGGGACGATGTTTTCACACCCGGAACGAATCATGGATGTGATTAATGAAATTTCGGGAAAAACGCTTGGAAACTTTAATTACGAATTTCGAGCGCTCGGACCTCAAAATTTAATTCCGTCAAGTGCATTGGAACAAGTAATTTAATTATGAGCGATAGAAACGAAAAGGGAAATTTTCGGAGTCTCGAGGTACGTTTTACCGATTCTGGGCAAAATGGGTCTTCCGGGGCCATTTTGACAAGTTGAGCAATTGAGATTAGTTTGGGTATTTCCCTCTCTAAAACCGCTTTTGAATTAGCATTAACTCTCGGATTGCCTTTGATCTTAGACATTGGACCCGAGCTCGGCGCATGAGACTTTTTGGGCATCTTGAAGTGACTAAGCGTTTGGAAAGCGATCGAGGTAGGGAAGAGTAGTAATTACCGCTTTTAATTAAAGAATGTTTATAGTATGCATATAGGACATTAATAACCGGTACAGTCTTAGCTTGTAAATATGATGTGATTAACTAGAATAACCGCTTTCAATTATTGGAATTGCCGTGCTGTACAATAACATGTGGCCATATCGGGCCTTAGGATTGTGTGTCAGTTGTGTTGATTGTGGTTAATAGTCCTTAAATATCGATAAAGAGTTTATTCTTTGATTAATTTAGGAATCATAGTATGCTATATGAATTATGATGAATGTGATATGAATGGTTGTCTCGTAATATGATTGGTTGAATGAGTGTGATGAGTGTGATATGGATTGTTATCTCGTGATATGGTTGAATGAATGGATGTGGTGAATGTGATATGAATGGTTGTCTGGTGATATTATCGTGTGAATGATAGACCGATGTGGTGTGATTGGTAAGTTATGACGGTAAGTTTTACCGGTATGATAAGCTCGGTGTGACACGTTTGGTATGGTATTGTGTGGTGTGACTTGTACCCCATGCTATGGGAAGATACCCGACCGAGGTGTGTGCTGGTCCGGAATGTTGTTTATGTGATTTACCCCGATGTGCGTTTCCGGGAAGGCCGATGTGCGTTTCCGGTATATTGTTTACCCCGATGTGCATTTCCGGGAAGACCGATGTGTATTCCGGTACGATGTGGTTGAGCCGTGCCATGTGATCCGGCGTATTTTTGGACACTTGTTGTGTGTATGGTTATTAATGATTGACTGTGTGTGTTGACTAGTTTGGTACGCTGTAGTGCTTATGCCTGTTAAGTGATTCTTGTGTGACTCGAGTGCAACGTTATGGGTGTTCGACAACGAACTGTACGATGTAATTGTTGAGTTGTGCGTGGTGATCAGATTGTCATGGGTACTTGTTTTATGTTGTGAGATATCGGATCTGAGTAACATTCGTAATGATCTTAGCAGTATATTGTCCCAGGGTTGGGTGTTGAGAACCGTCCGGTGTCCTTTTTTATGGTCGTATGATGTCGGGTTTGGGTGACGTTTGTAGTCGAGGTCGTAGAAGATTGTTCTACTGTTTATAGGGTTCTATATCTCGGATCTATTATCGATATTGTTGTGTTCCTATTGGTTTTTGTTGTTGTTGTTGTCGTTTATTAATAAGTGTTATGAATCGAGGAATTTTGGCGATGAAGCGGAAGACTTTTCCCGTTACTACTTTTTCCTACTAAGTGTAAGCTTACCCCCTCTGTTTTTACTGTTTTACAGGTTTCGATGGTGAGTCGGTTTATAGGACGACTCAGAGCTTGGGAGCTCATTGAGGGTCTGGGGTTTACTTAGTAGTGGCATACTCTTTTTTCTTGTACCGAACCTTGTTTATTTATTCAGATTGAGCATCTGAATCGTGGCAGTTTATTGTGTTTTGGAACTAAATTTCGGAATTTTTATTTCATTAGTTTTATTTTATTATTATTGTTTTATTTTATTTTAGTTCACGTCTCGAGTTCGGTCAAAACCGGATTTGGGGCGTGACATTACCAGATGCCGCCACAAGGTTACCAAATGCCACAAGGTTACCAGATGCCGCCACAAGGTTACCAAATGCCGCAATGTTACCAGCTTCCACCACAATTCTACAACTACCCTGATTTCCCACTACCCAACGTAGCCGACACCCGTAGGTCATCGTAGTCATCCTCTATCGGACCTCCCCAACGACGATTAAGGGAAACTCCCAAACCGGAAACACATTCTTGTGCACTGTTGAGAGGAAGTTCAACGTGACCGGAGGTCACCGCCACTACGCGTGGAATGCTATCAAGAAACATTGGGCCAAATGCCAGTTGTAGACAAGGAGGTTCCTCGGTTATCAGAAAACCTTAAATGCCGAGTTCCACAACGGCTGGAACCATGAGGACCACATGAGAAATGTGAAGGGCATGTGGTTGAATACACCGGAGAAAGAAAAACCGAAGGACCACCCAAAAAATTTCGGCCTCGATCATTGGGTTATCGAGCTGGAGGGCAATGACAAGTTCACTGCCGAGGAAGGCACCATGAGTACTATCCGCCAACAACAACGCCAACAATGACAACACTTGGATGAGGCTGGGAATTATAGCTCAACCCCACCCACAAGCACAGGGGAAGATTACACACCTCTTGCTGGCGAGTCTCAACAACCCGAATGGGCACCTTCCGATCACAACGAGGGGAGTGAGGTCCCTCATAGCGAAACACCCCACTCCCACTCGGCCGATGCAAGTCCCCCTCAACCAACTCGCTGAACGCGATCGCAAGGAAAGAAGGCAGGAAATAAGGGGACCGTCCTCACAGCCCAAATAACTGCCTACGCGGAGATGGAACGTACAATGCAGGAAGGCAACCTAGAAAGGACCCGCATGTTACACAAGTTAACCGAAAAGTGGGAAGCAAACTTCGCCATGTACAGGTCCATGGTGCAAACGGATACCTCCGACTTCACCGAAGACGATTTGGAAGAGCACAAGTCGTGCAAGGTCCGACTTCGAAGAGTCTTGAATACCCTTGAAGGTGAACTTGAAGCTCTTCGACAACAACAACCACTGGATGTCAACCCAAAACCCCTTCTGTCCACGTTTCCATCCACATTCTGTTAATTTTCTCTAAAATACCCAAAATGCCCTTAAATACCCAAATTATCATTTAACCCTTATTTAATAATAAATAAAAATTAAAAACTAACATAATCTTTTATTTATAAAAATAATTAAATAATGAAAATGAATTAAAAAATAAAAGAAATCAAAATCTTATCTACAACCTCACCCATACACCATATAGACCCCCATCTACACCGATTCATTTGCGCCTTCATAGTGTTTTCCCTAAATCTAACCTAAGCACTTGTACATCTGTCAGGATTCTCAAAATATAACCCAAATGATTTATCCAACTCATAAAATATAACTCACAAGACAAATCAACAGAGATGAAATAACTTTACTGATAAGAAATAGAAATTGTTTGGCATAAACTATAGATAGAACTCAGGCTTGCTCCAGACACTGAGCCGCCTTGCTCCAAGGAGTTTTTCTCTACAATCTTAGCTAACCCTAGAAAATACCTGAAGCGAGTATATATAAGAGAGAAGCTTGTGGTCCTTTCTTCCATGAACTGTCCTCATGTAATTGGTTTAGCTCTACCTTCACCAACTGGAGTAGGTCCCATGTTTGGTCCTCTCCTCGTGGGATGAATCTATTGTTGGGCGGTGAACTTAAGCCCACTTGGCTTAATTGCTGGTCCGACTTCACTTGAGAACCTGACAACATCCTCTTCACAAAGTGTTGATTTCCTAATCTATTCCTCTCTCTCGGGCTTCATATGGTTCTAGTGACATCCTCATCTCAATGATGGCGAGAGAGAACAACTGACATGGGTCTCTCTGAATCCAACCAAAAACAACTACCACCGGCGGCAATTGAAGTAACTTGTGCTTCTCAGAAACTCCAACTCTGGATCCTCGATGAATGGTGCACAAATCGAAGGAGGCCGAGATCTGGTGGTCTTCCTCGCCTCAGATCTGGCGATTCTCTGGCCGGTGATGCTCTTAGCGTAGTCGGTTTCGAGTTTCCAGTTTTAGGTTTTGAGCTTTAAGTCTGTAAATTAGTTTAAAGCTTCCCTTTATCTACTGTGGTTTTGTGTTTGGGGTTTAGATCCTCGTCGTCATAGCACCTTATTGTGTTTTGATATGATTTATTCTTCTATTGCTTTGGTGAATCTACAAATGGTGGATCTATTTGGTTTAGTCATAGGTTTTTTCTCCATGATCAACTTGCGGAAAGGAAATTTCTAGAATGGTAAGGATGAACCGAATTAAGGATGAACGGGAGGTCGAAGAAGAAGGAATTCAGGAAAATAAAAATTGAAAAATAAAAGAGAATAAAGAAAAAAAAATAATAAGAAAATAAATTATCAGTTTTATAAAAATAAGCTTAATTATCAGTTTTTAAATTAAAATATGACATTTTAAAATATATATTTAGAATTAATAAATAAGGTAAATTAAAAACAAATTAATGAGAAAAAACAAATAAAGAAAATGAATTAAAAATAAAAAATAAAAAATAGTTAAAGAATGGAAAGTTGTGTAATATTGATAGGTTGGTGGGGGTATTTTCGTCATTTAACGAAAAGAAGACTAACACTGACTGACGGAAGGGGTTTTGGGTTATATTTCGGAACTTCAGGGTATGCATCAGTTAAAAAATACTTAAGGGTAAACATTCGTTCAACGTGTATACTTAAGGGTATATATGTTTAGTTTAGTATCAATCAATCCCAAAGCCCAAACCGTATTCTTAGTTTAGTATTAATCAAGCCCAAAGCCCAAACCGTGCTCCCTTAAACCGTGTTTCCTTAGTTTAGTTCATGTGTTTCTATTTTTTTAGTTTAGTTCGCGTGTTCTAGAAGCCCAAACCATAAATGAAGAAAAAAAATCTAGGGTGTTCCAACGGGGATCGAACACAAGATCCCTTGTAAATATTGATAAGCCTTTAACACTACACTAGAATCAGATTCTCAGATGTTTAGGGTGTTCCACGGAACACCCTTAACATCACCTGGTTCCGCCCCTGTTCCCGAGCTCCTCCATACACTACACACTTTGTCGTCCTTGCTACTCTTTTAGGACCCCGCATACCATTATGACACCCCAACCCTTTTCCGAGTATAGCTATTCATTATTATTAACTTTTACATCACTCACTCTCAGTTAAAATAAAGTTATTTTATTATATACGATTATAATTTTTTATAATGGCTTTAAGATAAAAGTATTAAATACTAAAATTATTTTATTATTATTGAAGAGATTATAAAAACCTCTCATCTCCTCTCTAAAACTATGAAACCCTAGATCTCCGGTTTGTCTGCCGTCGATGGTGGCTTCGGTGGCTCTGACCATGTAATAACCACTCCCGGTCAACGCCTGTCAAACCTGCGAAAAACAGGAAAACTTAAAATTTTTGAGCAGACACTAAATTGAACCGGAATTGGACCCCGAGGGTCATACCGGACTTAAGTTGACCCCGTTATCGACCAAATTGAGTTCCGGGGGACTCGGGGCAAGTTTCTGACCAATTTGGGAAATGTTGACTTTTCGCTGGAAAAGTCAACCGAGCGACGTTTTGGTCCATTCGAGGACCGTTTTGGATCCAAAAATCTTAGCCGTCGTCGCAGCGGTCTTAGTTGAGCCGTTTCCTTGTAGCCCGCCAAGTTTCGTAATTTCTTGGAAAAAGTGCCCGTTCGGGGCCCGAAACGTCCGAATTTCGCGAATCTGATTAGAAAATATCTGATAGATATTTTCCCAAAAGGTGTGGGACCCACCTTGCCACTTGTCAACCAAGTGGTGGTGTTAGGTTTATGGGGAAAAACAAGAAGACACCATGTAAGGGGGGGTTCGGCTATGGTTCAAAAAAAGGAGAAAATGTGTGTTTTTAGAAAGAGAAAGAAGAGAGAAGGAGGAGAGAAAGAGAAGGGGGGTTTGGGTGTTTGTCACTATTCACGAAGATCGAGCCATTGGATCGTCTCAAGGCTAGGAGGAATCGAACTCCCCTCGTCCTCCTCTACGGTAATCACTAAACCGATTCTCGTTTTGATTTATTTTGAAGGTTAGGGTTAGTGTAAAACTATTGGTTTAGGGTTGTATTGAGGATTGGGGGTTGTTAGGGACGTTTTGGGGACGTTTGGAGGTGAAGGAGGACGTTTTCCGGCGACCGGGAGCTCGGGAGGAGCTCCGGCCACCTTAGGGGGGTGGCCGGCCACCATGTGAGGTGGCTGGAGCTAGGGCCGGCCACCACCATGGTGGGCCCGGCCCATTTAATCCCTAGGGCCCACGGCCAAGTTGGGCCGGGTGGGGCCCACGTGCTCGGGTGCTCGGGTTTAGGGTTCGGAAGGTTTAAAACGTTCCCCGGACCATTTATCCATAACCGAATCGAAAATTGGAATTAAATTGGAAAAGTTATAACTAACGGGTTTTAGAAACTTGAAACGGTAATTAATTGACTCGGAAGTCGGAATTCGGTTCTGTCAAGTACTTTGCGACCCTTGAATTATTCTAAGACCGTAGAAACGAAAACGGGAATTTTTGGAGCCCCGGAAGGGCATTTACAAAACCCGGGCAGATTCGCCATGTCGGGCGAATCGGGCCTTTACGGGTCCCTTATCGACAATGTCGAGTAATTGGGAAGTTTGGGAGTGATCGACATTGTCGGGGTTAAGTTTGGGCATCAAGTTCAATGAATTTCAGTTTTTTTCCTGCGAGTTGTTAAGTGCCTTAAAATTGTGTTCTTTTAGGTCGTGCCGCGGACCGAGGCAAGGGAAAGCTGGGTGAGTGACTGAGATCACACCGGAGCTCGTTGGTTGGCTTTTGGAGAACACGCACGAGGTAGGGAAAAGTAGCCTGATCTCGGCCCTGACTAGGGAAAGTTAACAGTAGAAATGCATGTGACACTGGGGTGTCGTGGGTTAAGTAGGTTATCGAATGTTAGAAAGGCATGATACGAGAACGTGGCGAGTATTGGAAATGCATGTGACACTTAGTAGTGTCGTAGGAGCAGAGAACTTAGCGTTATTAGAATTACTGGAGGCATATGACCATGCCCGGAGGTTGATTGCGAACTTATCGAGATTAGGAGTGCTGGAGGCATATGACCATGCCCGGAGGTTGGTTGTGAAACTGTTGATATTAGGACTGTTGGAGACATTGGTTATGCCGGAGGTTGATTTGTGTATTTTTGTGTCTTGGGTGGCCATGAGAGCCCGTGTTTTACTGTTGTGTCTTGGGTGGCCATGAGAGCCCGTACTGTACTGTTGTGTCTTGGGTGGCCATGACTGCCCGTGGGGTTGTTGAACCCGTGTCTTTACTGTTGTTGTGTCTTGGGTGGCCATGAGTGCCTGTGGGGTTGTTGGACCCGTGTCTTTACTGTTGGTGTGTCTTGGGAGGCCATGAGTGCCTGTGGGGTTGTTGAACCCGTGTCTTTACCTTTGGTGTTTTGGGTGGCCATGAGTGCCCGTGGGGTTGTTGAACCCGTGTCTTTACCCTTGGTGTTTTGGGAGGCCGTGAGTGCCCGTGGGGTTGTTGAACCCATGTCCTGATTGGCGGTGTGTCTTGGGAGGCCGTGAGTGCCTGTAGGGTTGTTGAGCCCGTGAGTTACTGTTTGTGTGTCTTGGGAGGCCGTGAGTGCCTGTGGGGTTGTTGAGCACGTGAGTGACTGTTGGTAGTTTTGAGAGGCCGTGAGTGCCTGTGGGGTTGTTGAGCCCGTGAGTTACTGTTGGTGGTTTGAGTGGACGTGAGTGCCCGTGGGGTTGTTGAGCCCGTGAGTTACTGTTGGTGTATCTTGGGAGGCCGTGAGTGCCTGTGGGGCTGTTGAGTCCGAGTTTTACTGTTGGTGTCTTGGTGGCCATGAGTGCCTGTGAGTGTTGAAACTGGTCTTGTTACGGTTTGTTGAGCTTTGCTTGTGATTGTGATTGTGTTTGCCCGGGGTTAGTAACCCGACTTCGTGTCGGGGAGTGGTGTGGATTTTGGCAGGTTACGAGCATTCTTTGGATGACCTGACCAAATCTGAGTCTCGGCAGGTTATGAGCATTCGTTGGCTAGCCTGTTCCGTGTCCGGATCTCGAAAGGTTATGAGCATTCTTTGGCTAGCTTGATCCGTGACCGGGTCTCGGCAGGTTACGAGCATTCTTTGGCTGGCCTGATCCGTGTTCGAGTCTCGACAGGTTGTGAGCATTCTTTGGCTAGCCTGATCCGTGTTCGCGCGATTGAGGGAGGTTACTGAGCAGCTGGTATGCGATCCTTTGTGATCTTGTTTGGTGTGCGATACTTTGTGATCTTGGGTGTTGCGTGGTGGTCTTTTGAGTCCTTGGAAGAGGTCGTGATAGTTGTGTCGGGTCTACATTACGAGTCCGAGTGTTGAGTCTGTCGAGGAAAGTAACGGGTTATGTGTCAATTGAGTACTTGAGTTGAGGATTGTAGTCCCGGTGTTGGGTTTGGTTTTGGTGTTACTGGCTTTATCTACTAATTATGCCATAGTCAGTCTGTTATCCGTGGTGGTGAGCGAACGCTCACCCCTAGCTGCTTTTCCTACAGGTACTGATCACTGGACGGACTAGGTGAGCTCTTGAAGCTTGTGGAGCTAGGAGCGGAGTCTGGTCTTTATATTTTGAGTCTAGTGACGAATACTTGTACCTTGTCCATTTGTTGGGACGTTTCTGTATTGTAGATATTATTTTGATAACTAAAGGGAAATTTCAAAGTCTTTATTCAAAACAGGTTTCAAGTGCTTTTATGATTTTAAATGTTCGCGTCCCGAGTTCGATTTACTGAAATTGGGGCGTGACAGACCATCAAGGCCATCGTTGGCTCGCTCTCCTTTGCTTTTCCTTTTTCTCCTTCCCTTATACCCATTTGTTTGATTGTTTCTCCGTGTTTTTGGGGCTTCGTCTCGCCTCTCTACCTCAAATCCGTGTAGATCTGTATTTCTCTTCCTTCCTCCGGTGCGTTGGTTGGGCTGGGGCGGCTTAGGGTCGCGAGCTAACTGGTGAGGCTCTCTAGGCCGAGGATCTCCTTCCTCCTATGGGTGCTACTCCAGATCCTACACCCCGATTATTTTCTCTTCTTTTAGGGGATTTAGAGCTGATCTCTTCCCTGGTGGTCGTTGGATCGATGTTGGTCGGCCACAAAGATTTCTTCTCAGACAGATCTGAGAGATCAGGTGAACCAGCTCCCATTCTCACCTTCCTATGCTATCAGGTAATCCTCTTCCCGACTTCTTCACTTGTGAGAACTTCGTTTCCTCGATCTCAGTGGTGAGGTTGAGGCCTTACGGATAGGGTTGACCTCCACGAGGTGTTATGCCCTTGGGCCTTATTGTTTCTTTTAGAGTTGATTTTGAGGGGAGGGTTTGCTGGTTGTGAGGGCTCTGGTGGGTTCGCGATTTGTCCTCCCTTAACGGGGTCTCTGTCTAGTGTTGGCCGGCGGGGGTACCTCTCTTGTATCTGTGGACTGGGCGAGGGTAGCTTGGATGGGGGGTTGTGTGGTTCCTTGACAGGTCTAGAGGGCACTTTGGGCGCCACTTTTCACTGTTATAGTAGCCGGTGCTGGTGCTGTTCTTGTGGGGGTTTCTTTCTGCCTCTGGCTCGGTGGTTACGTTTTCGACAAGGGGCGGCTTTTTCCTTCTTTTTCTTTTTTCCTCTGTTTCTTCCGATCTTAAAGGTTGTGAAATCTGGGTATGAAGACCTGTTTAGTTGTTTGGTTTTCTGTTTTTTGTTGAGCTTATTGGTTGTTTTATCTGGGTTTGTAGACCGTTGTTGTTGTTGGTGTATGTTGAGAATCCGTGTGGGAAAGCTCCGGTCTTGTTGTTTTCTTCATGGTTGTAAAATTATGGTTTTAGACCTTTGTTGTTCCCATTCCATGGATAGTTTTATTCTGGTTTGAGGTGTCTGTTCGATATGCTCAGGTTGTATTGTGGGGGGCTTCCCTTTGGCCTTGTTTTCATTTTGAAAACTAGGTCGTTATAAAAAAAATCGCTGATAAAAAAAAAGAGATTACTTAACAAAAAAAGTATCATTGTAAAGTTATTTTACAAATTACCCTCGGTTGATCGGCAAAATATCCTTAAAATGATAATTCATTTGCTAAGTAACCTTTCTTATAAATTCTTCCTACATACAATATGGGTGGAAGCCAAAAATAGGAAAGCAAGAGCAATGTCATCCCCAGTAGAACACACATAGAGGCAGCCGCGATGTGGATGTACCCGAGTCAAGGAACTTGGGCAATAAATACAGATGGAGTGTTGTTTGCGGCGACATGACAGATGTGGATAGGATGGGTATGGAGAGATGACATGGGGCGTATCACACGAGCTCGATCATCCTCTTTTCATGGACCCCAAAACCCAGGACTGGTAGAGGCCTACGCTATCAGAGATGCATTGACATGGCTATTGCAGAAGCCTGGTCAACGAGCCAACGTCAGAAGTGACTGTAAGGTCATAGTGGATATGATCAACAAGGGGGGCAAATCTTCCTCCTTCTTAGGGATAGTCGTTAACGATTGTAGTTCCCTATTATCTAGACTCGAGTACATGCAACTCGACTTTGTTAAACGGACAGCGAACAAAGCAGCTCATTGGCTTGCCAGGGCAGCTTGTTCTTCCCCTGTCTGGGAATGGTGCGGGGGTTATATCCTGGAGCCATTTCACCGCATCATTATTGCCAACATTTAAATAATACTTCCGTTTTGATAAAAAAAAATGATTCCGGTTGATCCTACGGATTTTTTTTTGATATGGTCGGACTTAATCCGATCTGATCAGGTCCAACCCGATTAAGATTTTATTAATTTTTTTATAAAAAAATAAAGAAGAAAGGTTTCTAACTTTCTATATGAGAGTTATTAATCCGACAACATGAGAGCTATTAATCCGACAACATGAGAGCTATTAATCCCAAGAACAACTGAATAACCGATTATGAAAAAACAAACCTTTTTTTCATGGTTATAACTGGCCTGGCCCATAGGGATAGTCTCGTTTGGACTATAAAAAAAGGTAAGAACAATGATATTATTACAATAGTGAGGTAAACCATATTGAGAGAAAGGAGAAAATGGCTGAATAGTCTTTACCGCTCCTTCCTTCTGCGATCCACGCTTCCAACTAGTCAAAAACTCCCTCCTTAAATTAAGGGTAAATCATTTTCTTTTCTATTGGTTGTGTAGCTTTTCATTAGATCTGGGGTTCTACAGAACCCAAAATGGGAGACCCACCCAAGAAAAGGAAGGAGGGGCCACATGTTGAGCCCATCAGGCCAAGCAAGAAGCTCCTCTATGATGAGAAGTTTGCTGGGGGTACTGCTATTGGGTCTGTACATAGTGAGGATGATGAACTGGACATCAATCCAGAACAAGTGGGAAGTGGGATTGAAGAGGGAACTAATAGAGGAATGGCTCTAAATGTGTTCGAAGTTGATGTTTATTGGCTTGAGTGAAAGGTCTCTCGAGCTTACAAAGGCAAGAAGAATTCACTGCAATGCCAAACCTCGCTGAGGAAGTGCTTAAGCTTCTTGATGAAGCTGAGGACGAGCAAAGGCTCCGTCGTCTACTTGAGAGCGATCAGCTTGTGAAGTTTCTATGGGATAACCGAGCAAGTATTGTTTGCGGAATAAAGTTAGCAAGATTTTTGGGAACCATCGAATCATGGCTTAAATTTGGAGAAAAACTGGCTGAAAAGAGTTCCAAATATGCTGAGATTGTAAAGATTTTGGCTCCAACATGGGAAAAGTTTCCTAAACATGCCTATGAACACAAAGTCGGGTTACTGAACGCTGATAGAAGGTGCATTGTGCCAGATGGGAGTTCCAAAAGCACTTTAGCGGGCTATGAAGAGGTTCATGTTCGGACAAAGAAACATCTAGATGAGAAGTTGATATATGTCTCTGAACTGCCAATTTCGGCACAACCTGCTTTCACAAGGGATGATACATTAAATGGGCTACAAAGTAAGGTCTATCGGAAGGCCTTTTTGGAAAATGACAATTTGCTCTTGTGTGCTCCCACAGGAGTAGAGCAAACAAATCTGGTAATGCTCACAATACTTCTCTAAATGTCATTGAAGAATAACCATGATGGATATTTGGTTGTCTATGTGACACCTCTTGAAGTTCTTGTTTCCGAAGTGGTGATGATTTGTCAGACAAATTGCAACATGTAAATGTTACTGTGAAGGAGATAACTACGGACACATCATCGACTCGCGAAATTGAAGGCTCATAGGTTGTTGTCACTACTCCAAATTATGTCCATTTCATCACTCAAAAGTGTGGAACACGTTTCAAACTTGTTATAGTTGATGCAATTAATCTTTTTGATGATCATGAGCTTGAAAGTATTGTTTACAACAGAATGAAGAAGGTTGGAGCTATTAGGTTGGTGTGTTTGTCGGCTACCCTCCCCCGTGATGAGCATAAGGCCCGATTTTCAAGAGTTGATGGAAAATTAGGCACGTTCTCTTTTGACATGAGTTATCGCCCCCACGTCCCTTGAAAACAAGTATATGTTGGCATTAGGGTAAAGATGCCACAAGAAAAATCAAGGCTAATGAATCATGCTCTTTATGAGAAGACAATTGCAGTGGCAAGAAAGAGTAAAGTTGTTATCTTTGTACATTCAAGGGAAGATACAATGGAAACAACACTTGCTATTCGGAACTTAGCAGTTTCTTATAAAACTCTTCGAGCCTTATCAATAAAAACAATTCTATTAAGACTCTGTTTTTATCATGATGGCATGAAGATAACTGACCGCCAACATGTGAAGGATGATGATAACAATATTCAAGTGTTAGTTTCCACAGCGACTCTTTCTTGGGTTGGGAGTTCACTTGCCAACACTGTTAGTATCAAAGGAACCCAATTTTACAACCAATAAAGGGATGCTTGGACTGAACTCAACCCTGCGGATGTCATGCTTATGCTCTCTTGTGCAACGAAATGTGGTTCATCAGACAGTACAATAGAGGAATTGTACTTACTGACCCTTGTGCAACAAAGCTACCCTTGTATATTTCTTTGATGAACAAGGACCAGGGGGAAGAGCCGATCTAGTAAGTTTAACTATCTACAAGCTATCTGTTAAACGAAAGTATTTATGTTTTTTTTATCATTTATAACTTGTGTTTGTTTGTTATATTTGCATACATAGGGTACTGCAAGAAAGGTACCTTCAATGGAATAAATGTGATGGTTATGTTCTTTCAAAGCTCCGAGGAAGAGCGTATAACCGGATTTGAGATATCTCTTAAACACCCTCATCCCAATTTGCTCACTGTAGAGTTTGTTGATCGTGGGTTGGGATTTTCATTGGTGTCAGACACATGGTTTTGCTTGAGTGATTATGTTCAAGGAGATTTACCTTACCAATTCCATGTGAACAAAGCAACATGCCAATCCGATCGTAAAGATGGATATTGTTTAAAGAAAATGATGATTTCAAGACGGGTATTTGGGAGAGACTAATTTACTAATTTCTTGCAAATATCAAAGTAGATTGAGCAAGGCTGGCCCCATCATTATTAGGGCCTTAAGCGAGAGTTTGATCGATGCCTTTTTTTCCTTATGAAAGAATATAATACAAAAATAAGTACAACTGTTCGTATACAAATATTATACTATATGATATTCAAAAAATAAACTTTAAAATCTACTTATAACACTGAAAATCCAAAATGGATGGTAGAGATTAATTTCTAACAAGACAACCTCCACGGATAAAATTTACTGTCTAAAATTCTATACAAGAGTTCAAAAGTTTAAGGATTCACATTTATCTATAAATACGATACATTCATGTCAAGTTCAAATATGTCATGTTCAAGATGATTCTATATAGTTACATCAAATTATGTTATCTTATATGTGACGTGGTGTATGGCTTGCTTAGTCAAGTTCTAGAAATTTCCACATTTAAAATCTTTTTAAAATACTAAATATAAGTTATAAATAGGATCAATAAAATATAAACGAAAATAAGAAAATTCATAACCGACACTAACAACGCAAGATAATAGATATCAGAGAATTTTCAAGAATCAACGACATTTAGTATCGAAACTCACCGGTTAACCAATAAAACAACATAAGACAAGTCCAACATATTCTTTAGATTATCTTAAGATATATGCCTAAGTTCATTTAACTGTTATTGCTTTCTAAATGTTTAAGAAGTTTATAAACAAACTCAGGACTAAGGAATCAGAAACAAATACTCATTCATGTTCATGACCTCTGGTCTTTCCTCGTCGTTGAGCATTTCCAGCTCATGTGAGTGAATCATTTCCCATGAGTTTGGATAATACAACTATATGTGATAGTTATATAAATCCAACTTTATTTATTGTCTTGTTTGATCAAATTTTCGCAATAACCCTTCTTATTGCAATATTTTTGGAATAGTTTCTCTTTCTTTTGACTTGTATTTTGGTCAAATTACTCTTGGTTTCTTACAATACCTTTATAGTTTAGAGTGTATAATAGTACTTCTAAATTTCAATATTTTTGAAGTTTACGAGACTCATGCTTCTAGTCCATGAACATCATAGATTATTCTTCGATAAATGATATTGTTTTTCAATAAATATTTTAGTACAAAGCCATGACATTCTAGCACCAGATGTTAATACATGTCATGTTTCCCTTCCAATAAGACAATACTGATATTATTCAATATTCGTCTTTAGATGCATAGTTTCATTATTTGAATGTCTAATAAATTGGTTTACAAAATATTAAAGGAAGTAGGGAATATCAAATCAACACTTAATGGATTTCTCACATGTTTGCATCACATTTTTTTGCTGCTATGATCAAACATCTATATCCAATATCAAATTTTGTTTTAAATTTTGACGGCTTACTTTTCTGAACTATTTTGGTTTACGCATTTTCGTAATGAAGTTGATAAATTGATTGTCATTCCTCAAAAAAAATACTAGTGTATTTATATATAAATATTCACACTTTCTTTTTTTGGTTTGATACATTGTTTTTTTTATCCATGTTTTTAATTCACTGATCACTTGTAAATTGAACTTGCATGTTGTTTTTCGTTAACGATAGTTTTTCATTGCGAAATAAAGATCTACGGAGTTCTTAGAATGTTCAACCATCAAGAAAAATTGTCTTCCATTTGTATGAAAATTGTTTTATCTGAAAAACAAATTTGAATAGAGATCAAAATTGGGCCCAACTTGTATTAAAATTTGATTTCAAAATTAAAAGTGTAGTATTTTCTCTTGATTAGGGCATTTTTTTCATTTGACGCCTTAAACGGATTCTTATTTAATTTTATGAGGCCTTTTCTGATCTGAGGCCTTAAGCGATTGCTTAACTTGCTTAAAGCTTGAGCCGACCATGAGATTGAGACATGAGGATAGATTGAAGAAATGAGCACAAGTTATTTTTCCAAATGAGAACACGAACGTGCTTAGATTAAATAATGTTATGGCCAACCTATAGTTGTGTTCTTTGTCTGTTTGGATTCAACAACTACAATCTGTGTTACAGATGGATAAACGAATTTACATATCGCCAACTTATCAAATTTATATCTAGTTTAATTTTTCACATCATAAAGTGATATGACCTTAGCAAAAAAGGTTCCTAATTACTCCACTAGTTTGATATTGCCCATCAATATAATAGTAGTACAACTTATTTTAGGTTTTGTATAATCAATGGCATGGTTTTGAAAATTTGATGGGTAGTGAGGGATATTTAGACATTTTATGGAAAAGTTACAACATCAGAGTAAAGTGTTGAAAAATAATAATTCAGTGGTACCGAAGACGGAACTTTTGTAGTTAGATAGGTTAAAGTGAAAAAAAGTGTTATCTTTAAGTATGACTGTGTAATTCTTCCAATTATATATTATATATAATATTAGTGCTAAGACTTTACAATTTAACAGTGCAAGGATATGGCCCAGAAGGTTTTTGGCGTATGAGACCTTGATACATAATAATGTCATGCTTATGACGGTTCAAGAGCTGATATCCTTTTATAGGAAAATTGTTGAAAGGAGGAATAAAAGCATTGGAACTGTTAATGGTTTGTTGGGTATTCTGGCGTTGAGCAACGCTATAAGCCCAGGATGGGGTGTGGCGATTAGGAACATGCATGGGTTTCCGTTAAAGCCCGTCTTTAAGTTTGGAGCATATGAGTATTCTGGGATGCATGGTAGGGACCATTTGTCTCTTATAGATTTCTTTAGGAATGTTGTTGTACATATGAGACACCATGTTGAGGTTTGTCAAGTTCATCTTGTTTTTGTCTTTCCCTTTCATTTTTGTTTGTTTGTTTTACAATTTGTTTTGTGCAGGGTACAAATATGACCGACGAAGTAGTCATATGGACAATGGAAGTTCAATTTCCAGGATTCATGTTCAAAATACAACTTCTATTCGCCGAATCTAATCGCCGAATGTGGTGAACAGATGTAGACAAGGCAAGGGTCACATCTTCAATCCATTTAATTGTAAGGTATGGTTATGGTTTTCGCGTGCCAATACATTCCTTCTTTATTAGGTATTTGTTATGAATTGTAACTGTGTTGGTTACTCTAGTTGGTTGCATGTTTTGGGGTGATAACATTGATAGGTGAACACAAAGCTTCCACCAGCTTGGTGCCCTTTTGTCTGGGGACTGGTTGACTAGGAGAGTGGGGGAGATAATTTTGAGTAAGATAGCTGAACTACACAATTACAAATGCACATATGAATATAAAACCACTCAGGTAGACATAATATTTTATATCCACGTGATTTGCACACTAAATATGCATTGTGATATGCACACTAAATATGCATTATTCAACTAACTATTTCTAATTCAAGCGGAGATTTTTTGCCCATGCATTTATTTCAATGAGAACTGACATCACCGCAAGGACTCAAACTTAGTGTGCAAGTGACTGGTTGAGATTATGTACAAGAACCAGTTTATATAATCATGTCCAACTTATTTAGAGAAACAAAATCAGCACATACCCCTCTGGACATTAGACAATTTGGTTTGGTAAGAATCCCTTATAGTACTTGCACCTTGTATTGACTAAGCCTTTCCAATATGCAATGACCGATATAATTCAAACATGAAAGTGATACGTCGATACTATCCAAATCAAGTCACAAACCAAGTGTTAGTCTGTAGCGTGAACACCCTTATGAAGGACCACGCTGATGTTTGTCACACACATGTTTTTAAACACCCATATGAAGGACCACGCTGATGTCATTCAACTTCATCTTGTCTGTGTCTTTCCCGTTCATTTGTGAGATATTGCTGAAGACATTCCTGTAATAGGAGAGGATTCTGAACATGTCTGTTAAGACATTTTTCATACTTTCCGGTTACTTGTATGATTTTTTATCTACTAAATCAGGTGTATCAAGCTATTTTTTCTCGGTCAAAAAATGGGAAAAGATAAGGAGTGAAGTACCACTGTTAAGACTTGAATTGGGTCTCATGAACCTAAGTTCAAGTGCTTGACCAGTTGGACAAACAACCTTTGGTTGTTACCTGTATGATAAGGGTGTTATGGTATTTGTAATGTAACCAGACTCGGGAGAATAGTATATTGAAAAATTATTTGCCAATTGGTGAGTGCTATTTAAATTAGGATTTCTAATTTGACTATCGAAGCAATTCGCACAATCACACCTGCTGTTGATAGATGCCAACTAAAATATGGTACACTAGTTAAATAACATTCTCTTGTTGTTCCATACTATTAATTAGCATTTGTGCACAAAATAGTTTTAAATGTTTTGATGCGCTGGTGCAATGTCCTCATCTACTGATTCAAAAACATTTTAAAACTTAGATGATAGGAAAAGGCGTAACTTATGAGGTTACTAATTACATTTGACATTTGTTTTTATAAGGGATTCATTTTTATAATAAGAATGCACTTACCTTGTAATTTTATACAAGTGGAGCTGGAAAAGGTAGAAGAGATGAAACTGGTGGAGGATTAGATTAGTTGGTTGCACATGAACCCGACGAAGGAAGTTGCACATGAATTTCACTGTTTTGTTGAATAGTAAAAGACTAGTTGGTGGAATTCATTGTTTCGTTGGTTTCCACGGGAATTAGATTCTCACGCTTTTGTTGTGGCTATACTTATTTTTTGAGACCTAGTTGCTGGGTTTTCAAGGGACTAAGATTTTCCAATTCGCATTAACTTTGATGCAACATACATGAACATTTAAATGGTGAAATTTTGTCTTAACTCTTTATCTAATGGAAATTATAGATAATTAATTTTCCCTTATTCATTTTCAGGAAAATGTGTTTAATTTACTGTTCAAATATTCCATTTCAATTTGCAACAAAATCCAATATGCATCCATTTTAGTTGTTGCGTTTCAATCCATGACATGTCCAAAAATATAATATCCATTTAATCTGCAACACAATTAGAAAATTACATATATGGGTACATAAATCTGATCGCAAAAACAATATCCATTTCAATTATGAGTAAGACATGAGGCACAACACTACAACTACCTACCTACCTACATATAAATAGACTACAAAACTAATAACAACTATAACAACAATCATTATGCAATTGATTTTCGGCATCATCTAACCTTCATGACCAACAGTCTTCAAGGCATGAGCCTCTCTTACATACTTGTCCGATTTATCTTTTATATCTTTCAAGCTTCCACTTGCTTGGTGGCCTTTTGTTTAGGGACTAGTTGACTAGGAGAGTAGAGAATATAATTTTGAGTAAAATAGCTGAACTACACAATTACAAATGCACATATTAATACAAACGTAAGATCCCCAGACGTCGCATGCCTAGAAAATCCTTGAAAGACGTTAGCCCTTCTCGTTCTCTCCACAAGAAATCGGAGGCCAAGCGTGCCTGAAATCTCTACAAATCTCTTGGCTTCACGTCTTCTCACACGAACAAAGAAGTCATTAAGTTGTTCGTTCCTCCTTGAGTCTTGCTTGGTGGCTCTCTTTATTTTTTCAGTCTGTCATCCCCCTCTTCTTTCTTCTACCTTCGATTGTATCTCTTTTTGAGTTATGTTGGGTGAAATAAAATCGTATTTTTCACTAATCAAAAAAAATAAAACCACTCAGGTACACATGATATGAACACTAACACCCATCTTATCGTGCAAACTAAGGCCTATTCTAAGCCACATGATGCGGCCAAGATGACGACAGAAGAGTGTGCGCGATACTGACACGTGGCCTTTTTGGCGTGTGTTGACCACGTGCGGATCGTGCATGGAACCAGCACTCCGTATTTATAAGGTACCAGCACCCATGTATGCAAGATATCATCATTGTGCTATGTAAGGTACCAGTACCGTTATGTGTAAAGTACCAACACTCTGCATAGTTTCAGCACTCTGTGTGTGGGTGTCAGAACTTTGTATGTAGGTATCAGCACCGTGTTAAGTAAGGTACCAGTACTTGGTGCGCGCATCAACAACGGAGTGCCCACGTGTCAGCATCTTGCGCGTTGTGATGATGTCAGCGCGCGTGCATCCTGTGGCTCAAAATTGTCCGTACTTTGCGCGATAAAGTGTGGTTTGTATTTGATATATATATGTGTGTGTATATATATAGATGATATCCAATAGAAACCAATCTTATTGTGCAAACTATTGATGCACGAGAGCCACCTGATGCGGCCAAGATGACGTCATCAGAGCGCACAACATATTGTCACGCGCGCGGTGGCAATTTCGTAAATACGTGAACTTTGACCGCCCGCACGTGTTGATCACGCACGCAGCGCGCATGGTACTAGCACTTCGTATTTATAAGGTATCAACACCCATGTATGCATGATATCAGCACCGTGTTAGGTAAGGTATCAACACTTTGCATAGTATTAACACTTTGTGTATGGATGTCATCACTCTGTATGTAGGTATCAACACTGTGGTAGGTAAGGTATCGGTACTTGGTGCGCGCATCAGCAGTAGCTTGCCCACGTGTCAGCATCTCGCGCGCCCTCATGACGTCAGCGCGCGCGTATCCTGTGCCTCTCGTGCGTCCGTAGTTTGCACAATAAGGGGCGGTTTGTATTTGATATATATATATATATATATATATATATATATATATATATAGCTATCCCTTAGAATAAGAAAAATAATGGTGCAAGAATATAAAAAAATCAGAATTGAAACGAAGCGGGAATGATTAAATTAGAGAATTTGACAAAAATAAATAAATGTTTTATACAAGATGCTGCCATGTGGCGTTAATCAATGGTTGCGGGCTTGGTTCGCATTTCTCACCATAAAATATGGTTCTCACCTAGAACCAAGCCTATATATATATATATATATATGGCTACTATTGAGTACAAACGCCCCTTGTTGTACAAACTAGAGACGCACGAGAGCCACAAGATACGGCCAAGATGATGTCATCAGAGCGCACCAGATCTTGCCACGCTCGCGGAAGCAATTTCATAAATAACGCGAACTATGACTACGCAGCGCGTGTTGACCACACGCGCAGCACCCAATGTTGATTGTTTACGTATCACAGTGCTGATAGTTACATACGAATGTGCAGATATCATGTTGTTATCAACACATTTGTATGTAACTATCAGCACCGTGCTATGTAAACTATCAGCACTGTGCGCGCGCACCAGCAGTGATCCGACCACGTGTCATCATCTGGTACGCTCTGCTGACCTCAGCACGCGCGCATCCTGTGGCTCTCGTGCGTGTGTAGTTTGTACAATAAGGTGCGGTTTTTTTATTTAATTGCCCACGTGTCATCATCTTGTGCGCTCTGCTGACGTCACTTTGGGTGGATCCTGTGGCTCTCGTGTGTCTATAGTTTGTACAATAAGGGATTGTACAATAGGGTAGTTATCCAGTACAAACGCCTCTTATTGTGCAAACTACGAACGCACGAGAGCCACTGGATTCAGTGAAAGTGACGTCAGTAGAGCGCACGCGATACTAACACGTGGCCACTTCGCGCGTGCCTCTGGCCGCACAGTAACGCGTGTTGACCACGCGCGTGCACAGTGCTGGTAGTTTACATAACACGATGCTGATAGTTTAGTACAAATGTAAACTATCAGCACGATGCTGATAGTACTAAACTATCAGCACCGTGCTATGTAAACTATCAGCACTGTGCGCGCGCACCCACGTGTCAGCATCTGGGGCGCTCTGCTAACGTCACTTTGGGTGGATCCTGTGGCTCTCGTCCGTTCGGAGTTTGCAAAATAAGCCTCTGTTTGTACCTGATACTAGTTTATATATATATATATATATATATATATATATATATATATCAGGTACAAACAAGCCCTTATTGTGCAAACTGCGAATGGACGAGAGCCATAGGATCCGCCTAAAGTGACGTCAGTAGAGCGCCCCAGATGTTGACACGTGGGCGCGCGCTACTGATGCGCATGCGCAAAGTAATGATAGTTTACATAGCACGGTGCTGATAGTTTAGTACAAAAAGTGCTGATAGTTTACATTTGTACTAAACTATCAACACCGTGCTATGTAAACTATCAGCACTCGCGCTGCGCACGTGGTTAACACGCGCTACTGTGCGGGCAGAGGCGCGCGAAGTGGCCACGTGTCAACATCACGCGCGCTCTGCTGACGTCACTTTGACCGCATCTTGTGGTTCTCGTGCGTTCGTAGTTTGCACAATAAGAGGCGTTTGTACTGGATAGCTACCCTATATATATATAGGGTAGCTATCCAGTAAAAACCACCCTTATTGTGCAAACTACAAACCAATCTAAGCCACAAGATGCGGTCAAAGTGACGTCAGCAGAGCGTGCGCGATGCTTAGACGTGGCCGCTTCGCGCGCGCCTCTGCCCGCGCGCGTGCGCGTGTTGACCACGCGCGCGCGCGGGTGCTGAGCGTTTACAAGCATGGTGCTGATAGTTTAGCACAAATGCAACTTATCAGCACTGTGCGCGCAAACTATCAGCACCGTGCTACGCAAACTATCAGTACTGTGCGCGCGCGCACTAGCAGCGCGCGCACCCACGTGTCAGCACCTGGTGAGTTCGTAGTTTGCACAATAAGGTACGGTGTTTTATATATTTATTTCCCACGTGTCAGCATCTGGTGCGCTCTGCTGATATCACTTTGGGGGATCATATGGCTCAGATTGGTTCGTAGTTTGCACAATAAGGGTGGTTTGTACCTAATACCAACTATATATATATATTGGGACTATCAAGTACAAACCTATTTTCAAGTCAGAACGTAGAACCAATCTGGGCCATTGATTACCCAAATCAGATGGCCACCGAAATTCAAGGGAAAGGGTGGTGATTGATTACGAAATCATTTACAAGATATGCATTAAATCTGTGCCTTTGATCCTACGATCCAAGGGGCCAGATTGATAGTTTTACGTTCTGACGAAGTTATGAAGTTTGTACCTGATATATATATATATATATATATATATATATACTTGGTTTCAGGTGAGAACCATATTTTATGGTGAGAATTGTGAACCAAGCCCGCAATCGTCGGGATTAGAGGATCTCCCCTCTCTACGAGGCAAACTACCTTGGTTCTCTTCGTTGGCGATTCCTCCTTCTCTTCCGGCGAAACTTCCGCAGCCGCCACTGAAGCGGTCATCGTTGTCCCCACCTCCTTGGACTCCACCGAGGCATGCGAGGGAAAGGGGAGCCAGGTTAGGGTTGGAGCAAGGCATGGTAGAGGCGTAACCCTAGGAGTCACGCCGCTTGGGAGAGGAATATATAGAGCATGGTCATGGAAAATTTGGGCTGGCGAACTAGGGTTTGGAGGAAGGAGGGCGAGGAGGGAGTTACTTAGAGAAGAAGCAGCCGAGGTTCGTCGCGTGGACCGTCTGCGTATTGGTTTGAAGATTGTGGTCGGGGAACTCCCGACCCCGCCGTCCAGTCTATCTTTGTAGGCTCGGTGCCTGCTGAACAGGGAATCATTGATTCCCTTAAGGAAGGGAGCATCGGGGACTGGCCCTGGGAGGGGTCCCCACACGATGCTTTGCCTCCCCTCATCACTATTACCGTCGAGGTCTCTGATCTCTGGTACCCCGTTCCCCCTACCCGCCTTCTGTCTTTGCCCATGAGGCACCAGTTCAATACCGCATGTGTCGGTTATGATACGAAAAGGATCAGAGAACTTGTGTTCAGTAATTCTGACCTTCTGTGGTCGATAAGCCTGTTCCTCGATGCACAACAAATGTAATCACCCTTTGATAAATGATAAGTACCTCTTGCTAAAAAAATAGAGATGTTTTTTTTAAAATAGATATAGGATTTTTAATCATAAAGTCAATCGATAAACATAAGATGTGTCAAAAACTCTAGGTTCCAGAATATATCCGAGACCCCCGTAGGATTCCCAGCGCTCATGGACCAGTAGAATAAGTCTATTTTGCATCATAGACAAGGACATGGGTTGCCTGAAGCCAACAACCTAAACATATAAACAGAAATCTAAGAACATAAATATGAAATGCAAAAACATGAAATAACGAAATAAATAATACAACAGAACACCAAAACTAGGGAATATGCGATGCCAGATCTCTTGAAACTCATAGGGTTCGTAGTGGGGCGTCCTTGTATTGTCGATCCGTCGTCTTGATTCACCGGGATAACCCGGCATTGGGTGTAGTGGAACAATACCCCATCTCATCGTCCCACCTCTCGGATCCCAAACATTCTGACTGGGTTGCTTGAAAGCCTTCTTCAACCTATCTGTGCGGGTGCTCGATTGATAGACCTTTAGGTGCTGCCGATTTTTGGCCAAAATTAAACCTCGACAATTCCAAGCCATAAACTGTGGAGATTGATTTCAGAACAGCCCTAGAAGCTCGCTATAGTCTCTTAGACTCGGTGCTACCTCGAGCGACAACGGAAGCGGTGGCGAAGAAGGCCAGCATGGGAGAATCTGGGGCTGTCGTCGGTGTGCGCAAGGATGGAGCCAAAATTTTCTGATCGGGCACGGTATGGATGCCCGGCCGAAACTCGTGGTGGCGCTGAAACAGAAGTGAGGCGAGGAACATTGAGAGATTTGGAGGGGAGGGACCGGGAGGAGGGTGAAAGCCACCGTCGGCTCGCATGGCTGAAAGCCACGTCGACCACAGACAATACTGATTTAGGAAGAGTACGACAAGAAGACTTAGGGTTTTTTTCTCTGGCAACCAATTAATTGATATAAAACTTTAAAATGTAAAGAAAAAATATAGGTTATTATAATGTTAAAAGAAAAAAAATGATTAAAAAATATAGTATATAAATTAGATTTGTATTATAATGTTTATTAGGATAAAAGGATATGCAACATATATTTAGTCTAAAAGATAAGAAAAAAATAGTTTTCATGTTTCTTTGTCAATTCTGATCCATCTCTAGATTTTTTTAACATAATCTTATTTTTGGTTGCCTTTCATCGTTATAAACGGTCGACCTAATCAGACCATTTGGCTAGGAGGTTATCGATGCCTTCTCCCTCACCTTCAACCTTTTCCTTCCCACTCTTCTTTGACCTTTCCCTTTCTATTCTTTTTTCTCTTCTCATGTTCCGCATTCTTCCATTGTCGCTCTCAGTCTCGTTACGATTGCGCTCGCCCCTAGGATCTATTGGAGTCCGACAACAGCCCTTCTGGTTGTCTCAGGAAGATCTCTTCGCTAGTGTTCGTGGTTCGAAAGTGTGGTCGTTGGCGTTGACCTTTACCGGTCGGTCGTCTCCTTCCGATTTCGGCCCTTCATCTCCAGCGTCCTAGTTGCTAGATCTAGAGAACACCTCCAGATCTAGCCTCTCACCACCATTGTTGTTGTTTGGGACCAAGAACGTTTCTGCTGCTTGAGGATGACGAGCCATCTTCAACAGAATCTGTCCTCTATCGGTATCCATGCCAACAAGCTTTCCCAAAATCGGTTATGTGCTAGCACAAGAAAAGAACACTTTTTCTTCTCTCTCTATATCTCATTTTTCTCTCTACACTTTGAGAACCATTAACTCATTTTCATGTACTCCACCAAACCCCAACATGACCACACTTTTTTATTTGGAAAAACCCAACTCTTAGACTTCCAAGTTTGAGAAGTTTCTCAATTTGGTTTTGCATGCTTACTATTCCTATACATGACCACAATAAGTCATTTCAAGAAGCCCAACTCTTGGACTTCCAAACTTGACAAGTGCAAGCCTTTTAGGAGTATAGAACATGCAAAAATACCCCATTTGAATTTCGAAATTCAAGAGTTATTTTTACATATTAATTCTCCAACATAATTTCCATTAGATTTAGCAATCGAAAAACGAGTTACTAAACAAATAAATATTAAATCAGATATAATATTATTTTATTCACTTAATGGACTTTCAAGGTCCAATTTGATTTTGAGCTCGTTGTTGTGTGCAACCTTGTTGGCTCATACGTCGTTTGGCAGTGGGCCCGAAATCCTCGTTTCGTGTACATGTCATAGTTGTCATCTAGCAAAGCAACATGACTACCCAAACATATGTGATGATCGTCAATCCGACTTAACATTTCTCCGCTAATATTATAATCCCTTTGTCATCGGTATCTCGATTGAATAAGGCATTGAGCTATCATCCTTATTTTATTCGATCGATGTTTCTTGATCTTAAGTATACTGCAAGTGATAAATCTTTACCGATTCGCATGGTCATGCTTTTCCACAGTCTCACTTATCAAGGGGCCTAAACGATATCTCTCATATTTATATGAGTGACAAATCCCTTATCAGTCAACCACATCTCTCAAATAGACAATTATGTGCCCAACCACAACCTGGTTAAAGACAACATTGAATTGTGTCAAAGTACACAACCACCTATGTAGAAACCATGACGGCTATAAAGTCAATGGACTTAAGCAATATTACAGTATTGAGAAATACTTATGAAAGTTCCTATATAGTATTTTCACAGTGGGTCATCCAATACCATTTCTCTAAATGATAATTATTATTTAACTTTATATCCAATATGCATGACCAGTAAAATGTGATAATCAACCAACATCATGTTGATCTTAGTATATCAGTTATACCAGAGATCATTGGAATAATACTCTTTTACTTCTAAGAGATTTACTATCAAATCACGTATTTGATGATCTTAGAAAGAGTCGATTTTTCACGCTATTAACATTTTTGAAATGATAACAGTAGTGCCAATGTATTAATAGATGATAATGTCGTACGAGATCAAGATTGGACTAGGACATAAAACCAACATAATGTTTATGGTTGCTTTTCTTCATCTTCATCTTCTTTCTCCATGAGTAGTTAAAACCTCATAATCTAAGGTTATGGGAGATTAGAAGTTTGAATTTCCGTGTATTGAATATCATAATGTTGTGAAAGTTTAATCTAAGTTAGAGTTTATTATTGATTTACTCTTAATGATATATATCCCTTGTAGTCTTGGTTGTCACGCCCCAATTTCAGTAAACCGAACTCGGGACGCGAACGTTTAAAACAATAAAACATTTTGAAACCTTTTTCATTAAATCACTTTAAAACCACCAATTGGTTCATAAAAAGAATAATTTACAACTCAAAAGTACGTCCCACAACGGAAAAAATACAAGTGTACGTCGCTAGACTCAAAAGTAAACCCGGACTCCCGCTCCTAGCTCTTCAAGCTTCGGAAGCTCACCTAGTCCAATCTGTGACCAGTACCTGTAGGAAAAGCAGCTAGGGGTGAGCGTTCGCTCACCACCACGGATAACAGACTGACTACGGCATACTTAGCAGACAATGCCGGTAACACCAACAACAACCCGACTGACACACACCAACTGTTACTTTCCTCAACCGACTCAACACTCGGACCCGTAATGTAGACCTGACACAACGATTGACGACCTCCTCCAAAGACACGACAGACATCCACGCAACACCCAAGATCACAGAGGATCGCACACCAAACAAGATCACAAAGGATCGCATTCAAGCTGCTAAGTAACCCCCTCACTCTCGCCCTTTACTGATCCCTGTCAGGTCTGGAGATCGACCTGTCACGCAACTTCTCCCGATCTCAGTCGGGAGGCTAGCCCACAAACTCTCCCCTACCCCCGACCTCTGTCGGGAGGCTAGCCACACCCGCACAACCCACGAAACTTCTCCCGAAACACAGCCGGGAGGCTAGCCCACAACCTCTCCCCTACCCCCGACCTCTGTCGGGAGGCTAGCCACACCACCAACCTCGCAATCCTTCTCCCGATCCCTGTCGGGAGGCTAGCCCACAACCTCTCCGCTTCCCCCGATCCATGTCGGGAGGCTAGCCACACCACGCAACTTCCCCGACACAAAGTCGGGTTTCCAAACTCAGGTAACCACAATCACAATCACAAGCAAAGTTCAACAAACAGCAACAAGACCAGGTTCAACACTCCACAGGCACTCATGACCACCCAAGACACCAATAGTAAAACACGGACTCAACAACCCCACGGGCACTCACGGCCACCCAAGACACACCGACAATAACTCACGGGCTCAACAACCCCACGGGCACTCACGGCCTCCCAAGACACACCAACAGTAACTCACGGGCTCACCAACCCCACGGGCACTCACGGCCTCCCAAGACACACCAACAGTAACTCACGGGCTCAACAACCCCACGGGCACTCACGGCCTCCCAAGACACACCAACAGTAACTCACGTGCTCGACAACCCCACGGGAACTCATGGCCACCCAAGACACCAATAGTAAAACACGGGCTCTCATGGCCACCCAAGACACAATAGTAAAGCACGGGCTCTCATGGACCCCCAAGACAAAACAGTAAAGTGCGGGCTCTCATGGCCACCCAAGACACAAACTAAACAATCAACCTCCGGGCATGGTCATATGCCTCCAGTAATTCTAATATCAACAGGCTCACAATCAACCTCTGGGCATAACCAAATGCCTCCAGTAGTTCCAATAACGAAAGCTCACTGCTCCTACGACACTACTAAGTGTCACATGCAATTCTAATGTTCGATACGTTCCCGTATCATACGACACCACCCGGTGTCGCCTGCCTTTCTAATATTCGATAAACTTACTAAACCCACGACACCCAAGTGTCACATGCATTTCTACTGTTAAATTTCCCTAGTCAGGGCCGAGATCCGGCTACTTTTCCCTACCTCGTATGTTTTCTCCAAAAGCGCACACTAAGCTCCGGCGTGATCTCGGTCACTCGCCTAGCTTTCCCTTCCCTCTGTCTGCAGCACGATCGTAGAAGAAGACGGTGTGAGTTTGATTCTCCTATATTTGAGACGATCCAAAGGTTGAGGCTCGTGAATAGTGCCCCAAAACCCTAGCTTTCTCTCTTCTTCTCCCCTTTCCTCATTCTCCTTCTCTCTCTAAACTTCTCTCTTCTTTTTCTATTTTTTTTTCTCTTTCTAAAGGATGTGGCCGAACCCCCCTTATGCCTCATCTTTATTCCCCCCCCCCCCCCCCAAACCTAACACCACCACTTGTTTGACAAGTGGAAAGGTGGGTCCCACACCTTTTTGAAAAAATATCTAGAAGATACTTTCCAATCAGATTCGCGAAATTCGGACGTTTCGGGCCCCGAACGGGCACTTTTTCCAAGAAATTACGAAACTTCACGGGCTACAAGGAAACGGCCCAACTAAGACCGCTGCGACGACGGATAAGCTTTTTGGATCCAAAACGGTCCTCGAATGGACCAAAACGTCGCTCGGTTGACTTTTCCAACGAAAAGTCAACATTTCCCAAACTGATCAAAAGGTTGCCCTGAGTCCCTCGAAACTCACTTTGGTCGATATCGGGGTCAACTTAAGTCCGGTATGACCCTCAGGGTCAATTCTAGGTTCAATTAAGTGTCTGTCTTAAAATTTTTAAATTTTCCTGTTTTTCACAGGTTTGACTGGCGTTGACCGGGAGACGTTATTACATTGGTAGTTGATGCGAACTAGGATCCATTACTCGAGAGATGAGGATCGTAATTATTCTAAAATCAATAATAAGTTGGATTTAAATCTAGAATATGGATAGCTAAGTTAACACAATCACCATAGTCATAGATTTGTATCAAAAGCTAGAAATGATCTAGAAATGCAATGCTTTGGGTCTTTCTACATCTAGATTAGGGAGAAATAGGAGGTTAGATTCCATTAAGGTATGAAACATTCGAACAACGTTAGGACTAGTTTAAGAGATAATTCGTTGCCCCTATAATAATCAATTTTATAATAATTATCGATGTTCAATATGTGGGAATGATCTCTATGAGCCCATGCCTTGAATTGTTTTTTCTCTGATTCAAAACTCGTCTGATTTATATGAATACTTGCCTTTTAATTACTTGTTTACATTACATGTTTTAAAATCAATACCTTTTTTTTCAACGAAATGGCTCTTAAGATAGTAATTGTTTGTCTTGTGCTTCCTTGGGTACGATAATCTGAATTTTAAATCTAAATACTACTTGACAACCGGTACGCTTATCATACCCGTTTCCTATACTAAAACCGCAAGACTTCAAGGGGCTTTCCAAAAGTTGGCAAGTTACCCACCTCATCCAAAAAAAACTTAATATACAAGAGTGTCAAAGAGTCCCTAGTACAGTAGAAGCTCAAAATATTTGCAGATTTAGATTGTGAGGATTTAATGTCTCTGCCAAATAGGATGCACAACCTGCCTAATCTTGTTGATCTCCAAAATATGTGCCCTCCAAGTTTTCATGGTGAATCCTTTTAGCTTTGTCAAGTATATCTTGGTTCTAAACCCAATTCCTATCACTTGGGATGCTCAGCTCACATAAATTGTTCAATCAATTCTTCCTTTATTGAGAAATGAAAAAGAAAAGAATGGAGCAAGAGCAAAACAAAACAAATCAATAATATCTAGAAGTATCAGGCAGAGGAGTTCCATCAAGGAAGTGCTTGAGCAGTGAAAGAGCTCTCAAAGGCTGGTAGCTTGGCACCTGATGCCCCGCCTCTCTTACCGTCGCAAATGTCATCTCTCCCTCATACTCTTGTGTGTACCCTCCAACCTCCCCCTTCAGGAACCATGGATGCCACCTACTCTTCACCGTAAGTTTCATCTCTTTTATCGAATACTTCGTTGAAGTCACCGGAACTCTCCCATCCGTGTCGCCGCTGAAGATCCAAACCCGGAGACCCCCCGCCATGAACTCGCGTAGCAGGGGAATCACGGTGGAGGGACTGTCGTTCCATTTCTGTATAACATCACTGCAAGGCTCCCAATCATGAGTCAGCTTCGTCACATTGGCATGGAGAGCCTCCTGCACATCGCCCCTGTTCAAATACGCGTACACATAGTAGTCGCTGCAAGGGTCGAATCGCCCTGTGAGCCTCTTGGGCTTGGTGGTTAGGTTTGTAGAATAACAGAGAGGCGCGTAGATGTTGTAAACGTCAATGTAGTTGAGATCCTTGTCTGCTTCGTCTGAGGCTTCGTTGCACTGCTTCGTCTGGTTGGTTACTTCAGGGGAGAAGTCGCAGTGCGATTTGATTTGATCTGCGGCTTCATCTGAGATTATGGCGTGGGATGCAAGGTAGTCGTACATCCCCTTCTCGTCGGTCTCGTCGTTGATTACTGCATTTCCAATCTACATGAAACGAATTGAGTCAGTGTTGTAACACCTAAAGAGTCTCGGCTGTGAAGATGTGTATGTATACCAAGATGCCTTTGAAGTTGATGAGAGTTTTGTTGAGTTTGTTGTTGTGGTTGAGAATGGTATGTGCTAGCTGAGGCACGTAGTGTCCTGCGTAGCTTTCGCCTGCAATGTAGAAGTCCCTATTCTTGTATTCAGGGAACCTCTCCAGCCAATTCAGCAAGAACACGTAGTTGTCCTCGGCCGTCTTCTGATCCCCGTTGGCAGTGTAGTCGGAGCTTCTGTTCGAGTATGAAAATCCCACTCCCGCCGGTGACTCCAAGAACAAAACATTTGCAGCTGCATTACAATTTTAAAAGTTAGATACTAAGAGTACGAGTAACACGTTAAATTTGACCTTCAATCATCAGTTTGAGATCTTATTTAAGAGTATCCACTGGGCTGTGAGCTGGTGGTAAGCTCAAGAGAAAGAGAGAAAGCAAAAAATAAGAGAGAAAAAACATTTAAATATTGCTGGTGGTAAGAGGATGTGGTAAGCTCACAGCCGGTGCTTACCACCGACGGGGAGAAATTTGTGAAGAAAAATGTCACGAACAGTTAGCACGAACAGAGTAGCATTGCAGGGGTGTTGACTATAAGACTGGTTGGTATGCTGAAAATATTAATTTAATATTCTAACCATCAGTCTTACCACAATTTGCTAATTGCTAACGTTGTGATGCTCTAAGTTGACTTTCTAATAAAAGACAATAATAACTCACCGTTATTCCACGCGTATCTGTTTCTGTAAAGTGTTTTGCCATCACTGTGAACCCTGAACGGACCAAGCTCTTGCATTGCCCCGTAACCGAGGGAAGAACAGCCAGGACCTGACCAATTGAGAAAAGGTTGACCACAATTTAGTTTGACTAGTTAATGACAATAATTGCTGCATCATTGAGTGATGATGAATTAATCATAATGGTTGTGAAAATGTTGACTTAGTTAGTTAATTGAATTTTTAAATATGTTTGGGAGGGATATATGCAAACAAACACGCCGACTTATCCTTCCTGGCCATGACCCCATACCCAATTATCAATTGTCACCACTCTGTCATTAAAAAATATATAAATATATACTCCTAAAAATAACACAGTAATAAAAACATAATTCAAGAGACTAATTACAGAAAAATCATATATGTACTAAATCTTACACTAGTCTAATCTAAGGTATCGTAAAGAACGCTTCATTATCAGGCTAATCCAAGTTACTGTAAATGGCTGAGTACTAAATCTTATTGTAGTCTAATCTAATTTATCGTGAAAAACACTTCACTATCAGGCTAATCTAAGTTAGCATCATCGTTGAGCTACTATTTGACTAATTATGAATGATAGAGAGTGGAAGTACCTCCATTGAGCCAGAGGAGGAGAGGGAGAGGGTCCTTGGAATCGGGAGCTTCGACGAAGTAGTAATACATGGCGCGTCCGGCCGCCTTGTCGACGGTGACATAGCCCCCGTACTGGTGGAAGTTGACCGGAGGCTGGCCGGGAAGTTTGTGGATTCGGTCGCTCTCTTTGAGGCCATCCTGGGGGTGGACCACGGCTCTGTGGTCGACGTGGTGAATCGCCTTGAACAGACTTGTGTCGATGCCCGGCGAATTGTGCTTGTGCTTGGCTCTCAAGAGACGGGCAAGGACATGCTCTTGCTTGTTCTTGCTCTGATCAAGAGAGGCAGAGCAACAAAGATCGATGAGGATAAAGAAGATGAGCACCAAATAAGCATAGTTTTTGTATGCCATTTTTGTTTCTCCACAAAGAGAGGGAGTTGATGAATAAATCTGTCCAGCACTGCCTCTGCTGTGTGTGTATATATATAGTAATGAATATGAGTTTGTAGGAGAAATTAACTCAAACATGTCATCCATGTTGGGTTTATACTTTATACATATGCTACCAGAATTATTGTTATGTGTTTCTTGATAATATATACAAAATTACAAACAAGTTAGGAGTCATTGGTTGAGAAATTTTTTTATTTCATTTTTCTGATTGAAAGAGAACATTTATTTTTATTTTGTAAGAGAATGTGGTTAAAGCGAGGATTGAGATGTATGTTAAATATATTGTAATTTTTTTTTATTATGATTAGGAATGACATTATTGGTCTAGACAACTACTGTTTTAAAAATTCCATCTATTATAAAAAAGAAGGTATAATGAAAGAGGAAGAAAAGATTAAGGTGATTAGTAGTAATTAAGTCAATCATGTTAGGGCATGTGAGGGAGAGGAGTGGACGGGTTAGTCATTTAATTGCACATGCTTCTCTATCATATTGTTCAACACTTGTGTTCTCGTATGGCTTCCATACCATGCACATGACTTGACTTGTAAGTTATCTCAGAATTCAGAAATCAACATCTTCGATTTTATCGGTGAAGTTCTGTAACATTATTCGTTAATTACTGTAGAATCAATGATAAATAGGATCGTCTCATGATAGTACATTGAACTTAACACATGTTGGAAACTATGTGTTTCAAAGAATTTAAACTGTTAAAAGTATATCCCTGGGTTGATGTCTTCGTTTCCGAGACGTGTTTGTTACTTTCAAAATAGACGATCAATCGTTCAACGGTTGGTCCTAACGAAAAACACTATCTTGATTGAGCAACCACGCTTCAGATCCAAACGGAATGTCGAGCGCCTACCAAGATTGATTCTTGACAACGATGTCATATCGGAAGAACGACGGTGTAATTACCAGGCAACTAATGGCCATTTTCTCACCCCCGCCACTTGTATAAGCACAAATGGCAAGCCATCATGGTGATACCTGTAATGTCGAGTCACACCAATATAGTGATCACACGGTCAAACCTCTAATATAATCTCCTTTATTCCACAGGTCTGGGCAATGACTCGTACGTCAAGCAAGTTATATCTTGCTCAAATTGGTCATGCTAACAACAAGACTCAATATATAAACAAATGCATGACCACTTATAAGCTTACTATAGTTTAACGGTAAAATACTGATCGATCCTACAAGAAAGCACTGACTAAATCAATTCCAATACTGAAATGGACTAAAGTTGTCACTACCCTAAATCTAGTTATCTTTCATATTTACATATGTACATACTTACGATTGCAGTTCATATGCTTTGTTATTATAAGTGAAGGTAAATGTGCTCCATAAATTATGACAGTGCCCTTTGATGAATGTAAATTTATCTATTCAATTTGACTATTTCCTTTATATTTTTACCTTGTTCGTTGCCTCTTTTATGTTATTAGCATTTATTAATAAATGCTCTTAAACCCCTTTATTGTCTATATTTTTGGTGCTTTAAAATATATTCATTATTGAGCTTGTCATGTAGCTCGTGAAAAAAAATAAAAATATTGACACAAGAACGAGATTGATCAGAGTCCAAACGAAACATTAATGATAAAAATAGTTGAGAGTGTGTGTTATATGCGCTACGTGGCGTATTGAGGGACGCCTAATCAACATACACGGAGTTGTTGATCGTGAGCTCACGCTCCCTACACATTGCACACCCACACTAGATCCCTTATTTTGGTGTCGCTGCGTTACGTGGCGCCTCTCCAACCGCGTGATCTCCGGTTGCACCGCACCTAATCTGTACCTTCCCACACCAAAATCGAAGCAATATTTCAACCTTATTTCTCTAGCAGCTTATGAACGGTGCATAACTGACCAAATTTTGTAGAGAAATAGTTTTCTAGCAACATTTTTATTATCTCTCTAGCTTTTGTCCTTCCTTCATAAATCTTGTGGCAAGATCTAACATCTAAGAGCATAGTATTTGATATCCAAGGAGGATTCAAGCATTCATGAAGCCTCCCATAATCTCTATCTTCTCCATTTTTCATGTGTTGAAACTTTTGAGAGTTTGAGATAGTGGCTTTGCAAGCTGAAGAAGGTTTTGATTGAGTTTTTCGACCCAATCCTGGTTTTGAGTCTCTATCATTCTCTAGAATTGTTTTAAGATTAGATTTTTCTGGAATGTTTGTATAGTAATTTGAACCATGACCTTGGATTTGATTATTTGGTCATAAGTATTGTGTAAATATTGATTTTCTATAATTTAATGCACGGATTTATGATTAATTTGGTGTTGGTAGTGTTAATTTGAATGATTTGAGTTTGTTGAGCTTAATTAGCATATAAGTGCTTGTATGGGTAATTATCTATATTTAAGCTATTTGATATTTATGTATGATTATGTTACTTTGTGTTGAAATTTTCATGTTGTTGAACTCGATTTCATGTGCTATATTTTTCTTCTCTTATGTATGTATCAAGTTCTAGGTTAGATTTGGTCAAAATGCCGTCTTTATCAATTTAGTGAACTTATCTAGGATTTCCCACATTTGCATGTCTTGATTTTCGTATTGAAGTGATAGAAATATGATAAGATGTGTTTCTCAAATTTCTTCTGTGTTTCAAGCCGACCGGGCGATTTAGGAGTTTTTATGTGTGCTATGTAGGTTGATGTTTGGGGGTGATCCATGATTCGATCTAGTGTTGAGATGATATTCTTTTGTATTGAGTTTATTTATGCCTGTGTATTACTAGAGTGTCATGATTCGATACTCTATGAAGTTCTCCTAGATTATCGGTGACCATCTTGATCGATGAAATTCAATCATTACGATGTTGAACTATGCGTAGCTAAGTAGATTTGTCGAGTCATGTATCTATCTCTATTTTTGGTAGTTGGTAGCGAGATTGGCAAGAAGAAAGCGTGAGAGAATATTTTCTTCGCTTTCTTTGGAAAGCATTGGAGACAAGAATTAGGGTACTTGGAAAGTAGCCTTTACTGCGGGAGTTCTTGGTGTAGGTTCGTTCTTAAGTAGGTCAATAGTGGATTCATGACTCCGGAGGGACTTTGTATTGGTTAACCAAGTTTTGATGTACCTCCTTGGGTGAATTTTCTTCCTTTTGACTTGATCCTTGACCGCCAATGTTCACATGCATTCTTTATTGTTATTTATTGTTCGAGGATTGATCGAGCTTTGCTTAAGATCATATAACTAACTACTTTCATTATTGTTTTTCCGATTACTAGTGGTGCGCATATCGGTCCAAGCAATGGTCTTGTGTCATCTCCCCATAACTAGTATGTGGTTGATTGCATGATACCACATACATAGGAATTTAAGTGTTCAAGACCATAAGAAAACATTTATTGACTTTACCAATCGTTAACCATGTTATGCGTAAATTGGATTTCATATTTACTTATACATGTGATCGTCTCTTGGTGTGAATCAATAGCTATGTGTCTTATGCGATAGCGTGTACGGAATTTTCTTTTGTCAAGAACTAAATCAAAATTTTACTTTTCGCCTTTTTTTTTTCCTTTCATGGATGTGAAAGTGATAGACCACGTCCCCTGGTTCTAGCAAAGATACTAATGATTCCTCTACTCCCTATGGAATCGATCGGTCATTAACCGTCTATTATATTGTTTGATGATCATGCCCTAATGCACGTAAAAGAGTATTTGACCCATAATCATCCTCGTCATCACCCTTGAGGGGCATTGAAGAGGAGCGGAGTAAAGACAAGAGAAAATGGCAGGTATGACACATGTGCTTTTCGCGCACACGCGTTCACGACTACTGTTCACTCACACCCAACTCCTATTCACGCACGCGCTCTGGTACTCCCCATGCAAAACGTTGGTACCCTTCCATACAAACACTGACAGTTGTCCTTTTTTCGCGCATACAAAGTGTTGGTACCAATGTGCAAGTGTTGGTACATGTAGTACTAGCACCTGTGTATATAGAGTACCAACACTTGTGCATGTAATGTACCAGCACTACTCTCCCATATAAAGCGTTGGTACATTCCATACAATGCCGACATATGTCATTTTTCTCTCATGCAAAGTGCTGGTACGTAGCACCACCACACCTTTGCATGTTAGTACCAACACCCATGTATATAAAGTATCAACACATGTGTATGTAAGGTACCATCACTTGTGTATGTGACGTAGTCCATATCGTAGACGTATTGATGCAAAAATTACAGAACCCAGAAAGGAGTCAATGTCGGAATTTGACAAAACCCTAGCATTTTTGGGTGGAAATCTTCCCTAGTAAAACTCATCGCTTCTCCATGGCGTAAGATGTTTTTCAGCCATCCGAGGTCATTCAGGGTGGGTCAAATTTGTACTTTTCGAGTCCAGGTGTTTATTTTCTTTTCTTTTTTTGGTTTTCAGATTTCCTTTATTGGTTTTAGGACTTTGGGGTTATTATCCTTATTATATTGGGACTTTGGGGTTTAGTTTCGTTGTATAAATACATGAGGTTTTGATTGTAAATCAGTTTTTCTGAATTAATAAAGATAAAACAAGCACTTGTGTTTGTAAGGTACCAACACTTGTGTGTGTAAGGTACCAGCACACTATGTGTGCGCTTAACCAACATTGCGCGCGTGCAAAAAGTACACGTGTCGCCATCTTGTGAGTCCACAGTTTCCACAATAAAGGTGGTTTTTACTATATACTGTCCCTATACATATGCAATATAAATAGAGATATGTCTTTTTTTATAAGCTCGAAAAATTTATTACAGATTCAAGAAGGATCAGACCAAAAGATAATCATTACAAATGAGCTCTCAAGAGGAGCTGCGTGAACATAATCAAAAAAAAGTCAAACGAAAGAACTAAACCAAAAAGCGAGCACTTAACCCTCATCCGTGATCCACTCTTCACCTTCCGAAGTCAAATTCGGATCATCAAAAGCCTTGTCTTGAGCAGGCTGAGCTAGCTGAGCAGATTGAGCTTGTAAAACCTGCCTCCCTACGTCCACAGGATTTACAATTCTCTCACGACTCAAAGAGCGAGCTGGTTTGATATCAGTAGTAAAGTAGTCCCCTAAGAATTTGGGAGGCCAACTTTGAAGAATCGAAGCTCTAGACGACGCATGCTTCAATTGACGACCCTTGTGCACATGTTTAAATTTCGGAGGTTTAAGAAGAATCTCCTTCGACGGACTACTCTATTGATCCCCGATAAGATCACTAGTTGTCACCTGTAGAGATAACTGACCCACTGAAAAGTTGTGGGCACTATCACCCTGAACACGATCCAAACCAACCACATCCTAACTCGTTCCAAGAGAATTATCCACAACAATTTGGGTTACAAGACCCGAGAAAGGTAGATCTTGGGTTTCTTTACCGAAAGAAATCTACCCTTAAAAAGATACGGAAGTCGATCCAACCAATGGACGTTCGAGACCTGTCGAAGATGAGGGGAAACTAGTTGGACTCAACTCGGGCCTAACCCCGGGCCTGAAGACATGTGGCCTGGACACAGGCATAAACTCAGATAGTAACGGTCCAGAGGTAATTAAAGCCAACTCTCGCGCGACTTGTAGGGCTGGATCACTCTCGCACATAATACGCACAATAACGCCTTCTTCTCCATGCAAATTACGTTCAACAAGATCCAGAGCAGATCGTATCGCAACCGAATCAGCCAAATCATGTGAAGCAAAATTTGAAACCAGAATCGAGAGAGACCCATAAGTCTCAGGATCACGTTTCACAACTGAATCATGTTGCGAAATAGGCTGCAAACCGTTGGAAGAGAAGCACCTTTCTGAGAGCAATCTCCGATGAATCACCTGTGAGGACGTCAACTACTAGCGCACCAGTACCCTGTAACAACTCGGAACTCTCTCCCACGGATAGCTCACTACTCTTTACTCTAACTTCGGTGCTCTATTTCATAGCAATCTTCACCGTCTGATCATTCTAGCGCCGAGAAATTGCTACAAATAACCTAAAACCATTGATCTTAAAGTCGTTAAGGCTGACAACGGCCTAGGTCACCTTGTCTTGAGTTCTATAGCGCACAAACCCAAATCCCTTTGCTATTTTACCGTGACAAAACAGAGGAAGACGAGATGACTCTGTATGCACCAAAAATGTTTACATACAAAAACCTTATCCCATTGGTGATAGTCTTTGGCCTTCGATCGTCAAGTGTTGGTAAGAGTATCGACTTCACCAAAACGTCTCTCAGACCCATCGGACACAGTTGGAGCTTCTAAGGCCTGTAAGGAAACCTCCCAACGCTTCACCATCTGGTTGGAAGAATGATCCACAACTCCTCCCTTCCCTTGCCGACGACGTCGTGGCCGAAGAGAATGAGGACCGTTACCACAACGACCATCGGCCTCTGCCTAAGGTCTCTTAACCTTGTCTTCAGATGGCGGCCGAATAAGATCGTCCCTTCTCTGGTTAGGTGAAGACGCCGTTTTGGAGATTAACTTGCAGTAGTCTCCATACAATGATATCAATATTGAACCAAAAGAAGAAAGAGAGAGATTCTCCATAGCAAACCCTAGGAAAGGATTTGTTTTGAGAAAGCAAGAATAAAGATATCAATGTGCTTGTGGTGTTGTGTTTTGTTTAAAAGACTTGTTGTGATGTGTTATCATGTCTACTTAGGCTCATCAATCCTCGCTATCAAGTCCATGTGACGAGTCATATGAACCACCTTGGATAATATCATGAGGACCTATATCATTATTGATAGTATTCCCCATGTAAACAGGCGGACTTACAAATCCCAGAACTCAATTCCGAAAGAGCCTACTCTCTACACCTTTCTTGAAAACTCAACTACCGAAGTTTACGAAGCATCAAAAATACAAGATAACCACAATCAAGTAGAAGTTAAGAAATTTTAAAACGATAGAGTCGGTAACACTAAGTGCAATATATGCCTTCCCTATATAGGGGTCAGGATCACTATCTGATTTAAAACAACTTTTCTTTCTTCCTAAAATGTTTTGCAATGCTTTTTTTTTATAAGCTCGAAAATTTTATTAATGAAAGAAAAAACTCCTTCCAAGGAGGAAGAGGCAAAGAAAACAACGATAACCAGGGAGCTCTTAAATAGAGCTAAGGGCCCAAAGCCCGAAAAACAGGAACAAACCCGAAACAGTAAAGAACACAAAAGAGCCGATCAACCCTCTTCAGAGACAGTAATCCTTTAGAAACTTTGACGGCCGGCTCTGACGTTTCGGGGCTTTAAGAAGGGTATCCTTCCACGGACTACCCAACTCTTTCGAGATCGCATCCACGATCTCACAACTTGTTTCTGTAGAAATCGAAGTTGACCTCTGAATCTGAGCTTTCCAGTGTCGGGCACTTTCGACAAATAGGACATTCCCATTTAAAGAATACCCGTTCAATCTCTCAACAGCTGAGGAAGCTTCATATTTTGATTTGAAACGCACAAAACTAAAGTATTGACCAAGGCAATTTGGTTTCTTTGAAACAGAGACATGAACAACCTCACCATAGGCTTGAAAGAAACTTGTTACCCACACCTCCGTTGAATCAAACAGAAGATTACAGATATAAATTTCATCGTCACCTAGTCCCTGACGGGTCGATTCCTCAATACCCACACAAACTGAATCAACCCTGGTTTAGGTCAGGTTTGCACCTAATTCAATATGGGTCGGGTCTGTACTAAGGAGAGTTGGATCTATATGCACAATTGGGCTCAAGTTAGGCCCAACCTTAGACACATGCCCAACACCAGGCCCCTGCCCAATTGTTTCTTCTCCATAAGGCATGGGTGCGTCTTCATCAATTCCAGCCAAAGCAGGGGCATTCATCTCGCGTAAATCACGGACAAAACCAACCAAATCCTCACACAAATCACGATCAAATCCATCATCACGATTAGCCGAATCAGATTTAAAAATCAAATCGGCAGAATCTCCCAGAGATTTCTCCCCAGAAATCACGGTTCTTCCCGAGGAGCAATCCGGCGATTGAATCTCAACCGGCCTGATTATCGACTCTGGCGACTGATCCGTGTTCTCCGGCGGCTGAACGCCGTCCTCAGATGCCCGATTTTCCGTCTGAACCAACAAAGAAACACGATCCTTCGAGGGAACAACCATGCTCTGTTTCTTGGCTCTGACGCAATTGGACTTCCGGCGCCTGGAAAGAGCGACAAAAAAGTGATACCCGTTCACCCTCAAAGCGTTCATGCTCGCAATGGCCTGCTCAGCTTCTTCATTCGATCTGAAACGCACGAAACCAAATCGTTGGTGCTTGCGATTTGGTCGTTTGAACACAGACGAGAAAACGATTTCCTCAAAACTGCTAAAAGTGTTTCGAAGCCAGTCCTTGGTAGATCCATAAGGTATATTGCAAAAAAAAATATCTTCATCTAAAGTGTTCCTTACTCGCCACATATGCCTGGGCATGAGCGTTTCTGCCTGCCCTGGTACATCACGCTTGAAACGCAGCTCATGCTCTACATGCGTTTTCTTCTCCAAAGGCACTGGTACCGCAACCTTAGACTGAGTCGGCTTGGGATCCTTGGTGGCCTTTCGTACCTTAGAGACTCTGCTGTGTGTATGCTTCGTCTGACTCTGTGGTACAGCTCTAGACAGTGACACATAATCACCGTATAAAGCGACCAAAGTAGAGCAGAAGGCTGAGAACGAGAGAACCATAGGAGGAACCATCCGCACACCCCCAAGTTTAACGTTCAAAGTTTTGCAATGCTAAACGTCGATAGTTTCCACCGGTGGTAAATGAAAAGAGTTTCGACCCCGGCTTGAAAGAACTACGATTCAGTCCCCGAGTAACGAACTACGAGACTTTCAAGTTATGTGACGGTGGTCGGAATTGACTCAACGTGCATTTTAGAAACGACCTCGCATACGACGTGCAACCCTACATTTTCCCTACACATTGTCTACCTATCGGTTCACCTTGCATGACCAAGCTCTGGCGGAGCCACATTGTGTCGTGGAGGGGGCACGTGCCCCCCTCAATTTATTTTTGAATTTTTTTTGTATGTTTTTTTTATTATTTTCAAAAATACCCCCTAATTCTTTCTAATTTCGTAATTGTGCTCCCCTTTAATTTTTTTTACAGTCACATATTAACACTGAAAAATTTCGGCGCTCTTCTCACTGAAAAAGCTAGCTCCGTCACTGACCAAGTGCATGGCGTGTACCTAACTGTGTCTCCTAGATGATAAACTAATTATTCAGAAGTGTTGTATATTCCCCATAAATAATATACATGTTATTTGAAGTTATGTATGTTAGCCTTTTAAAATTTGTAAACAAATATCACCAACTCAATCATCATTTTTTTCATCACATCAGATATTTCAAGTGATTGAAGCTCTTGGCTTGAAATCTTAAAAGACTTGAGTTTCTTATTTGCAAACTTCAAACACTACAAACTTTCAGCAACATAAATATTTCACTAAAGGTTCAATTTCATTGTTATATTCCATCCTACAAAAGAACTATCTCCACATATTTGATACACCAATTTTCTCTTCTATATATTCTTTTAACAATATTAGACAAAAATAATAATATTAGATCCCAAAGAAATAATACCGCCTATATAACTGACGATCTTCAATCATATAAAGTTGTTGTCATATTGGCATAATGTTTATGTAGAATAATGAATTGTTACATTCCTCACAATTAATAAATAGTCAAGAATGAAGATGGTATGTTTAACCTTACAATTCATACGTGTCAAAAATATATATTTAAACACCACATAACTGAATATAAAAAATTACTATGTCATGGTTTATCTACCCTACGCTAAATCAAATATTACTGCTTTTTAAAACCATTTTTAGTGGATTGAATAACAAGAAGAGGCTCCTTTGCTCGGAGTTCAATTCATCTCTGGTTTCGATTGAAAATAACAGTAGTGAATTGAATAACCTATGGACACGTGGCGCAATAGTGTGGCATGTGCCAAAGTATGTGTTGTGGTGGAGGAAGAAGTTAGAGATGGTGGTCCTGATTGTGGTGGCTGGTCTCTATCCAAATCAGATTCCATATTCTGAGAATCCAACGACAGATTAGAATCAGATGGTAACATTTTGGTTTAACAAGCAAAGGAATTCAACCTCCAAACCAATCATAAACCATTTGCTCACATCCCTCCAAATGATCAGAGAATAATTTAAGTATTTCACATGTCTTTTCAAAATTTGCAATTAATCTATTTCAACTCACATAGTTTATAACGGGTTTGGGTCTTAATTGACTTTTGGCGTTCTCTAACTATTGGCAGTGAGGAGAGAAGCTCTCCCTTTTCTCTAAGTTTTCGTTTCCCTAACCCTAGTTCTCGCTCTTTCCCTTTCTTCTTCAATCTGAGACCACCGGTGGCCGTCTCGGCTCCGGCCTTGACAACCACCGGTGGTTCCTTCCTTCCTTCCTTCCTCCTTCTCCGTCCTCTTAACCCTCTTCCTTTCTTCCCGTCGCTACACACTTTCGGTTTCGTCTTCCTCGTCCTCACCGAGTTCCTCTTCTCAATCCTTCAGATCTGGCCCTCTGGGCGACAGATCTCCCTCCGTGACTGTCGGGTATGGCTTAGATCTCCTTGATCTTGGCCTACCTAGGTCGGTTGGGACTGGATCGTGAAAGGGCCGGTGACGGTGCTCTCCCGGAGGGTTTCTGACTGTTGAGGGCCTCTTCGTGGTCTTCTCCCCGCTTTCCGGTCTTAGATCTTGGCTTGGGCTTCTCGTCTCCGCTTTGGTAGAGACGATGGAGTTGGATCTCTCCCTTTTGGTCGTGTTTCGGTGCTGGCCGTTGACGAAGAGTCCAGTTTCGGAACTTTGGGAGATCTGGCTGGTTCTGCTCTCACCTCCTCGCTCCTCAGGCTTCAGGTACTTCCTCCTCGATCTACCCTATTTGTGACCTCTTTTTCCTGATCTACTGTGAGATCTGGACCTCACGGCTGGGGTTGGCCGTCGTGAGGGGTTAAGCCTAACGGCTGTTGGAAGTTTCAATTTGGGGTTTTTCTCGGGGGAAGGGCTCTGCTACTAGGGGTAGGTTGGTTCTTTCTGTCCATCCCGGTTGGGTTTTCGTGCGGCCTCGGTCGTCGGAGATTACACGGTTGATGGATGGTTCGGTTGCTGGCTTGGCGGGGATAGACTCGTTTATAGGTCTTTTTGTCGATTTTCCTTTTTCCGGTGAACTCTGTTTCCTCTGGTTGCTGCTCGGGTCGGTTTGGAACTTTCTCTTCTCTATCTGTGTTTGGTTGACCGGTTTGGTCTTGTTTCTCCGGCGGTGTTGCTTGGAGCTTGTTTTGTGCTTCATTTCCGAGGACGTGAAGTCCGGACGTCTTCTGCTCGACTTTTGGTGGACGTGGGACTCGAGACGGTTTCAGTGTGTAGCTTCTAGGTTTTTTCTGATTAGTTTGGTTAATTTGGTTTATGTTTTGTTTGGGCTTGTTTGCCCTGATTGGGCCTTATAGCCCGTGTTGTGTTTGGTTGGGCTTGGCCCCTGTTTGTAAGGTTTAGTTTGGTTGGTTACTGTGGTTGTTTCACTTGTTTGCTTCATTTACATTTGGGTATAGGCTGTTGTTAGACCCATGTTGTTTGTTTGGTTGTTATGAGATGCCGATGGGATACTCTGTTGGTTGTTGTTGTACTGAGGGCTTTGCCTTTACCTTCGATTTTCACTTTGAAATCGTTGGTTTTTATATAAAAAAAATTGCTGATAAAAAAAAATCTCACATAGTTTATATGCATCATTTGTCAATGCTTAACCATAACAGCAAATAATCTTTACATAAATTTTCCATTGTTGTACTTATTTTAACCGTATTTTTATTTGCTTACCCCTCTTAACCAATCTCGCCGATCGTGATGACGTTTTTTTTAGCATCGTCCTGTCCGTCACCTTCATCATCGCATCAGATCATCCCATCCTTTCTGTTGTCTCCACTGATCATGTGTGTGTCGATCTCGTCGGCACCGCCAACGATCGACTCGTCCTTCTCCTCGACCCCGAACCTCTCTCGGCGGAACTTCCGACATGCCCACCACCACTACCACCAGCTGCAGCGGCCCCGTTCCATCCAACCATCTCAGAACGAGCACCTCCTCGTTCTCTTCTGACGATCAATCGGTCACGACCTGCGCTATCCCTCCTCTGTGGCGAGCCAGACTCTTTACTTGTGGTGGATCCACTGAGATCCCACATCTCCTCCAACGCCCTATGATCATCCAAAATTATTAGAGGCATGACCTAGGTTCCGATGATGAGTTTGTGGTACACCGGGTCACTCGGGGCCTCCATGTTGGGTCGCTCCAACCCCCTCCGGTGGATTGGGACCCTGACACCCCCGATCGGGTTCAAGGAGATGGGAATCAACGGTTAATCATACCGTTAACATCCAGTGAAAACTAGATGGCGGCAGGATGCCGTCGTGGACTAACGATACGAGTTCTTGTTGGCCCAAACAACCAGGTGAGGTCTGTTACGTAGCCTCGCTGAGTCCAATGAGTTTGAGGACGAGCAACAAGGTGTGTTTGAGGACGCACACCCCGCCCTGCCACGATCAGAGTCATCTCGACCCCAAGCCTCCCATTTTTCCTAATGTTCTCCATAGATGCATGGTATTCATCTAGTTTCCTCAAATAGGTCTCCGCCGAGAGACCAACATGTTTCTCAGACACCACACACATTTTCAGGTCGAGTGAGAAAAAGAGCAAAATGAGCTGCGACAATACGCCCATCGTTAAGAGGATCTGCCCCCTCAGTTTTTACCTGGAATAGCCGGGTATGTTGGGCATGCGTCTCGAACTTGTTGTTCAAGACTCCGTCTCGCCCTTTTATTTCTTATCATTTCCATTGTTATCTTGTTCCACACTATCTTCCATATCAATGAACATTCATTTCTATGCTAAAAAAACTGTATTTTGATTTTAAGTTTTATCTGAAATTTTGATTTTTAAACTATTTGGTGCAAGAAAAGTTCAAATTCAAATTTACTTGATAAAACACACGGAGAGGAGATTTTTTTGCACATGGAACGCGCTCAATATCGTTTTAACTTCTTTTTCCAAATAACTAAGACCATGGGTTCGACTTGTAAAAAGCGTTAGACGCTAATTGGAAAGTGAGGATCCCAGACGCTAGACATGGAATATACAAATCTTATTGTTTTATTATTATTTTCAATTAATAATAATTATATATTACACATATATAATAAAAATTAAATTTATAAACTCTAAATTCTATTATATCAAAAAAAGAAAATATTAAAAATACAAAAAACAAAATATCCCATTAAACCTAATGATGTTCTCATTATAATTTTACTCTTTGTTTTAATTAAAATCTAAATTATAATGATAAAAAAATTATTTATATGTAAATTATAACCGAAAATATATTCATCATCTTTTTGTAATTATAAAAATGTTTATAAATGTACCATTATAATTTTTTTTGCTACCATTCTTGATTAAACAAATATTCAGTAATAAAAAGAAAATATAAAAAAATCACCAAATAGAGAAACATGGCATGTTCTTTCTTATCATGAGATTTAAAACCACTACGCACATTTTGTCCCTATCACCGTTTCATCTCTATCCAAAGGTCCAACCTCACAAACCAGAGCCCAAATTTTTTTACTAGTTAGGTAGATCGACGAGTCAACATTTTTAAAGATCTTGGCGCCTAGGCGGGGGACTTTTATTTTGATCAGCAAAGCAGTATATAAATCTCCCTCTTTTCAAAGGATGAAAAGAGAGGACAAATGGCTCTAGCTACAAAGACCATACAAGCAACACAGAGCGTTGGTATATCCGCTCAACCTCATGACCGTCCCAATGAGGGGAGAAACCTGAAACATGAAAGAGCGTTCCTATACAAGGAACCTCGGCATCCCAACATGGGAGAAAACCTTTATAACCTCGGGGTCAATGACCCCGAGGTTATAATGGTACTCGATGAGCCATTCGTTGAGTATGTTCATCGAATACCATAATACTCGATCGATAATCTATTGAGTGAATAAGTAGGATAGCGACAAAAACTATCAACAAACGAGCTTTGACTTTCTAGAATGATGGGTAGGAATAGCAACAGGACGTGGATCATGACCCCCAACCCCGTACTGCTCGCCAACCCCATTCCCTGAACTTGCCCCACTTCTTCCCCGTCCCCGTCGGAGAATCCCTAAACCCTTATACCCACCCAAATAATTTTCTATTTTTTTTTTGTAAAATTTCAATTTTAACGAAAAATCACACGATACACTTTGCACTTTGGCAGATTAAGTAGATTTTTTTAAAACTTTTCCACACTGGCTTCCTAGATTTAGGATATGTACCCTATTCAACCACGATTCATATCAAGTTTGTATAAAATGTTCTAAAACAATGCCCGAATTGATAGAACACCTAGGAATAAGAACATAAGTATCAACAAAGAACGTCCGAGCACTAACGACATGTAGATATATCATGTCATCGATAGAGAACTAGGTCCCTAGAGTACTTGTCCACCCTATAGCCATCCAAATATACCATGTCATCGATAGAGAACTAGGTCCCTAGAGTACTTGTCCACCCTGCAGCCATCTGAATGCAAGCTATGAAACGATGCACCGAACAATAACTCTCCATGCCTCCATACCGTCATTTGTCACAATAAACACCTATACCCCGACCTTCTTCGTATCCATCACCTTTATATCCTCCTCTACCACAACCTCCACGGCCCCTTCCTCCATCACTCCAACAGTCGAAGCTTTCCTACACAACTTCTTCATTGGGGGTAGTGCCATCAATGAGCTTGGCACAAATTTTGTCTCCAACCTCTACCTGAAACTCAAAGGCCATTACATCGCCGAGGCTTCGGAGGGCCTCAATTGTGTTAAGGCCTTAATGGACGGAAGGGTCCTCATTGTTGGAAGCATGAGCGATGAAACCTAAGGTGGGAAGGTCGAGGGAATACTCCACCATAATCAGGAACCTCTTTTCGCCCATGGGGGGGGGGGGGTGTCATCGATCTTGTTTTCACTTGGTTTCCATGGGGGCCGACCAATCCGATCACCAGACTGGTCGCGCCATTATTGATCAAAGGATCGTTGATCATTGTTGCTGGAGAGATTGTAGTGTTTGCTGATGTGTGAGAGAGAAAGAAAGGAGCAGACTAGGGCCGGTTGTAACAACCATGTAAAATCTATCTTTGTAATTACTTAAGCTCAAATTTCTTAAGTTACAAATTTTAAAATAGGGTTATTTACGATAAGGTACCCTAATGTTTCGTTCACGAATGATAAAGTACCCTAATGAATTTTATGTCCGATAAGGTACCCTAATGATTCGTCCACGAACGATTCGGTTTAATACTGTTAAAAAACTAACAGAATTATGTAGAATGACTATTTTGCCCTTTGACATTTCAGTTGACTTTTGACTTAAGTGTGAAATGACCATTATACCCTCAGTTATTATTTTTCCTTAATTTATATTTTCTAATTAATTTTAATTTTCAAAATAAAATGAATAAATTATATATTTTTTTTAAAGTTATATTTTTTAAAAACTGATTTTCTTTTTCAAAAATCTGTTTTTATTTTTTTTAAATCAGATTTTTATATTTTAAAATCAGATTTTGTATTTAATTAGTTTTTTTTAATAATTAGTTTTTTTATATATAAATAATTTTTTTATTAAAACAGTTTTATATATAAAAAATCATTTTTATTTAAAAAAAATTAATTTTAGGGTTATTTACGATAAGGTACCCTAATGTTTCGTCCACGAATGATAAGGTACCCTAATGAATTTTATGTCCGATAAGGTACCCTAATGATTCGTCCACGAACGATTTGGTTTAATATTGTTAAAAAACTAACAGAATTATGTAGAATGACTATTTTGCCCTTTGACATTTCAGTTGACTTTTGACTTAAGTGTGAAATGACCATTATACCCTCAGTTATTATTTTTCCTTAATTTATATTTTCTAATTAATTTTAATTTTCAAAATAAAATGAATAAATTATATATTTTTTTTAAAGTTATATTTTTTTAAAACTGAATTTTTTTTTCAAAAATCTGTTTTTATTTTTTTAAAATCAGATTTTTATATTTTAAAATCAGATTTTGTATTTAATTAGTTTTTTTTAATAATTATTTTTTTATATATATAAATAATTTTTTATTAAAACAGTTTTATATATAAAAAATCATTTTTATTTTAAAAAAAATTAATTTTAGGGTTATTTACGATAAGGTACCCTAATGTTTTGTCCACGAACGATAAGGTACCCTAATGAATTTTGTGTCCGATAAGGTACCCTATTCGTCCACGAACGATTTGGTTTAAAATTGGCATATTCCGTTAAAAACTAACGGAATATTCCTCTAAATTAGACATTTGCAGTTAAGTGGGGTGTGAAATGATGATTTTACCCTTTCTTATTTTAAGCTTATAAATTTGATAGACAAAATTACCATTATACCCTTAATTATATAATACAATAAAAATATAATAAATAAATAAATTAAATTTAAAAATTAAATTATTTAAAATAATAATAAAAATACTTTAAAAAGTATTAAAAAATTAAAAAATAAATTTTATTTAAAAAAAATGAATTTTATTAAAAAAAATTGCAGAATTGTTCTGCGTCTTCTCCGGCAGCTCCGGCGTCGTCTCCGGCCACCCCCACCTCCGCCAACTCCTCCTCCCACTTCCACCTCCCACCGTCCGCCATCGCCAGAACTCATCTTCCCCAACCTCGACTTCCCTCGACAGAAACCCAACCTAGATCTGGTGCGAGCGACCTCCGGTGAGCTCTTCTCGGACAAGGATCGGATGAATCGAGCTCGAAATCGCTCAAAAACAAGAGGGGAAGAGATGGGGGTGGGATAAGGTCGGGAGACAACTCACCGTCGTCGATTTCGTCCGTTGACGGCACAGTAGGGCTCGGGACGAGGTCGGCGTGGTCGGGTCATCGCGAATCGAGGAAGAAGAAGGTAGAGGTGAGGTAGGGGGTTTTCTGGGTTGGGTTTCTGTCGAGGGAAGTCGAGGTTGGGGACGAGACGTCGGAGGAGGGGGTGGCCGGGGAAGAGACGCCGGAGACGACGCCAGAGCTGTCGGAGAAGACGCAGAAGCGTTCTGCGATTATTTTTTTAATAAAATTAATTTTTTTTAAAAAATGATTTTTTAAAAAAAATAAAAATGATTTTTATATATAAAACTGTTTTTAATAAAAAAAATTATTTATATATAAAAAAAACTAATTATTAAAAAATAAAACTAATTAAATATAAAATCTTATTTTAAAATATAAAAATCTGATTTTTAAAAAATAAAAACTGATTTTTGAAAAAAAAAAACAAATTCAGATTTTAAAAAAATAACTTAAAAAAAAATATAATTTATTTATTTTATTTTGAAAATTAAATTTAATTAGAAAATATAAATTAAGGAAAAATAATAACTGAGGGTATAATGGTCATTTCACTCTTAAGTCAAAGGTCAACTGAAATGTCAAAGGGCAAAATAGTCATTCTACATAATTCTGTTAGTTTTTTAACACCATTAAACCAAATCGTTCGTGGAAAAATCATTAGGGTACCTTATCGGACACAAAATTCATTAGGGTACCTTATCGTTCGTGGACGAAACATTAGGGTACCTTATCGTAAATAACCCTTAATTTTATTATTAAAAAAATCGCAGAACTGTTCTTCTTCTTCGGCGTCGTCTCCGGCCACAGTTCTGCGATTTGGTTCAGATCTGAACCAAATCACGAGCTTCAGCTCTGCGAGGAAGGTGAGGACGGTGGGAGGTGGAAGAGGGAGGAGGCGGTGGAGGTGGGGGTGGCCGGGGACGACGACGGCGGAGGAGGGGCTGGCCGGAGACGACGCCGGAGAAGAAGAACAGTTCTGCGATTTTTTTTAATAAAATTAATTTTTTTTTAAATAAAAATGATTTTTTAATTTTTTGTATTTTATAATATTTTATAATATTTTTATTATTATTTTAAATAATTTAATTTTTAAATTTTAAAAATTAAAAGTTATTTATTTATTTATTATATTTTTATTGTATTATATAATTAAGGGTATAATGGTAATTTTGTCTATCAAATTTATAAGCTTAAAATAAGAAAGGGTAAAATCGTCATTTCACACCCCACTTAACTGCAAATGTCTAAGTTAGAGGAATATTCCGTTAGTTTTTAACGGAATATGCCAATTTTAAACCAAATCGTTCGTGGACGAATCATTAGGGTACCTTATCGGACATAAAATTCATTAGGGTACCTTATCGTTCGTGGACGAAATATTAGGGTACCTTATCGTAAATAACCCTTTAAAATAATTGAAGACTTAAAACATGATATAAGGTTATAAATTAAATTTAAATTAAATCCTAAACCAACTTAGCTTTAGCTTTGAGCTTAAACTCTTCCATTTTTTTTGAGCGAAAGGTACCACTTTAATTAAGTCAAAGGAAAAGAGTCGGTACAAAGACAGAGCCTCTCTAAAGGTCTATTTCCGTAAACTCTATGACAAACTACTACTAGTGCCATAAATCAGCTTTCTAAAAACAGTAAAGAAACAAAAATCCAGTGTTGTCGAGAAGAGCTCAAGATAGTGCCTAAACCCTGCTTGATCCTATGGGAAGGATTCCTTTCGTCCCAAGGAATGCGATCGAACCTGATCTCAATAATACCAAGGGGAGGACAAGCTTGCACTACGAACCCCTCTCAGGTATGGTCCCTGAAGCCTGGGGTGACTATCATTCATCTTGGCGAGGCTGCTTTTTAACCCTCGCCTGATCTTTTCAGGGTTTTCCAGTTGACCCTCTCTTTTTTCCCAACGTCGCATATAGGACAATGCATGAAGTTCCAGTCGACCCACTCATCGAGGGTTGACCCACCTCCCGAGTGGTCCAGAGTGGATTCCTAGTTCTATCCACTGTATCCCATATGTTAAGTATAATGTTCGGGTTATGATTGGTCCCTTTTCCCGAGGTAAGGGGTAATTAGGCACAATGTTCGAGTCAGAGTCTAAAAAATCGGTGGGATGGGTGATTTCGGCATGGCCTCCCAATCAATAGCATAATTATGCCCCTATATATCTGATTTTATCAAACCGAGGAACCTCCAGCAGCTCTTGGTCACACTCTCAGACCCCATGTCCAATCCTACTACAATTGAAACATAAATTAGGTAGTTTGGTGTAGGTTAGGGAGACCCAGACCGGGTCTTGAAATTCCTGAAACCTCAATAGTATGGATCAGCGCAACGAACGGTCCAAGGAATTCCAGGATTGCACCTTGATCGACCCTCCCTAATAGAGCCCACACTAGTCACACGGGACATCCACAGATTCTCCCAAGGCTACCCCAGTCGTCTCCCTAGTAGCCTTTGTCCGAACCAAGGGTGGTAAGCCCTTGGCATGGAACTAGAGTTGCAACCGACCCAAACTGGGGAGATCTCGTGCTAGGGGTCAACATATCTCAAGAGTAGAGGACGACCATCAAAGCATCAGGGTTCATTCCTTCAAACCCAATCTCGGGACTCTTGGGACTCGAAATAGAATGGAAATAACCCAAATTCGACATCCTTGATCACCAAACCATACGTAGAGCGGTCACACGCCTTGGTAATAATTTTGAGCATAAAGTCATTTCGGGGAGATCGCGGAGTCAAGAGCCTCCCAACCATGCTAAAATGCTATCGAGCTAGGAAGGTCGGGTCTACCAAGGTGAATGGCATGACCACCTCCGTGATAGAGTAGGTCAAGAGGAATTCCTGGAGGGTATCCATGCATGATAGCGCCAGATGTGAGGATTGTGGGACAGAGAAGGCTGGTGGATCGGATGGGACTGGGGGAAACATCCTTGGGACCACCAGCGATCCCTATCGAGACGGTTTCGTGAGGACTTGAGCAGCACAATTGAGTGGTGGTGGTAGCGTGACCGGGATGTGCAACGTCGTCCAGGCCCCATTCCTCCAAGACTGAAGACCTTCAGGAGGAGATGGAGTGGGCCCCGATAGTGAATTTCTTGGAGAGGAAGTTAGGGATAGGGTCCTTGCAAGACGTCCCCTCTTTGTTTTTTTTCAAGAGGGACGCTAGCAAGGTTCGTCCCGGAGAGAATGGTACAAGTGAAATGGTCATCATGGGGATGTCGACGACGATGGACATTGTTGGAGGCGGAGGCAGAGGGGAAGCAAATTTCTTTGGCTGTCTCTTCATTTGTGCTTTAAAGGGGTTGACGACCTCGTGCGATAGGAATGGTGGCATGAGCAGGCCGATAGTCAAGAACCCCTCTATTGGCGTGGATGGAGGTGCAAGAAGTCCCATTGATAGGGCTAGCGGTGACGTGATGACAGAGGGAGTAGGAAACATGACTAGGGCTATATTAGGGCTAAAGAGGTTTCTAGAGAGGGAGGTAGGCATACGGCAAGCGTGAAAAAAATTATACATTAGCTTAAACTCTTACATTAATTACTAAAAAAGAGGAGTTCAAGTATGCAAGCAGATACAAATTTCACAAATAACCAAGTCATTTTTGTAACCAATATCTGTTTCGGCATTTAAATTGGGGTTGCTTACCTTTTGTACCCCTTTTCTATTGGTAACATACCTTTTGTACCCTTGCGTTTTGTAACGTTTAATAACAGTCCTTGTGCTTTAGTAATTGTCATCTATTATCTTTTATGAATTGGTCATAGATCATTTAATACCCCTTATGTATTGATAACATAACATTTAATACCCCTTATGAATTGGTCACATATCATCAAAATGGCGTAAACTTGACCAAAATTTTGTCCAAAGTATTACCAATATATCAAGATACTAAAAGAATTTTACCAATACATAAAGGATACTAAAGATAATTAACCCTTTAAACTACCTGATAATAGAGAGGATAATGGAGGGCTATGTTTTTAGGCTTCAGTAACTTCAATAGTTCAACAAATAAAAGATGAAGACAAGGTTTATACTTTCATATTCAAAAGTAATTCTTTTTTTAGAGAAGATAAGACTTAGTACTTTAGTTGAAGTAGAATAAAATAAAATAAAACTTTATTTAGAATTTCTAAATATATAATATATATTAGGGTAAATTCCATCTCACTACCCTAAAAATAGTTAAATTGCATCTCACTACCCTAAAATAGTTAAGTGGCACCCCAATACCCTAAAAATTCTTAAATTTCATCTCACTACCCTAAAAATAATTTGTGGCACTTCACTACCCTTATTATGCATTTTTGTTGCAGTTTAGTACCTATCGTCAAGTTGACATTCATTTTTGAATGGAAAATGGTCATGTTCCTGGCACATGACCCTAACTTTGTTAAAAATGACAAAATTACCCTTTTATTTCAGCCCCCATTTTCTCTTACTCAGCCCCTTTTCTGATTTTTGGGAGCTGAAAGAAAAGGGTAGTTTTGTCATTTTTTAAAAAGTTAGGGTCATGTGCCAGACACATGACCATTTTCTATCCAAAAATGGATGTCAAGTTGACAGCGGGTACTAAACTGCAACAAAAATACATAGTTAGGGTAGTGAGGTGCCACAAACTATTCTTAGGGTAGTGAGATGAAATTTAAGAATTTTTAGGGTAGTGAGGTGCCACTTAACTATTTTAGGGTAGTGAGATGCAATTGAACTATTTTTAGGGTAGTGAGATGAAGTTTACCCTATATATTATAATGTAATTTTTTTAAATTACTATTGCGGTAGGGTGGGAAGTACCAACCCCGTTCCTGGTCAAGTCCATGTCCTGCACCTTAAGCGACATCCTTGTGGTTATTTCCATATAGGTCTTATAAAGTGTTACGCTCACGGTTGTTCAATTCCATTGATGTCCTTGTTACGAAACTCTGATCCTAGATTGTTTTTTCATAAGAACTACGTACTTCCTGTTTTCATTTTCATATCTTTAGTTTCTTACTATTGTACTCTGCAACAATCAACCTTAAATTCCTCGAACCGAGATGGTTGAATAACGAATGTGATAACGAGTGTATGTTTATTTACTCTTTCGAATATGATATATGGACTTATCATCTGATTACTACTCAAAGACTGGTACACTTGCCCACCTCATTCCGCATGTAAAACCATGTGATGTAAAGTTTCTTGCGTCGTTGTCGGGGAGTAGCTAAAGGCAACATTCTTTTTACCCCTACATGCTGATAAACAGTACGCTAGTGACAAGATTGGGTTGCCAAACCCATACCGTGTCTTGTAGAGAAAAGATAAGGTTCGATGATCGTTTAACGTTTAAGTTTATAGTTGATTTTAAATGATATTAAAGGAAATTAAAAAAAATGATTTAGACTTTTTTCCTTCTCTTTTTTGTCACGTAGGATTTTACATCAAATTTAACCTGGTTAGTAACAGTGAACTTAAACAAGGTTTTGTGTAGTCAAATGCGATATACTTAAATAGATTATAGATTTTTTTATCAGCAAAACAAATATATTAAAACGTCTTTCCAGAGATTGAAAAGGGATAATGTACATGAGAGTTTCTGACTAAAGGATAGAAAATCAAACTTCCTACCGGAATAAAAACAAGGCATGACTACTACAACAAGAGTTGTTGCATAAGTGAAATAGCCTAAACAAGGTGTAACTTGATTGATGACCCAAACCTTTCAATCAAACCAACGCGAATGGACTAGCTTGAATGCATCCAAAGAAACTTCCCTATGAATTCTTTGACATAGCAAAACTAGAAACACACAAGCTCAAGCCTAGAGGATCCAGGGAGCAAACCAGTAACAATGATCGGAGATAGAGACTTTGACAGTGCAAACCCAAAGAACCAAGCTTTGGCGCTCTCAATTTGTGAGAGAGATCGAAGGAACAGATGAAAACTCAAGTGAGAGTAAAGAAAAACCAACAAACAAACATTGAACCTAGCAAAGGGCTACCCAACACACCATAGCTTTAACTCCTAGAAGAGAGACTACCCTCACACAGAAACACAATAGACTGGAGATCCCAGGAGAAAAAAAAAAAGCTTTACCAGGCCTCATCACCCTCCCGAAACTAATCCCGAACCTACCCCTAAACCCAAACCTCGAAACAAGCTAAGGTTAGAAGCAAAGATCTGTGACTTAGATCCCAAGCAACCAAAAAGTGAAGAAGGCCTTGAACCCTGATATAAGCAAGTTTACAGCGATACTGTGAAGAAAATCTTGAGAGTGAAATTAAATTAATCAATTACAGAGTTGTAGATCTTTAAATTATCCCTAAGGAATTTGGTCTAGTATTCGAACATTTTCAAGTGGAAAATACACATAGTTGAGTGTTTCCTCACTCGTACACATGGAACAAATCATTGTTTACATAAACGATTACAAATACGGGTGCTCTTACAGTGATTGAGAAGAATGGAGAACTTTTGTATCATATAGGTGCATAGTCAGTGAGACTTCAATAGTTAGAGCACAAAATCATACTCCTGGAGGCTGTTCTTGTAAATGCGGAGCTTGTAAGAGGCTGTAATAGCTGATTGTAAGACAAGACTGTATGAGTTTATCAGATAATCGAATATAGATGATCAAGTCTAAAATAGGTGAAACCAGGAATTGAAGAAATTGGAACTAAGCACTTCATTTAATGCTAGATAGGAATTTGGTTGAAAAAAGAATTTAGGAAAATTCCTAAAACTATATATATTCTATCGGAAATCCTCAAATACTCGTCGTATTTTGTTTTTTCCAAGGATTCACATGAAACTTTCAAAACTTATCAACGTTAGTTTTTTCTTTGAAAAGTCTAAATACCTTTATACATGTTTGGTTCTGTATAAGGTATTTTTTTGAGTAAACGAGCAATATATTCCTTTAAGAAAGTTAGTACATGCCTGAAAACCCTAGCGGGACAAACACAATAACCCTATCTACTGAGAAACGTCTAAGGCGTTTTGCTGAAATGCCATAAAGACGGCCTATAACTGACAACCAAAACAAATGAACTAGACCAGTATTGAAATAACTAAGGTTAACCAAACTAAAACAGAGCCAAATCCTAAAAACAATAGAAATAAAGACGACTGACGGAACACTGCTCAAAGTAGGGCCTGAATGCCGCTGGGTCGTCCGAGGGAGACACTCTTCTTCTGCTGTAAAACCGAACTTGTGTCCCTCAACCGCGAAGGGTGGACAGGGTATCCTCAGGGACTCCTTCCTGCCCTTGAGCCCTGCCAGCGTACTCATGAGGCCCGACGGGGCTGAATCCCAATCCTCGCCCGAACTGTGACTCGTTGGCCACTCTTCTCCTATGGTGATGCTGTTGGCACCAGAACTTCAGCCCTCCCTCCTCCCCTGTAGAGGACGATGTCATTCCAATAGGCCAAGAGTCGAGGGACTCCCGACCTCGTCCACCAAACCCCCTAGATCGCTCCCCTGGCCCGTAGCAATCGAACCAGCAGAGAACCTCCCCAAAGGGCTTATCCCCCATCTAGGGTCGGTTCCTGGGTTAGGTAATGGGTTCAGGGATACGCCTGCACCCCACCCCCGATACCCTCTAGGATTAGGTAATGGATCCAAGATAAGGGTCTCTACCATACGCACAAGTCACCCTTGATCACCCTAGACACCGCGCTCCGCCAAGACGAGGTCTAAGCCCCATCACCGCAGACCTCCAAAGCAAACCTCTACGGGCCAGCGGAAAGTCCTCGTACGGAAATCAAGACCGAGTCGGCGGGCCTGCCATGCATGCTGTAAGAAGGACCCGACTATTCCGATACCCTCTGGTGGGCGAAGAGAGCCACCCCAGCGCCCTACACGACTCATGAGACCGCCAATCCGAAACCCTAGGTCGCCCTAGGTCCGAGCCCCGAGAGATAGCCCAGGTCGGGGAGGTCGGAGAAGAAAGCCACAACTGACGCCCGCGCCCTCCCCTCTCCACCGGACCCAGAGCAAGGTCATGGGCCGACCGTCCCACCCTAAATCGCGCCCGTGGAAACCGAAGGGAGGCGTCGGTGCCCAAAAAGACCGCTCAAGGTCGTTGTCTCACAAAATCCCTAGGCCTTCCTAGGTCCTTGCCCCAAGAGGGCGAGAAGGACAAAAGAGAAACCCGAAACTGTCGCCCGCGCCCTCCACTCTCCATCGGACCCAGAGAAAGGTCATGGGTCGACCATCCAGCCACCTAACGCGGGCGTGAAAGCCAAGGGAAGGCGCCTTGGCCCAATGAGGAATCCCAGGGACGCTCCCTCGCGAAACCCCGTCGCGGGTGAAGAGAGCCCGACCGTCCCCGCCAACGGTCCTTTGCCAGTACCACGCGGCGGCGTTGCACCATGGATGGCGAGGAAGCAAAGGATAAAGATGAGTGCCTCGTGCCCGTGTGATGGTTAAAAAGCAGCGCCCCCGACCCGGTCTCCGAGGGGGTGTGCATGGCTTCAGGGAATGATGGGACAAAACCAAACGGCGCCGACATATTTTCAACGGCGAACGCAGAAGTAGGCATAGGCTAGGATTAGTCTCGACAGAAGCGAAGAAAGAGGTCTCGACAGTAAATAAAATTTTAGTAAATAAAATTATATTTCCTCAAACCTAACAGAAAAATTAACTGAAAACCAACATTGATAAATTTTAAAAGTTTCAAACGATTTTTAAGAAAGTACTTGAAAATTTCTCATAGAACATGAGGGGACTTTGAAGTGTTCCCAAAGATTTTTTCAAAACAGAAATGCAAATAGGGGAAGATGGAGGTTTTTCTACCTTAATCAAACGCAGCGTTGCATTTTTGTTGTATGTGTGACGGTAACGACACCGTCTTAGTGGTTTGGTTTGGTGACTCTGCTTCTTCGTTACACAATCCTTTCTCGGTCCAGCCATAGCAGAGCACGTATCGCCGATGAAAAGGAGAAGCTTGGCATCTGCGCCGACCGGAATCCAAGCTCTCGATCACGACATCCTCGCTTCCATCTTCTCCTCCCTCGACCTTTTCGACCTCGCCCGATGCTCCGCTGTCTCCAAATCATGGTACCCTATTTCTCTCCCGGATCTCCTTGTCGTCTTGTTTTGTCTCCGGCGAAGCAAACGAAACTCAAAAGATTTGGGTCTGAAATTGCTTATTTTTTCCTTCTCGTGAAGGAACGGAATCATCCACCGGTCGAACTTGTTTCGAATTTTGTATTGCAGAAAAAGATGGAGATCCGCGGATACTTCAAGCATTCCCGGCTGTTCAGACGATTGGGAATCACTCAAGTTCAAGTTGCAGGAGCTGGCTATGGAGGATCATAGGGTGTCTTTGCAACAAAGTCGTGTTTGTATCAATCAATGGAGAGGACATTCAAATGGGTATGTGCCCCTTCTCTTCTTTGGTTTTGGAAATCTGTTATATTGACTTTGTTTACTGTTGTTCTGTATTTGTTGATTTGTAATGTTAGGGATAACATATCATGTCTCAAAATTTTAGCTTGTTATTCACTTCTCTTTTCTTTAACTCCTTCCGTCCCAAAGTGTTTCCTTTAGTTGGTTGATAATGCCATTTCCAATAGTATCCTATTATTTAGTTGTATGAGCTTGAGTAGAGTGTCTCCTTTAGTCAGCTATTTATGCCTTTGCCAATTATATGTGTATAGTCATATGAATTTTTAGTGAGAGTGCTTGGGGTAAAGGCTGGAATCTCAGCCACTAAAATAGGAATGCCGTAAGTATCCACATAATCAAATTTCGAGATGGCTACAGAGGAAGTAATTACTTCTAGTTATGCTGGGTGTTGTTTGACAGTTCAAAGCAGTTATGGAATGAACAGGTTCACTCAATCAGATAAAGGGTTTCTGGATAAAAGAAATCAGGTTCAGTGAAAGATGATTAGTTGGTTGTGTTGACTAGCATGTGTATTTTAAAGACATAATATATTTCTTTCTTGTACTCCTCATTTTCTCAAGTGTGCGTCTTTTGTTCTTCTGGTGAGGACTGCTTATAATTATATTTGTGTTTTCTTTAGGGTTGATCAGTGCCGAATGAAGAGGGATTTGATTCTTACTGGTGTAGGTGATAAGGTATGAAATCCTCTGGACCAAAGCCACTCTTAAGATTGTATTTGAGTTAATCTTGATTGAGCATTTCAGTGCCTCACTGGTAGAATTGTAATTTAGCTAAATAATGGCTGGCTGGGTTTCCTAGAAAAGAGGGGAGAAAATGTCAAGCTAACCCTTGAAAGTAAAACACATAATAGGATTAATTTGACATTTGTTTCCTATTTTATCGATGGAAAGTCAGGTTTGCCTCTTCTACTTGTTTAAGTGATGAAGTTAATGTACTAAGCATGCCTGGAGGGAATTATATATGGAAAAGGCAAATAAGCTATTCCATGTGAAACCATTGCATTTGAATTTCTTTTTAGGTGGTGATTTTCTGCAGAAATTGGCTGGTGATTTTTTTCATTGTCATATTGCTCACTATTTGTGTGTTTGCGTCATAGAGTTCAGATATTCTATGCTGGATTTATTTGCTTTGCTAACTTGCTTTTTAACTAATCTGTACATTGTTCTTACTATCAAATTAGTACGTTGGCCTAAAATAGGGACTACAAATCTTCAAAACATACTCTAGCAAAAATTTAGGACATATCGTGGTTGCTCCACAAAAGCCATGGTTATATCCATTTGATGGTTGCACGGTGCCTTCTAAGTTCTAATACAAGCCTTCACCTTTTGATATATATTATCAATTATGTCAGCTCTCACATACTCAGTTATCGATGGTATTTTCCTTCTATGTGTCACACTTATAACTTGTATTATATTACATCACACTGATCAGATGACTGGAGTCTCTTAATACAACAATAACTGTTTTGTGAACTGTGGGTCCTTGTCTTTTCAATGGCAATCACCTTGCTGCGGTGATTTGTGTGCACTGCTACTATTCTACTTATTAATATCTATTTTTGTGGGTTCATTTCTTGTCAGAGTTAATCACCTTGCTTGGGTTATTTTATGCACTACTACCTTTCTACTCATTTTCTCTGTGAAATGCTAGGTTATGCGTCTCTGGTCATTGCGAAGCTACAAATGTGTGGAAGAGTATTCTGTTCCAGACACGGTCCCTATAGTTGACTTTGATTTTGATGAAAGCAAGGTAACTTGAAGTCCAATAGTTAAATATTTCATTCTGTTTTATACTTGGGAACTTGTAATTAATTCATCTATTTGTCAATCGCTCTAAATATAGTTCTTCTACATTGCAAAATAGTTCCTCTTACACTACAGGGTTCCTGAACTTAGTAGTATGCTCTCTTTCTCAATGCATAGTGTTTAAGAGTGGTAATTTTTAAGTCACCTTATATACATATGCACAAAAAATTGATTGTCGGAATTGATACTGAAATATGTGGCCACAATAACCATCACATAAGCTGATGCGTCATAAAACACCCTTGAAATTTGAACTTTCTGTTTGAATTTCCTGGAGAAGTTTTGTTGCAGACATGTTTTTCACATTACTTTTCCTCCTCTTCTCATACTTTCAACCTTTCAGATAATGTCAGTAGCTGACAAAACCTATGGTCAAATATGCTATGCTATGGCATTACAGAAAGCTTCTATCTTTTCAATGTGTTAAATATGCTAGCTCTGTACAGAGCTTAGTTTGTGGGGTTGATTAAATATCCTTGTTTAGATTGTAGGTTTGGTTGGCACTCGTGTATGCATATGGAGGCGCAATGGAAAAAGAAGCATATTTCCTCCAGAAGAAAGCACATATGCAAAGGGCTTATGTATACGGTGTGTGGACATATGCTATTATTAACTTGCTTGATAGCATTATTTTATTCTAGATCAGTTGAATATTAAGATAGACACATGCTAAATACTGGGGAGCTTGGTTAATTACTTCAAAGCTTGTGGCATGTGTAATCGTGGAATCACTCTATGATTACTTTTGTTGCCTGTAACGTGTATGTATGCTCAACCTTGAACGATGACCATATCTATCTAACATTATATTTTCTTGACATTATAATTGACCGCAGGTCAAATTCTAATGTAGATTTTATAGGCTAGTTTAGGCTAAAGTTAATGCCCCTTATATCTTTATTGAGAAATATGTAAAGTAAATTTAGAGATATTTGTTACATAGTTATAGATAGTGTAAGCCTGTACTCAGATGTTAGTTCTAGTTTCATATATTTATGAAACTTTTGGTGATCAAATACTGTGCTTGTATGTATTTGATTTTAAGTTGTTTTATTGATAATATTGAAAAATTCGAAATTTGAACCTATGAGAACGTGAATTAGTGATTTTCAACTCTCCGGTAATAACTTTAGGGTGTGATTAATAAATTTGATTTCTTTTTTGTTGTGGGTTGCTTTCATATAATAAATTTATTTGTATCAATACTTGATTTCAATGTAAGTTTGCTTTTAATGATCTACTTCTGTTACTTATCATCTCTAGTCATGTTTACAGTTATGTTGATCCAGAGGCTGTTGTTGGGTGTGAAGATGGAAGAGCTCGTGTATTCGATATGTATAGTAGAAAATGTTCTCGGATTATTAGGTATTTACGATGAGACATATGACAAATATTTTTGCCAGACAAAATTTGTTATTGAGGAAGTTAAATTTGCATGCGTAGACTTTGATTTAAAATGAGATGTGTGGGCACACATTGGTGTTCATGTGACTTATGATTTAGCTTTCCATAACTGCTAAGAAGAGCATGCTTACACAGTTTTTAGGTTTAAGAGATGCATTTGATTTATTTATTTATTTTTGCATGCATGTACAATTATAGATGAGGGTATTTTTTATTGTGTACAGGTGCCTGTAATAAGAATAACAGTAAGCTATTTTTATCCGATTCCATTTGTGTTAAAATGTGTACTGTTTGGCATGCTGAATCAGGAGAATTGACAATTATGCTAATTCACGAGCTCTATGTTGATCCCTATGCAGGATGCATCCTGGGCCTGTGGCATGTTTATCTTTGACTGAAGATCATTTGATAATTAGTGGTTCCTCACTTGGGAGTATCACTGTATCTAGTCTTTCCTCAGATCAGCGGGTAGCTGCATTAAGGCCAGCTGATTCCACAGGTTACACTCCATGCCTTAAAATGCGTCTGAGCACAAATACATTCTGTTTATGCTTAATATATTTTATTCATATGTCTCCCAAAGCTGCTTCAACTCTCATTAGTGATGTGTTACTGTATGGAAGAGTAATAAGAAGATGACTGATGCTCCATTTATATATTTTATCCTCAAAGTTTATCATCCATGTTTTACTTTCTTACATCCATTCTAAAATTAGGAATATTTTTTTCCTTTTATTTCTTTTTTCATGAACTTCACACAAGAAGTACAAAAGAATCAACTGTGGCCTTTTAAGCATCTCTCTTAAGCAAGTTCCATTTCATTATCACTTGCTTGTTACATTATGTACATATTAGCAAATGGCTAACCATCATTACCCATTTTTTGGCATCTGCCTTATAAATGAAGGATAAAATAGGATGTCAAAAATATTTAAACGTTCTATTATTACACCATCATTATTGGTTTTCTACATGATGAAAACTAAATTTCACAAGAGCATTATACCTTATTGGTTAGCTGTTTTGATTTCTCTTTACAGGCATAAGAACCCTGTGTTATAACCCCTGTTCTCACCTATTGTTTGCTGGATCAACTGCTGGATACACATCTTGTTGGGACCTGAGGTATGTGATTAAGAAGATGACCTTCAATTCTCTTTCATAATTGGTAATTTGTGCAGGGATAAGATTGTGTTGTAATTTGCAGGAAAATGAGGAAGGTGTGGGAGACAAGAGTGAGCCCTAACGTTGTGTATTCCATGCAACACCTACAAAATGACACATCCAGCTTAGTTGTTGGTGGGATTGACGGAATACTGAGAGTGGTGAATCAGAGCACGGGTGAAGTTCTCTCAAGCTATGTGATGGAAGATGACACAATGGGAAGCCCCTCTATACCGAGACAAGGAGTGGTTGAAAGAAAGAGGGGAAGAAGACTTCCAAAAGATTTCCAGATTGACAGCATTCCCAGAAGAAGCAGACCTCCCATCACATGCTTAGCCGTTGGAATGAAGAAAATAGTCACAACACACAATGGCAAGCACATTAGAATGTGGACATTCGGAAAGTAGCATGTAAAACAGTGCTCAATGTAAGTTTTTTTGTATAATTCTGATACATGCCATTGCATATATTACTGTCATTGTTATGCTTTGCTGACAAGCTTGTTAACCTCTTATGATGATATGGTCATATTCCAAGACCATTCCTTATATTTGCTATACTCTTAAAGCTGTTTACTACAGTTACCAGTTTGTTTTGCTACAATTTATTGAAAGTAGCGTGCTGTCCACGCAACAATGGTTTCTTTGGCTGAAAGATTGTCCCTACAAAACATTTATGATCATCCGTTTAGTCCGAATGAAAATATGACTCACTTACATGAAGATTGGCTTACTTGGATTGTCCAGGTGGTCGGAGAACTCTCTTATCTTCTCGAGGCCAGTGGTCCGACTCTAGTGACTACAACTATTAGGAGTGAGCGCGGGTGAATGTTATGTTCGAAATTACATTAAAATAGAGTATGGTTTCTCTACTTTTTGACTGATAAACAAATATGGAATGAAGAATGTAATTCATTAGTTTAAAAAAAAAAATCAAACTTATGTCACATAGAGTCAACATATGTAGGTTGCAAAAATGAATATTAAAATATTTAATATTCTGAAGAAATTAAGAAGGGAAATTTCATAAAATATGCTTCATAATGGTATAAATTTGTTTTTTATGCTAGTATAGTTTAAAATTTGGAAAATATGTTTTTCAATTGTTTTAGTACAATAATACCCTCATTCTAATTTAAACAAGATAATTCATAGTTTATCAATTCATTTAAATCTATTTTCAAAATAAATATTCAGTTTTTATATAAAATATTTTATAAATTATTAAAATTATATTTTATTTTCTTAAAAATCAAATTATTTTGATAAATATTTTTAAAAAGATAATTTAACGATAATTTTTCAAACAAAAATATTATACTTCATTTTTTTTCAGTTTTATTAATTATTAAATTACTATTTTAATTATATATTTTTTAAATCGTATTATTTTGAAAAATAAATTAAAATATGATTTTCATAATTAATAAAATATGAATGTAGTAACTAATAAAATTGAACAAAATATTATTTTTATAAAAATCAATTTTGTTAGTTACTACATTCATATTTTACTTTTAATATAATTTGAAAAATAAATTAAAATCTGATTTTCATAATTAATAAAAAATATTATAAATTTAATTATCTTTCAAAAATTATTATCAGAGTATTCTGTTTTTTAAATAAATTCAAATCTGATTTTTATAATTACTAATATCAACAATTGTTTTTCTAATATATGAATATTTAAAGGGAAACAATATTTTTTATATAAAAATATTTTATTCTATATTATTAATTATTAAAGTCAGATCTAAATTTATTTTTATATAAAAAAACAGATTACTTTGATAAATAATTTTTAAAGATAATTAAGATTTTAATTTTAATTTTATTTTTCAAATTAAATTTTAAAAAATCAAATACTAATTTAATAAATAATAAAACTGTATAAAATATATTTTATTCTAAAATCGAAATCATTTTTTCAAATTTTACCGTTATAAAATTGAATTATCTTTTAAATTATATTTATCAAAATAATCCGATTTAAAAAATAGAAATTAAAATAGTATTTTAATAATTAATAAAACTGAAAAAAATAATGAAGTATAATATTTTTGTTTGAAAAATTATCGTTGAATTATATGTTTTTAAATATTTATCAAAATAATTTGATTTTTAAGAAAATAAAATATAATTTTAATAATTTATAGAATTTAAAAACTGAATATTTATTTTGAAAATAGATTAAAATGAATTAATAAACTATAAACTATCTTGTTTAAATTAGAATAAAGGTATTGTTGTCCTAAAACAAGTGAAAAGCATATTTTTCAAATATTGAACTATACTAGCATAGAAAACAAATTTATATCATTATTAGGCATATTTTGTGAAATTTCCCATTAAGAATACAGGTGAGATCCAGCTTCTTATGCAGTCTTAGTCTGTATAATATTCAACAGCATGCACGAGTTATACCAGAAAATAATGTCTGGCGGCTAGACTCTTACGAGATTATAACAATATGGACTAAATTGCAAATATATAAATGAAAAAGCATAGCACAACTAATCCCAATATATTTTATACAACTTATAAAATATTTTTAAAATCATATAGATGATAATGAGATCATCCACTTGGAAATGAAAGTCAAGGCTCCTGCTCATCAGTTCTACAACTCAATAGAAGATCTCAATCTTATGGCTCATAATAATAATAATATATAATTCAAATTTTCTTTAAAACCCTATCTGTCTTGTCCAATAGTATCATAGTTTCAATTCAATCATTCAAATGTCACTTTTAACACTATTTTTTTCCCATAATTAATAATTTCAAAAGTAAATACACATATGAATCCCAATTCCGTCCATTTTGATATTATTACCACTCCAAAATGGAGTTCTTGGTAGACCCGTCCATTTTGATATTATTACCACTCCAAAATGGAGTTCTTGGTAGACATTTTTGTCATACTCTATTATTCTAGTATTCTCTAGATAAAAAAGAAAGACGAGTAAAAAGGATTATGTATTAAATATATACCCTTTCAATGACATGTGTATACATACAGTGTGTACTTTTTTTTTTGAGAGAAATGCAAATTTATTAATTTTCGGTAACAATGATATGTTGAAGAGGCTCGGGGACATGACCCCCTTGCCACTCCCAGACAGGGTTAGAACAAGCCGCTCAGGCAAGCCAGTGGGCCGCTTTGTTCGCTGTCCGCTTCACAAATTCGAGCTGCACGCACTCGAGTTTAGATAAAAGGGAAAAACAATCAGTAACGATCGTCCCGAGAGGTGAGGGTAATCCCCCACCCCTTTTGATCATATCCATTATGACCTTACAATCACTTCGAACCACCGTTCGTTGGAGCGGGAATTGTTGTAACCACAGCAACGCTTCCCGAATCGCAAAGGCTTCCACCAGGCCCGGATTCTGGGCCCCGTGGAAAGACGTAGAACGAGCTCCCCTGAGAAACCCCATGTCGTCTCTACAGATCCATCATGTTCCCACTTTATTTGTTGTTGCGAAGAGAGCTTCGTCTGTGTTAATCGCCCAAGAGCCTGCACTCGGCCGGATCCAGACCTCCGCTCCCCTAGCCTGATGTTGCCGCGGGCAGGCCTGGGCCTGTTGCTTCCTTCTTCTTGCTTCCAGCCATCCTAGCTGGAGGTGGGACGCTGTCTGGAAGATACCAGCTGCTGGTTGTGCCTTACTTTCCCATACTACCTTGTTTCGTGCCTTCCACACTTCCCATAACAGGCACCCAATCAGCCCCCCTTTCGTCGGTGGGTTAGTACTAATCGTTCGGAGCAACCACTCTGTGATCGTCTGGGTTCCCTGAGGCAGGGACAGCCCCGACTTCGCCCAACATTCGGCAGCCACTGGACAGTGGACCAGTAGGTGAAAAGCCGACTCGTCTCCTCCCTGGCATACCGGACATGTTGCCACTATGTCCACCCGTCTTCGTCTCAGGTTCTCCGCTACCGGTAGACAGCCCGAACACGTACGCCATAGGAACGATTTAACCTTTGGCATCACTTCTAGCTTCCAGATTGCCGGCCATATTTCCTGGTGTGCCTGGGTAGAGGCCTGGTCCTGTTGGCTCATGACGTACGCCGATTTCACCGTGTCTTGACCCAAGTAGTCTCCCGACCAGTACCAGGAATCCTGGATCGCTGTCCGACTAATCGGGACTGCCAAGATCGCCTGCTGGTCCTCCCCTCTAACCAGGGAACGGATTTTCCCCTCGTCCCAAGCTCTACCGTGTGACAGCATCAGTTCCGACACGAACTTACCTTCAAGACCTGATGCTCCTGGGTGCACCCTTGCTTCCACACCCGTCAACCAGGGATGTCCCAGAATTGAAGTCTCCGTACCTGGCCTAATAGACCGTCGCACTCCGCGGCGGACCAACTCCTGTACCGATAGCAAACTCTGCCAGATATAACTCTGATTCGGTTTCCCACTGCCTCCAACACCGAGTTCCCCGGGTAGTATTTGGCCTTGAGAACCTTAGCCACAAGACTCGACTCGTCCGTGACGAGTTTCCACAATTGCTTCCCCAATAAGGCCGAGTTGAAGTCGTACAGATTCTTAAACCCCATACCCCCTTCCTCCTTTGGCCGTGACATATTCGCCCAGGACTGCCAGATCACCCCTTTTCCTTCCGGACCCCCCGACTTCCACCAGAATTTAGCCAGAGCCACATTCATCTTTTCCAGCATCCCTTTTGGGATCCGCATTACACACATCGTATAAGTAGGAATCTCCTGTAATACCGACTTGACTAGCACTTCTTTACCTGCCCCATTGAGCAATTTACCATCCCATCTTCTGATTCTCCGGAGGACCTTATCCATAACAAACTGTAGACTCTGCTTCCGGCTCCTACCCATCATATTCGGTATACCCAAGTAGGAGGACAGGGAGTTTACCTCCGGAATCCCCAAAATCTGCACACCGCTCAAACGCCGATGTTCCGGAGTATTGTGGCTGAAGAAGAGGGATGACTTTGGCTGGTTCACCACCTGCCCCAAAGCCTCCTCAAACATTCCCAGGTAAGTACGCACTTTTGTCATCTCTTCCGGGACCGCCTTACAATACACATAGCAGTCGTCCGCAAAGAACAAATGGGTCAATGCCGGGGCTCCACTAGCTATCCTAACCCCATGGATGTCCCCCCTACTCTCCGCTCCCTGGAGTAGGCGGGAGAAACCCTCCATACAGAAGAGGAAGAGATATGGAGAGAGCGGGTCTCCCTGCCGTATCCCTCTTTCTGGACACAGTGTGTACTTCATTAGGCAGCATAAGGTAACACATATGTTACGAAAAATTTCAATATAATATCCTGTTAAATATTTATTTACACGATAATACGTTGATATATATTTTTTTTGTAATATATTACCATGTCAAACATTAATATGTGAGATAATACTTAGACATATTTTTTTTGTAGTATAATACCCTACCAAACATTTAGCCACAATTTGGTACATAATGGTTAACTGCTGTTATTTTTCAATCCAAAAAGTGTACAAAAACCAAAATATCCCTCACCATAAAACGTCAAAAAAAATCGTCATTAGTCTTCAAATTTTCAAAATCTACCATAAAAAATCAATTTTGAAAATTTGAAGATGAATGAAGGGCAATTTTGACATTTCATGCTGATGGGTATTTTGGACTTTTATACTCTTTGGATGGAAAAATAAGAGAAAGTTAACGGTTAGATATAAAACTGTGGTTAAATGTTTGACAGGATATTATATTGTAAAAAAAATTATGTCAGGGTATCATCTTGCAAATAAATGTTTAGTAGAGTATTATATTACAAAAAAAGTTATATCAAGATATTATCTTATAAATAAATGTTTAACAGAGTATTATATTAAAAAAAACCCTCCACACCATTGTATGCACCAAATCGACATCATTTTTTTTATCAAGAGACCTGCAGATTCGACCCTCCTACAACAGATGCTCTAAAAGTAACAATTGTAACTTGTAAAAGTGTTACAGTTTTGCCTTATGAATGATAAATTCTCTTAATAACTAATATTTGCTGGGTAAAGTTGTCTAGTATTTGGACCTTTTATCAAATTATCAAAATTCAAAATTTAAAATTTGTAAATGATGATACGAGTAATAAAAGCATGGAAATAATCATGATATTACTCTTTAGAATAGTATGGAAGTGAGGTAATAAAAAAGGTTAGGTAGTGTAACCCTAGAAGCAAATGAAAGTAAGGCAATTGGGTGAAGCATTTCATTAGAGGATGAGTCACTAGTTGAAAATACAAGAACCTAAAGTCTCTTTCTATGATTTAGGTACTCAAGTGCCATTTTGTTTTGTTTTGTAGATGATTTGTGTTGTGAACTTTCCTGTATTGGATTTGCCTTCTTCTCGGATCCAATGCTATAAATCATGTGAAGATAATAGACATGATTTGATGGTCCCATGTTGTAGTTGTAGTTGTAACTTGTAGTTGGCCCTTTTGGATTGTTGACTAAAACATCTACCTACCCTTTGACAGGTAGATGCCCTCCTTCCTTCAGCCTTCAGGCTTTGCTTGGTTGGAGCCTTAATTTGGGCATGCATGCCATTATTGTAAAATCTTACTTAAATAGCTTTGGGTCTCTTCTTTTCCTTTAAGAGATGGAGAAAAAGGGTCCTTCACCTTGACTAAATTAGAGTTACCAATGCTAAACGCTTTGCTTTCTTGCACAAGAAGTTTGCATGTCAAGGCCCACTTGGGCGGCTTGATAGGTCAAATAGAACGATAATTCATGTAAATTTGTCTCGAATATCTTATGAACGATGTTTATATATGATTCAAATTTTTGTATCTGATAGCTAGAGATGGAAGAACAATAATATATGAGTTGAATTCACGACCTATTGAATTAATCGTTTGGTTGAATATGTATAATCGACTCTTTCTTCATACGGTTTTGAAACCTACAATCATGATTGTTGTATATCTAAATGGGTGGAAGTAAGACCTTGTAGCTAAGTTAAACAATAATGTATATATTTTATCAACGGTGACATTCCACTAAACAGATATAATTATGAGCAAGAGTGATGGGTTTGTTCTACAATAATAATGGATGTAATAAAATAATGTGGTGGGAGGGACTCATAAATATGGAATATCCCAAAAGTATATTATGTAACACACAAAGAGAAGTTATCCAGAAAAGAATCACACCCCTGTCCTTGTTGTCTTGTTGATTTGTGTCCCCATGGCCTCTCCACATTCCCATTTCCACCCACAAAAAAAAGCCATGGTAACCAATAATGCCTCAAAATCTCACCTTCAACTTGTCATTTTCACCATTATTCCAGCGCTTCCAATCCTCAATTGGCCAACGCTTTTGGTCTCTTGCAAGTCAATCAGTCTTTTTGCACAGCCATTAGACTAGGGGAAAATAGTCACCACTCCAAATGACCATGAGCTATGTATTGAACCTCCGGGGAACCCTGGGGGTGGGCACGGCCGTGTCCCTGCCACTCTCAATCACCTTGAGACGGTCCTTGATCGTTTGATCGAACAGCCTGTTGTCCGGATTCTCAGCATAACAAGCATAGTAGCAGCCTACACAGGCATGAGGCAGTGCCATCGCAATCCTTGTCTGTTGCAAGTGCAATAAACAACCCACAAGTTGATGAGACCAAGAATTAAACACATGTAGAGACGGGTCAAGTTAGTTAGCACCAACCATGAGGTATCCAATGAAAAAGGCGAGGAGCGAGATGGTGGCTGTGAAGCCCTGGTGCACCCTGGCAGTCCATGAAGCCACCACTATGACGCACATAGAGCCGCTGCAGACCCCGGTAAGGAAGCAGATTGCGCTGGTTATGTCCGAGTCTACTATTTGCACCATCTGTTGCTTCTCAAAGAGTTCCCATGTGTCCTGAGAAGCCCTCACAAATCCCTTTCCATATGCAGCTATCTGTCACATGACATGATACATTAAGTAACAAAATTGATAAAGAATCAAGCTTGGATCGATCAAATATGTAACAAAATTGATAAAGAATCAAGCTTGGATCGATCAAATATGGTAATGTTACTTTACCTGTACAAAGGCCCAAGCGTTGCCATTTCTGAAGATACCCTGCAAGACATTGAGGCAACAATGAGCACAAGAGAACATGAACTCGTCTTCCCCCTCGAGCAAGTTGAGACCCCGAGCGACAATCCCCAGGGCTTCAATGGCAGGAACAAAGAGAGACCCCAAACAGGCACTTCCAAGGTTCAGACTCAAGGCTCTTTGAAAGCAAAACTTAGTGCTGGACTGCATTCCTCTCAGATAATACAGAGCAATCACTCTACTAACTGTCATATTTGCAACATTTCTCATTACTTCAGTGGTCCAAGCCAAGCTCAACACCAGTCCAATTATAACTAGCGGCGGGTAGTAGAAGTTCAAGGCTCCGATCACAGCTAAAATCCACAAAGATATCCACAAGAACCCCACCCCAAGCATCCAGTAAGTGGGTTGGTTCAGATCAGGGAACTTGGAGACGGGCTCGAGTGATTTGATCAAGATTTTGCTGCAAAACTTGATCCGCTGAGAGACCCAGCAAGCATACAAGCCATTGCCAATCGAAAAGGCTATGAAGCAAACTCCAAGACCATCAGTAGCAGCCTTTTGGAAGCAAATGAGGAGGACTCCTGCTGATAGGGACATGAGAAAGGAGCTCCACAGAATGAAATGGATCATGAATTCAGGCCATTCCCTGACGGCCTTTTGCCACGAAAAGGCCAGAATGATGCCCAAAAGAGAAGCAGCTTCAACCTGTGGAAGATAATATTGAAGTACCCTCTTCTCTTTTCTCTTCACACTCTCTGATGCTTCTATGAGGCTATAGACTCCTTTGTATACAAGAAAACCAACTAGTCCAATAGCAATAACTAAGTGCAGAATGAACAAGCACAGAGAGATTCTGTTGGTGTATCCCCTCGAATTCAATGTTGATATTGATTGCTGTGAGGTCAATAACAAAAAACCCAAATCAATGAACTTGAAAAATCAGCAAAAGGTGATTGCTTTAACAGATACAGAGATACCCAGAAACAAAAAAATTACTAATTTCCAAAATCCAACAAGGAAGTTCAAATACTTGAAACAAAGACATGTGGAAAGTGACAAATAGGAGACCTCATAGGGCCAAGAAAATTGGAGAAAGCATGAATTTTTGAGCTTAAGAAATGAGGGAATGTTAGAAACTGACTTGAGGGGTGGGAGTGGAGCGAGGCTGAGAGAGGTGGGAAGGCTGAGAAGGAGATGGAGTAGCAACTCTGGTTCTTCCATTGATGACGATCCTCAGAGGGTTGGTCGGGTTCAGCCTGTCCAGCCGAGATATGTAGAAATCAGTCTGGCCATGCCCTCCTCCTCCTCCTCCGGCCACCTTTTCCGGCGAACCCATCTCTCCTTTCTCCACGTCCTTGGCTCTATCATCTTCTTCATCTCTCTCGTTTTGTTTGCTCTCCTCCTCAGCTCCTTCACTGGTTCCTCTGTCCACAACCTAGCAGAGCAAAAACTCAATCAAAATGAAGGGTGTGCACGAAATTAGAAATGAAATTCGTCAGCTTACGGGTTCTGCAGCACCCATTGCGGCGGCTCGCGGCGGTGGCTGACTCGTCGGGAATGTTTCTAAACATATGCAATTAATGGATGTTTATTATGTTTGGCTGACGATGTTATAAGGTTTTTACTTTTCTCGTTACGTTGGCTTCTTTTGAAACTGACCTCAGCATGAGTGGGTCCCGCCTTGTCTGATTTGTCGCACGCTCCTCGAGAAGCGAGTCGGAAGCAGAACCAATGGTCGGAGAGTAAGGATGATGGCATCTGGCATGGGAGGGACATAAAAAACGTGGAGATTCTGGGTTGGTATTGTGTAGGTGAGGTGCACGGTAAGGGGAATGATCACAAGAAGAGTGGACGATGGAGATTGATCGGGGACTGTCGTGTGTGATGAATGATGATAAGAAGAAAGGGACTGAGTAGAGGTAGAACCCACCCTATCCTTATCTACGAGTTCTCAGGGCCGTGCAAGACACTCCCAAGTTTGTTTAGAAAATTCCATCCTAGTGAATAAGGGATTAGAAAAGTGATAAACGTGGATTAATGGTTGACTTGTCAATACCATTGTAAATGGGTTGAATTACATACCAATCGTGTGGGTTTCTTTTGTCTTTCACTTTTCTTTCTTAGAGTATGTACAATGCGTCCAATTGTTCCCGACTCGTAATTACGAACCACGATTTAACAGTTTGTAGTTTGCGAGTTGCGCTTGTGAAACGTGAATTCTACGAACCGCAAACCGTTAAATTGTGGTCGCGAACCGCACACCATGATTACAGTTCGTCGCCTCGCGTCAGTCAATGGTGGCTCAGCACATGTCCTTGCTGGGACAAAACAAAATCCAACCGTTGGCAACGGTCGTAATGGTAACTTTTTTTAATTCATTAAATCCACAAATTCCATCTATAAATACCCCCCCCCCCCCCCCCCCCCGTCATTCTCCAATACCACCAACAATATTCTCTCAACTTTTTGCTAAAATCAAAAAAAATCTCTTACATTTCGGTACAAAATGTCTGACGAGGAGGGTTCATCGTATGAGGAGGTGGCAGCCCAAATACGCTTAGTGGAAAAATGACTCCGGTGAAGGGTTGAGATAGGCATAGAGAGAGCAATGCCAACGATCAACGCGCTGAGGCAGAGGATCGAACGTGGGAACCTTCCCAACGACAGATCCACAGAGGTCGTCTTGAAGCCCACGCTGACTAATGCAAGATTATTTTTCCGATCAACCCACGTATGGGCCCGATATGTTTAGGCGTCGATTCCGTATGTGTCGACCACTTTTTCAACGGGTGATGGACAAGGTAGCGGAGCATGACGATTACTTCGTTCAGAAGCGGGACGCTGTGGGATGCTTGGGGTTATCAAGCACCAAAAATGCACCGCCGCGATACGGATGCTTGTGTATGGGTGCTCGGCCGATTCGTTGGAAGAATCCCTACGAATTGGGGTAAGTACCATACTCAAATGTGTACGCCACTTTTGCAAGGACGTTGCTGAGGTCTTCGGGGTTGAGTACGAGCATACACCCACACCGGATGACTTGACATGATTACTTGAATCATGGTACAACCGAGGGTTTCCCGTATGGTTGGGAGTCTTGACTGCATGTATTGGGAGTGGAAGAATTTCCCAACCGCATCGCAAGGAGCCCATGGCCAGGGAGATCACCACATGGATTCCACCATTATGCTGTAAGCTATACCGTCCCACGATTTTTGGATTTGGCATTCCTTTTTTGGGGTGGCTGGCTCGAACAAGGACAACAACGTCCTCAATAATAGCCACTTATTCCACGATGTTTTTCATGGCCGTGAGTTTTTCGTGGAGTACGAGATCAACAACCATCATTACGGTCGGCCTTATTATTTGGTGGACGACATTTAGTTTGATGTTTTGTTGGTGGCTGAGTTCCAGCCTGATGGTTTTGGAGGTTGTTTTCTCTAGTGGTTGTGGGAGGTGATTTGGGGTCAAGGGGTCAAGGATCCTCGGGTGGTCTTCTTCGGTGGGTGGAGCTAGTGTTTTCGGCTCGTGGTTCTTTTCCAAAGACACTGCTTAGAGAAGCTTTGGTGGCTTTGTACCTTTTTGATACATTTGGTGTCATATCAGTGTTCGTCAGGCTCTAGATGGTCGTGCTTAGTCAGGTTTGTTGACGGTTTTGCAGTTTCGATGGTTTTTCTCTTCAGTTCCTTTATGTGGTGGTTGTTCTTTCAAGGTCTCAGGTGTTGATCTTTCGTGGGTTGCGGCGGATCGTACAGATCTATTTCAGACCTGTCAGGATTGGGGATGGCTCTTGCTCGGTATTATTACAGGCCTTCCCCTTTGGGTCCTCGCTTGGTGTAGGCCGACGAGAGGTTATCGGTCTCGATATGGGAACGCTCAGCTTGAGCTCTAGCCTCGGTTCCCTGGATCGAGATCTTTGTGCAGTTGTCTAAGTGGAGGTCCGGTGACAGGTTGTCTGCTAGCCGGCGAGTTCTGTAGTTGGGCGCTTCCATGCTGGTTCGGGTGTCAGATCTATCCGGGTACGATTTTTCTTGTGCTCGGTATTACTACAGGCCTTCCCTTTTGGGTCCTCACTTGCTGTTGGCCGGCAAAAGGTAACCATTCTTGGTTTCGGAATGCTCAGCACAAGTTCCATCCTCGATTCTTCGGTAGTGAAGATTTTCTGCAGCCTACTTGGAGGTCTGTGCTCGTTCTCGGTAGAAATATCGGCCCTCCCCCTTTGGGGCTTTTCTCGGTGTTGGGCGGGATTGGGTTTCAGAGGAGTGAGTTCAACCTCCAGCTTCTGGTAATATCGTTTCTCTCTCTACTCAACGAACATCCATTTCTTTCCTCCCACTCTTATCGATTGGTCTTCGCTTCTTCTCGTTCCTGAAGTGGTTCGAGCTCGTCCGTTGAAGGTGTTGGCCGCCGGTGAGGGTTTGGGTCTTCTTACCTGCTCAGAAATCAATCGATTGAGTGGGGGAAAAGAGAGTTCCCATTTGGGTTCAGGGTGTTGCTCAGTTAAGGGTAGAGTTAAGTTTTTATCGGTTTGTTGGCTTTTCTGCTAGAAGACTTTTCTTATGTGCTTCAAGTTGGTTAAATCTGGATGTTTGTAGATCCTTTTTTCACACTTAGCGCTTCATGGTTGTTAAATTTGGGTACTAGACCACATTTTAATTTTTTTTTCTTATGCCCGTCTTCTTAGTGGCTTCCTGCGTGAAGCTTAGTGGTTTCTAGTCTGGTCTGGTCTTGGTTCTTTGGTGTTATAATCTTCTTATGGTGGTTTGTTTTTGTTCAGGAGTCTGTAGCTAGACTCTTTGGTTGTACTCATCTTCCTCCTTGAGAAGGGTTTAATTTAAATTTGTCTTGCAGATAAAAAAAAACTAATGGTAAGACATCATTTTTTGTTTTTTTTTTACGGTTTTCCAACAGTATCTGAAACTGACCATAGTAATGTTTTTCGTTGTTACGATATGAATGTTTACCACTTGAACAAATTGTTTTTTGATACATGTTTTAAATGTATTAATTAATTTATTTCATATTTTTAAGTTATGAATTACACATAACCAAAAACTTAAATAATAAAAACAATTACGTAATTAATATGAGAAAACGAGTCTAAGAGACTAGAGAGAGTCTAACAGACTATCCGGCCCTAACTTTCCTTTTTTATGGGTGATCTTCCAACCTCCATCACCGTCAAGTACGTCTTCCCCAAGGTGAGAACCAAGGACATTTGTATAGGGCTAGGGAGAGCCATGGGTATCCGTCGAGGACTAGGTTTGGGGCACCGCCTCTCCGGTGAACGACAAGTACGAGTATCGTCTTTCCCCTTCGTCGTTGTCTTCCACGGGACGGCCACCAGATGACAACAGTTGTAGAAGGCATCGGAGCTATCCGGTTAGTGGATTTGAGATCCGGGGGGTTGGACGGTAAGATGGTGTATCGTTCCACGACACCTCAGGTCTGGTTACCCCGGAGAATCAAGACGACGTGCCGATCGGTCCCCTTCGAGTGGATAATCCCAATCACCTATGCAACTCTTCTCAAGTCTCCTTAGGCAATTTCGATCCTAGGACGATTTTTGGTTTTATGTGTTTTTCTGTGCTCTATTTCAGTTCTTAGTACGTTGGTATTCCCTATATTGCCCACAACGCAAAATGCAAACTAGACTTTTTTATGGGCCCAAGAACCTCGAAAAACCTACGAGAGTCTCGGACATATTCTGAAGTCTAGTGTCTTTAACCTATTTTATTTTACTATCGATCGGCATTATTAACAAAATACTTTTGTCTCCTGTTTAAAAAAAATGATTACGTAAACAATGAAAATATGAATTTATAAATAAAACTTATTGACATATATTATTAAATGATATATTAGATATTAAATGATAATTTAACTATTATAAATAATACCCGTTCATAATCTAGTTTTTTCTCTTTCGAATTGAGAGCCTATTGTAACTCTAGCCTTAGCCTGCGCCATCGCTATGGAGCTCCCGTCTGCCGCTGTTGATGTTACGCCGCCTGGACCTGGCAGCTTCGCTGTCTCGGTGTTTGCCTTTCTCATCCCGTTGACCTCGCAGACCACGCCTGGTGCGGGGTATAAATACGGGTGGGAGTGGCTGACTTTTCCACAGCCCTCGCCGCCTCCTCTTTCCGCCTCTCTTGTGCCACCGCCTACACCGATTGACGTTCCTCTTCAGCCGGACTTTTCTGGAACTACCCCTCTGCCTACTCTCCAGTCCCTACCACACCCACCCTCTTCTCACCCACGTACCTCGGCCCGGCCCCCTCTTTCGGCGAGTTCCATGACCCGGGTTTCAGCCCCGTTGGGAGCGCCGGGTTTCTTTGATCCGCGAGGATCGCCCTTCAACCCAGATGCTTTCTCGATGACTTTGCCTCTAAGTTACAGGCCCTCTGCTAGGGGGTGATCTCTAGCTTGCCTCGCAAGGTCCACGGACACCAAGATCTTGCTCTGGTGTCCAGGGCGCCCACCCTCCGTGCTAGGGCTCCGCCGCTGCCAGTGTCGTTGCATCATGCAACGCCGCGTCTACCACCTGGGATGGGTGCTGCAAGGGCTAGGGCTAGGGAGTGGCTCCCGCCAGGAACCCCGGGAGAGGGTACAACTGTCGACGTGACGGAGTGCACGACATCAACTAGGGTCACGAGGATCAGGTTTCATTGTTGATATTTGATTCGTGACCGGTATGGGGAACGGAGGATCTCGATTGATACCGCTTCCATGGTTGTTAGTCGTTGTTGGACTTGGCAGCGAACAAGGGTGTGGGTTCCACCGGATGGGGTTACTCCCGTCCTTACCCATAGGAGAGATGGCTTTCGGGTCTCGGGGATGCGACCGCGACCCCCAGGGGCATATGGGGACCGGGAGGATTCGGACCCGACCCCGCTAACAATGGACCCAGTACCTACTGCAGGATCACTTCGGAGGCTGGGATCTAGCGTAACAATGGACCCGGTACCTAATCAGGGTCCATGTGTTCCGCCGAAGAAGTCATGCATCCGTGGGGGGTCCAGCCCCCACATCCCGGCTTTTGTACACACGAAGATCTTGTGGCCGGCTGGCGGAAACAAGCTCTTTGCTGAGTCCACCACTGATCCCTCACCCTGAGGAAGCGGTGGGATGGGCGGCGGAGGAGCTCTAGGAGTACATGCAGCCCAGGCTAGGGGAAGAGCAGCTATCAGAAGTTGGAGGAAGGAGCCGCCTGCATCCGGATGGGGAGCTCAGCCACACGCGGGGAAGAAGCCCTGCCGAGAGGGATGAGGTCATACCTAGGCATCATGGACTGACCCTGGGAGTGGTCCCTAATCGATGCTTTGCCTCCCACCATCACTATTACCGTCGAGGTGTCTGATCTCCGGTACCCCGTTTCCCCAACCGTATTCTATATGTGCCCATAGGGCGCCAATTCAAAACCGTCTTGGACGGTTCTACTGTGAAAAGAATAGTGAACACTCTTAAGTGCTCTTGCACTGTTCTTCGTGGTCAGAGAGTCTCTAATGCACCTTATTATCATAACGTATTTTAATTAATGAAATCTGCTCATTTCTCTCGAAAAAAAACTATTATAAATAATATATTAGAATAGATATTATAACATTAATAAAATAATGTATTTTGAATTACTTTGTAAACAAAATTATTGAAAGTATTTTTTGATGTAATATTTGGTGTAATTTTTAAATTATGATTGGAAGTGATCATTATTTTATACTAAAAAATTCACCATTTTAATGTAATGATAACATAAGTTGATGTAAACTCTCGAAGATGTCCTGAGTAATCAGTTCCGTGTAAGCTACATGCTGTAGTGACTGCCAAGAAGACTCGAGTAACATAACCCAAGTATACACCCACACCATATATGCCACCGAGTATGCAATCATTTGCTTTAATTTAAGATTTTTCAAGGGGCTATGCTACCAACAAGCTTTGTTTCATTATTTTTTTTATAATCAATCAGTAAAATATATGAAATATTTATCGATTTATGAGTGATAAGTGGTTGCATGTATATTAATACTATAAATTGTTATGTTATGTTATTTGCAACTTGGAAGTTGGAAGTGTTGGCTTTTGGACAGGTGAGAGAGGGCTGCATTGTTTTCAAAAGGGCACCACCTTGGTCCAAGAGAAGTTTTTGTCATGCCTTGGATCACAGGTTATCTTTACAAGAACACACAAAGTATTTCAGAAACCATAATAAAGTAGTACATTTTTTTAGTTCAATGTACAAATTCATGTGAAGGGGGAAGTATACAATACTCATAAAATCTGTTTTGTTGACTTCGATAGCTTGAGGGGCAAGTGAAGCACACAGTACAACTTTGAACACCACATTGATCTGATCCAGAAACTAGCATTCAATAGTACCATAACCCCTTTCAAAAAAATTAGCACCATAACCATCTCTCACTTTGAAATCCTTTACCAACTCTCAGAATTTTCAATTTCAGTGTGATATTCTGGATGTATAATGCATCTGTGTATGATTCTTTAACCTTATACGAACCCTCTACTTCAGATATAACAACGGACTTAATTGTCAAAGAAGCTTCATTTGTTGGATTCAATCAATTCCCTGTATTCTCTCTTCATTTTCACCCCTGGCAGAGTCCTGCAGAATCATCAGTTAAAATCTCTCATGAATATTCAACACATCTTTGCCGAATCTATCCTCATTACCATTCCTCAGATTGTGTCCAGATAATGCTTATTATTGAAGATGTGACAGATACTTATAATAACTAGCAACAAGCAGAAGAAAGAAACCGTACAGGAATATAAAAATACATGCAAGATTAAAAAGAAGAAATGCAGCTCACATTATCATTTCTTTATCTTTGAAGAATTGCACACATGGAGTGCCCATGATGCCAGCAGCCTTTGCTATTTCTGGGTCTTCCTCAATATCAATTTCTATGTAATGAAGTATTTGACCATATTCATCTACCACCTGCAAACCCAGAAAAACTTTACATCTTGGAGGGTTTTGATTTGTAGGTCAATTCATTATTTACCATCCAACTTAGAAAAACAACCAAATTGAGTAAATTTACTAAAATTCTTGATGACTTGAGATCAATTGGAGTTCATAAGCACCCACTTGTTTCAGAAAAGACAGTTGTGAGTGTGTTTTATCCACAATACCTTGCTTAAAATGGGCTTCAAGATCCTACAAGGGCCACATTTTGATGCCGTATACACCACACAAAGAAGCCTTGTACTTTCATGGTACAATTTCCGAAGAGCATACTGGAAAGGGGGGAAATAAATAACAACGTTAGAGCAATAAGTTTTGATAAGTCAATGAGTGGCATGAACAATGAAGTATCATATATATATTCACTGTATTTGTTGTTCAACACAGGAAACATACCTGACCCTTGTGTTTTGTGAGCGCATTGTTAAAACCATCTTCTACATTCCTATCAGCTAGTTCCTTCTTATTTCCCTCAGCTTTTGGCTGTTGTTATTCATAAATGAAGAAATGTGTGTTAACTCAGTTAAGTTCTGGATCATCTAGCAATAACTCATTCCATACTTGGTGAAGGTCAGTGAACTACAATACAAGAAAAATGATTTCTATAAATATGTCAGCTGGTTTGACTTATCATTCTTAGTATCGGGTTATATATGATTTGATGGAAAGTATAGCTGATATAGACCTTTCCATAAAGCAGTTCAAACCATGATTGACTTATGAAAGCTGGGAGCTTAGCATCTAGTTCCAAATGCACACAAATAAGTGTGTGCATAAGAATCATGTTTCTGAATTTGTAATGCATAGCTGTAAATGTTAATATGAATGATTTCTCATCATCAATTCAAGTGAAGCAAGGACATTCAAGAACAAAATAGAACAACTCAAGTCAACCAGGAACAAAGATTACCTGATGAAACTCAACAAGGAGATTATTGCTTGCAAGATATCTCTCTACTGCTAAAGCAGCTGCACATCCTGACCCAGCTGCAGTTATTGCTTGCCTCCATTCATGATCCTATAAAATAAAATGAGGTAAGAGAAAGGAAAATTGCAAAAGGATAGTAATATAATATGCCACAATACTAATTGAATCAGATTCAGGTAGAAGATTTTATGTACTTCACATGATTCTCGAATTAGGGCCAACCTCAATAGCTATGAGTATATTTGCATCTCCATATTGCAGTTTAGGTTACTAGTTCCCAAATGGATTTGAATGAAGATACCAGCCACTTACACCTTTCCATATTGATTTGCAACTGAAGTGAAGGCTTCAAGAGAAAATTTAAGAGAAAAGTTACCTGTACATCTCCAGCAGCAAAAACACCTTCAACTGAAGTTTTTGCAGAGCCATACTTGACTGAGATGTAGCCTGCACTGTCAAGTTCAACCTGACCCTTCAATAAGTGGCTATTTGGAGAGTGCCCTATCCCATAAAATAATCCCTTTGCTTCAAGGACTGATTCAACTTCAGTATTAACGTTTCTAAGCAATACGCCAGACATTTGGCCACTTTCATCGCTAGTGACATCCACAACCTCCACATTGAAGTGCACAGTCATGTTTGGGTTGTTGAAAACTCTGAAACATTTGTGATAATCATCCTGTTAAAGAAACATTCAAGGGGTTGAAAACTTACTATCCATCTAGGTTACTTGCAATTGATTTGATGTGTTTGAACCATGAACAAGACTTAAATCATATAATACATTATTTACGCATATCCATTGCAATCCAGAGCAGTGACCTAATACGTCATATGCAAAGATGAATAACAAATACAAGAGTTCATCACTGACTCACCTATCTTGCATTGCTTTGGATGCCCTTAGTTGATTCCCACGTACTAGTAAATATACATGACCAGCATATTTTGTGAGATACAATGCTTCTTCAGTAGCTGTATCACCTCCTCCAACAACAGCAAGCATTTGTCCTCTAAACAGTGGAGAAGCTCCATCACATATAGCGCAGGCGCTAATCCCTTTGCTCCAAAATTCATCTTCACGGGGTAGCTTAAGCCTTTTTGCCCCAGCTCCTGTGGCCAGAATAATACTGTGACACTTAACCTGACATGTCATGCAAGCCAATCAAATTTCTTGCATTATTAGCTTCTTTTTTTTTTTGATCAGAATTGCATTATTAGCTGACAAAGTAAATCCTGATAAAAACAAGTTAGCAGTAAACACAACCAAGAGATGCATGAACCCAAAAAAGATATAGTGCTGCATACTTAGGAATTGAGAAAACAAAGGTTGACAAGTAATTGGAAGTCTTTGTTTAGTTGGTAAACAAATTAGACAAGATCACCTTAACAGAAAACTACTCCTAAAAAGATATGGTTTCCACTATTCACTCATGTGGCAAGAAGATTATCTTTGGCTGGCATTGGTGACTGGAAAAGATCATCGAATATATGTAAAAATGCGATGCAAGATACCATCTTACCTCTTTCTCACCACTTCGTATGGTAAAAGGAGTCCTCTTCACATCAACAAATTCCACATCTTCTTGGTATAGCTCTGCTCCCCAGCGCGCAGCTTGACTCCGCATCCTGGTAAATAGAAACTGAGTGATTTGCAGCATGCCCAAAGAATGTGAAGTTTATGCACTAATGAGAACCAGAAAACGAGAAGGATGAATCACACAAGAGAGGTACAACCCAAACTAGGTTTGTTCTTGATAATGTGATTACCGTTCCATCAAATCAGGGCCAGAGATTCCTTCGGGGAAACCAGGGAAGTTCTCCACCTCAGTGGTAGTCATTAATTGTCCACCTGGAACACCACCTGCTTGAAACCCCTCAAATACTACAGGCTTTAGATTTGCACGAGCTGCATAAATTGCCGCAGTATATCCTGCTGGACCTGAACCTATTATTACCAAATTCTCCACACGATCTGTACCAGCTGCAATGCAAACATACATTGTTGTCTTAAAAAAAACATACATGTATTTCAATAAGAATCACACAAGGATCCCTTTGGTTGCTCATCGTGTTACCTGGTACCGTGAAGCAGATAGCAGATGAGGGGGAAACCTCTAGTAGTGGCAACTAATGTGCCAACACTTCCATATGAACATGATAAACCTCTAGTAATTGCATCAAACATACCACTACAAATGCAAGAAATTAAAAGGAAGCAGTGAACCCATCTGCAAATTCCCGAAAACATCCCAGAATCCAACTACAAACACACATTGCATTGAACCAAACAGGTTCACGTATTGGCCAGAACCCATATCCTTAAAAATGTAAACTTTGAAGAATATCAACAATTGCACCCAAATTCCGAACAACCCAACAAGTAACAACACCAAATCCAGCATGTCCAAATACACAGGAGCACCAAAACCCAAAATGTAAAAGCGTTATGATTCTCAAAAAGTCAAGTAGCCTCACCAGAGGAGGTAGTGAGCTCTCGAGTGGCCACATGGGATCTAACCAGCGGAAGAGATACGCGAACGGGTCGCCGAGACAGGCCCGAATCCACGAAACTGAAACGATTCCGAGGAGCCGGAAGGGTTTGGGATGAGAAGTTTCCGGTGGAAGGGGGCGAAGCAGTAGCCATGGCGGTCCGGTGAGGGTGAGCAGTGATGCAGAGGTGGGCGGCAATTTTCAGACCAAATTTATTCAACTCCTGGGGGTTGGTGTGGTGCGCCTTTCCTGTACGCTTAAACACCACGTTAATATGGAGTTGAACCAATGGTGTGGCTCCACGTCAGGTAAAATGAGGACCGTTGATTTTGAGATTTATACAGTCACAACCAACTTTCCGTTACGAGGAATTTTGGAGCTACCTAACATTTCTGTGATGATGTGGCAATGGCTGCTAAGCTACAAATAGAAAGCTTCCTTCTGTCATATAGAGTATAGACATGATGTAAAAGATCTTCATCCGCCCTATGTGCTTGCATAGTTTAAGGTAAGCATAGATTCATTTTTTTATTCTCAGATAAGTTTTATAATGGAGTATTTATACGTGATGAGGTCGATGCACCAATCAAATCCAAATTTTACCGTCTAACCAATGGATCTGATCATCTGATTTTGGTAACATTAACCCAATTAGCATAGTACAAAAAATATATTACAAGAATTAATCATTGAACCACGTAGCTCAAACTGCACTTGTCGCATACGATATCCTTTTTTCGGTGAATTGTCCTGACCTTTTCTCTCTGGTGAATCGTCTCGGTCCTCCCCTTCTCCTCATATCTCTTTTACCTCCTCCCTCTCCTCCTCTTATATGGTGTCGTCAGAGACGATCTCCCTGCCTCTAGCTCCAACGCACACGCCTTTAAAATCGCCTCGATCCGAGCTTTGGCTTGAAAGTGTCAGAGAATTGCAGCATTCCTTCGACATCACCATCACCACCTCTTCTTCCTCTCCGAGACAGAAGATCGATCGAACGTCGCAACCTCGGCTTTCATTCCATGGGGCACGTGGGTGCCGGTTGTAGGTCATCGAAGGCAGATCGCTCTCTTCTGGGGCCGGAAAGTGGAGGTCACAACATACACCAAGAATGCGGGGTGCATCGACATGAGGATTAGGATCCCGGGCCGTGAGGACTTCCGACTCACAAAAGTGTATGGCGAACAAGGAACAATCAATCAGGCGAGGTCTGCTACGCAACCTCGCTAGGTCCAATAAGTTCTAAACGAGAGAGTCGGGCATTGTTGAGGAGACACATCTCATCCCAATGGAATCTGGTAATGGAGTTTTAACCCGTGAGTGTTTTATTCATTGTGAATACACATATATAGGGTAGTTACAGATAACTCAATACAATAATTCAAACTATACAGGATATACTTCAGAGTTTGTTTAACATTCAAACTATGGATAATACACATATTCTAACACGTCCCTGTAGTAGCAACGGGAGGCTCTCGGACGTTGAGGCTGGATCGAAAATCAACGAATAGAACCCGAGGAAGACCTTTGGTGAAGACATCCGTAATCTGAGACCGAGACGGAACATGCAAAACTCGAACAAGACCTTTCGCCACCTTCTCCCGAACAAAGTGAATGTCCAATTCGATATGCTTCGTACGCTGGTGCTGAACAGGATTGCCAGTGAGGTAGATCGTACTGATATTGTCGCAATACACGAGAGTGGCACGGGAGATCGGACAATGGAGTTCCAGAAGGAGGTTGCGAAGCCAGCAAGTCTCAGACAACATTAGCCACACCACGGTATTCAGCCTCTGTACTGGAGCGAGATATAGTAGGTTGACGTTTCAAGGACCAAGAAACCAGATTGTCACCCAGAAATACGCAAAAACCCGAAGTAGATCGTCGCGTGTCTGGAAAACCGGTTTAATCAGCGTCAATGTATGCAACAAGTCCAGACGCCGGTGATGAAGAAATGTGAAGGCCAAGATGACGTGTCCCTTGGATGTAGCGAATGATGCGCTTAAGAGCGCCCATGTGACTAACCTTCGGATCGTGCATGTGAAGACAGATCTGCTGAACTGCATAAGAAATATCCGGTCTGGTGAATATGAGATACTGAAGCGCCCCTGCAAGACTACGATAAAGAGTCGGTTCTCGAACGGTTCGCTGTCTGAGGCGCCAAGCTTACCCTGAGTGTCAACCGGGGTAGCAGAGGAGGAACAGGACGCCATACCAGCACGATCAATAATATCAGCAGCATACTTATGTTGGGACAGAAACATACCCTCGGAGTGACGTGTAACGGCAATGGCTAAAAAATAGGACAGGGGACCGAGGTCCTTCATGGCAAACTCGGAGCTGAGGCTGGCCATGATAGAGAGCCGAAGATCGTCACTCGAGGTAGTGAGGATGATTTCATCTACATAGAGAAGAATGTAAGCAGTATCCTGGCCATGCTGATAAATAAAGAGAGAGTGATCGGAGCGACTATGTGAGAAACCAATGGAGGAGACAAAGTCTGTGAACCGTTGGTACCATGCTTGGGGCGCCTGTTTGAGGCCATAAAGTGAGCGCTGGAGCAAGCAGACATGATCCGGAAAAGAGGAATCTCGGAAGCCAAGCGGTTGGTGCATATAAACTATCTCGGTGAGGTTGTCGTGCAAGAAAGCGTTCTTGACATCCAGCTGATGAAAGGGCCAAGACCGAGAAACCGCAATGCTGAGAACGGTGCGGATGGTCAGGGGTTTAACAACTGGGCTAAAAGTCTCCTCGTAGTCAATGTCAACCTGTTGAGACCTGCCATCACCAACAAGACGAGCCTTATACCGCTCAAAAGAACCGTCAGAACGTGTCTTGTGGCGAAAAATCCACATGGACCTAATAATATTCACACCAACAGGACGAGGAACACTAATGCTGAAAGGGGCTTGTCAGACGCATAGGATCCGTAGGCTATGTGTTGATATCCGTCGGCATGGATGTTCGCCTACGGATGCATCCGTCGGCCTGGTCTCGTCGGGGAACTTTTTGGAAGACGGACAGTTGTGTCCGTCTGTGGGGATATATCCTCACCTACGGATAGTATCTGTAGGTAAGGTTGACCAACTTACCTACGAATAGTATCCGTAGGCCATGTGTACACGTTGTCAGACGGATTGTATCCGTAGGCGATGTTTTTATTCTCTTCCTACGGATTCCATTGCCACGGATTTGATCCGTAGCTAGGCGTTGTAACTATTCCTACGGATACCCTGACTACGGATTGTATCCGTGGCCAAGGGTTTGTACTATACCTACGGATAATATCTGTAGACAAGGTTTTATACTCTACCTACGAATAGTATCCGTAGCATAGCTATGTCTTTAACTACGGTTCGTATCCGTAGGTGAAGTGTTATGACCAGAACAAAAAAAAAATTGAAATTGTTGCACCCAATCGTGCATATACCCTAAACTGGGTCTGGTACCTGTGCAAACCTGTAAACCTGTATAAATTATTCTACAGACTGCATCCAATCGTGCATAAAATAAAAAATTTCCAACCCACAACATCGTTAAAAGTCATGTCAATCTATTTATACAAACATATATAAAAGTTTTAAAAATGAATAAAAGTTCGAGGGAAAATCTTACTACTCGGGGTTTGCTGGTGAAGAGAGAGGGGCAGAAGCCTGTTGAACTGCAGAGAGTGGGGCTGATGACGGTACTGAAGATGGGGTCGCTGAAGACGGGGTCGCTGTGGAAGGGACGACAGCTTGCTGGGAGAGAACCATTGTCATCATTTCCTGAAACCTGGCATCCATATCCTTGCGCTGCTCTTCCATCAGTTTGCGCTGCTCAGCAATCATGGCTTGGCGCTGCTCCTCTAAACGTTGTGCGAACGCGGCCTCTTGCTGCTCCATGCGGGTCCGCAACTCTTCGAGCTCCTCAGATGAACTTGTAGACCGCGCACTAGAGCAGTGACCGTCGTGCCTATCCCTCACTGTTGGGATGATGACCTCATGACCGAAACCGGGTTGGAATCTACCCTTCTGAGGTTTCTTCACGATTTACTGCATGATGGGTAGCTCCTCCTCCACAGTCAACGGTATGAAGACGGTAGGGGATGAATCCTCACACTCGGTCATCCTTGACTCGCTCACCTTCTCCCGAGCCGCTTCCACAATGAGTTTGGCTTCTTCCTAATGAAAAATACAGCAAGAAACCCAGCATTAGACAAATATGTGGTAATATTGTATGAATTTATGCCATAAAAAACTACCTAATATAAATATAATAACCTGCTCAAAAATTCAAGAAACTTACCACGCGTTGTACGTTGTGCTCGTTCTTGTCATTTTCCTTCGTGTAAGCCTCTATGTAAGCGTCAATGCTGGGAAGAAGGGATTTGCGCGCAAGCCAAAGTTTGGCCCGTTTCTTGAATGCCATACTACCCCCGTGGTGAGCGTAGACGTTCTTTTTCCGATTTGCAGTCCCACAATCGCTCAATAACTGCAATTATGTGTTAGAAAAACTCAAACATAAACTGAAAATTATGAAACAAAACTAGTATATGTTGATATTGAACGGGAACATATTGTAGGTTACTAATAACATGAGAGAGATAAAGGACATATCATAACAATAATATTAATAATGGAATTAAATTGAAAAGGAACAATAAGCTAAAAATGCATATATCACCTACACAAATTTCCCTTATCTGTAAAACCTATTAGTTTTCGCATTTTAGGAGTTGGTTGCTACATTGGACAATAGCCTAGCATAACATAATGATGCTCTAGAGGGAACCTATTAGTTTTCACATTCTTAGTTGGTGTAAAACTTCAACATAATTCATTGTTTTAAATTTCAAAATTAGTATTAATTTGTTTTACATAAATGTATTGTTTAAGGTTTAAGACTATTATAAATTTGAATTTAGTAATCTACAGAATAATTATTATCACGGAGAGATATGTAAAAAAAAAATCTGATTCGACAACTTTTTGATTACAATCAAATATTTTACCTTGAATTTCGTGGATTTAAAGTGGTCGACTAGCCACTCGAACTGCTCTGGACGTTCTAGAAACTCGAATGGTGTGGGCACTGCTACACCCGGGTTCTTCTTCTCCCATTTGAGGACCCACTTGTGTATCTCATACTTCCACTCCCTAAAACGGCTTCTGGCCGTTGACATTATGAACTGCAGCAGCTCCACATGGTGCTCCCCAGGACAGAACTCAAACATACACTACACAAAAGGAAAACAATCAGAAATAAACTACAAACCTAAATAAAAGTTGTAATGAGAAGAAAAATTTAATACTACACTTACGGTTAACTGGTGGAACAGAACCTCCTGATCATCTTCAGGCAAGCTGTCGAAGTTAGGTTTGTTCATTGGCATGTACGTACGAATTGTTGCGCCAATGACCCTAACGACATCCCCCCGGTCCAGCGTGCCGGTTACTTCCTTCCTGTTATGCCCCAACTTGAATTTCCCCCTATCAGCCATCTCCTTCAGGCGACGTTGGAGGTTTTTGTTCGTCACCATGCCTCGTTTCCCCGTCTTTGCCTTCTTTTGAGGCCTAGACTCCTCTCCCTCCAACATAGCAGCCACATCTTCATCGTCCAGGACTTCCTGAGGACAACGGATGCTGGGTGCAGGCGGACGGGTGCTTGTTGTGGAGGTTGCCTCATCCACGCTACTGGCGGGGGTCCGGCAGTCTCTTATGCGCCGATTGGGAGGAGCGCAAGCTGTAGACTGTGAAGAGGCGATCGTATTGCCTCCCGATTCAGATGGTTGTTGAGGGGTCTGAGGGTTGAACAAGAATTGGAGTCGGGTGAAGAACCGTGTGCTATTTTTCCTTCCCATACTGAAAACTCACATAACAAATAAATCAGTTAGAGAAACATAGCGACTACAATCATTATGTACACAACATTGTATCTAAAATCATTATCTAAGACAAATTGTATCTACTACTGATCAATTTGAGGCATTCTTACCAAACCATTACCAAAACAAAAAACACATATCTAGAAATGACTTGCAGTCTACATATCTACCAACTACAAGCAGAAGAACAATCCCAAGGTAGAAAACGAAATCAATTCAAACCCTAAATCAAATCAAATCCTAAATCAATTCAAACCCTTAATCAATTCAAACCCTATATCAATTCAAACCCTAAATCAATTCAACCCCTAACTGAATTGAAACCCTAAATCCATATAAACCCTAAATCAATTCAAACCCTCAATCCATACAAAACCTAAATCAATTCAAACCCTAAATCCTTACAAAACCTAAATAAATTCAGACCCTAAATCAATTCAAACCATAAATCCCAAAAAATGAAGAGAAAACGAACCTGTCAGTGAAGCCTCGTAGATGTCAGTACTCGGAGATGAGGTCGGAGACGGGGGGAGGTCGTAGACCGAGATGGGGTCGGAGACGGGGGGAGGTCGGTGATGTCGATGAGGTCAAAGATGGGGTGGGCGATGAGGTTGGAGTCGGGGTAGAGGTCGGAGACGCTCGGAGTCAGAGTGAGGTCGGAGATGCTCGGAGTCGGGTGAGGTTGGCGATGCCGTCGGAGTCGGAGTTGAGGCCGGCGAAGAGGTCGGAGTCGGAGGCAGTTGGCGTCTGTGAGGGAGAGAGAGATCGAGTGACTGAGAGAAAATTAGGGCTCGAGGGCTTTATATAATACAATTCTTGCCGACGGATAGAGATCTGTCTGTAAACATTATTATATGACACGACGTCGTTGTGGCCACGACACTTAGCGAAAAATCGATTTGGCACGGGCCTACCGACGGATATACATCCGTCTGTAGACACTCATTGACTGGTTTGACCAACTACCCGTCATCCTTCCCGACCCTCGTTCTATTCGTAATGGAATGCTAACAGATATAATGGTTCATGCATGCTACACATAATTGTAAACAATATGTATTAATATGAACATCTCCTACTCGAGCTAAACATGTTCGTATTTCATAGTACAGTATCTATGCATTGAGCATTGTAAAAATGATCATTTCAATCAGTAAGTCCGTGTTTCGTTGTAATGATATGTAATCAACACCGTTCATGTTGTATGTAATGTGATAAAGATTATCCTTATGCCCAAAATCCTGTGATCGAATGGTTGGAACCTCCTGAACATTGTGGTCAACGATGTCGATGAAGTATGGTCAACCAGCTCTACCTAGGGATATATGAAGCTCAGCTACGGATATATGATCCATAGGGTAAGAATTTCTATTCCTACAGATATAACCTTATCCGTAGGCAAGGAATTAAATAAATATCAAATTGACTCATTTGGTACACATAATTCAATTAATCATCACAAATATGTTTGTAATATGATAAAACAATTAGGTATGTACTTTAGAAACCAAAAAAATGTTATTTTGATGTATTTTTGGACTATTTTGTAATCAAAACAGGGGAATTGCTCTCTGTTCTTGGTGGTTGGATCCGTCGGAAAGGTTTAAGTCCTACCCGACGGATGGAACCCTATCCGTCGGTGTGGGTAACATATAATTTTCAAATAACTGCCTTTTCGTCTTTCAGAAACCACCAGCAATAACTAAATATGTGGTACACAAATAACAGTGTTACAAAAAACTGTAGTTATAGTAGGTTGTTGTAGTTATAACAGAGTTACACAATTAACATATTTAATCAGAGTCGTTCCTCTCGTCATTGTTGTATCCATGACCAATATCACAGTCATCTTCAGTATCGTCGTCGACGTCGTCATTATCCGCAACATCTTCGACCTCTTGCAGTTCCCCAACAGAATGAGGGACTTCATGTAGTTCGGCTACAACTGGGCAAGAAGTTTCAGGCTGGATCTCTTGGTAAGGGGTGTAAACTTCATATGAAATTTCAGTCACAACCTTTTCGGAGATGAATAATCCTCTATGTGCGACCTTGTTCACGATCTTATAACCTCCACCTTTTTTGGGTCATCGACGTAGAATATCTGTTACATGCACACAAACGTAGAATATTAATTATAAGTAAACTTCGAAAGTCGACAACTCACATAACAAATATGCGTTACTGAGAATTGGAACTTTCCTGTTTGGCCATGGTTGCGAGGCAGAAAGCATCATCCTTATAAGCATTTGTGTTGGTATTTACCGATATCAAACCATTATCTACAATCACGGTATTCAAATCATACCATCGGCATTTGAACAAAACTACCGGCATCCTTCCCGTGTAGATAAGCTCGACTACATATAACAACACACCGTAATACACAACATCGCCCTCTGCTTCGAGCATTACTCCACAATTATGTGATGTTCTTCCCTTATCCCGATCTTCGGATATGAATTTCACACCGTGTACGTCGCATTGTGCATAAAAATTGACTCTCTGCACATAACGACTCAAAGCCTTCGCCGCCGCATATTTTTGATCTTGGTTGGAATAAGGATCCATCTGGTAATTCAAAGAAACATAAATTACTAGAAACCCATGTGCAAGATAATGGTTAAACCTAAATATATACACCATTTAGGTAGTTTTGCACTTATAGTGTCCTTGAACATTGTGCAGAATGTATCGATTCGATGATGTACACTGGTTGATTGTGGGTATTCACTTTCGTAATCCGCTATAAAATCTATCATCGTGGTCCGGAAAGCTTCACAATTCTGCATCATTTTCCAATGCGCAACTTTTTTCCCTCGTGGTTAATGTTGGCTCCCACAGCTGAATTGATAGGATTACATGGTTAGACACTATTGAAATACCCCATCTATCTGGCTTCTCCGGTTCAATGGTTCGTTTATAGAGGTATAAATTGATGAACGTCGCACATTGGTGATTAATGTATGATTCTGCGATGCAACCCTCTGGAAACCGGTGGTTGCGCACCCATTTTTTGTAATACCCAAATTCACGTTCTATAGAGAACATCCTAGTATAGTGGACGGGACCGGTTTGTAAAACTTGAGACGGAAGGTGTTTACATAAATGTACCATGATAGTTTGGAATGCCGGAGGAAATATCATCTCCAACTTACTGAGAATCAAGTAAATATCTTCTTGCATCTGCTTCAGTTTCTTTTTTGAAAGGGTAAATTACAAATGCATACCCTTAAGTATGCCCGTTTAACCGATGCATACCCTTAAGTTTGAACTTAACCGATGCATACCCTAACGTTTCGTTTATTAACAGAAAACCCCTTCCGTCCACTTTTTCATCCAAAATCTGTTACTTTTTTCAGAATTACCCAAACTGCCCTCAGTAATCATTTTAACAAATTATTTTTATTTACTTAATTTTTTTTATAACCTAACCCTATTTCATCATATCTAACCCTATTGTTTCTTATCTCAGCAGCCTAACCAGAGGAGAGGGATGAAGGGAGAGACGGCAGCGAGGGGAGAGAGGGCTGGGATTGTTCAGGCGGCCTCCCTCTCATCAGTGCTCGCCGAAACTGGAGATGGAGGGCCAATCTTCTCCAGGTCTTGTGGGTTCCCGGAGCGATAGACCATGGTCATCGGAGAAGGGGCAGCGAAGGAGGAGGGATGGGCGGTGAGGGAGGAAGAAGGGGCGTGTTCGTCGTCTTCCCTGAACCCTATCCCTCTCTCTTTTAAATCTGATTTCTTGCAGATTTGATTTTTCTTCTCATCTTTTTTTTTTGCTTTTCTATTTCGAGATTTGGGTGTGATTTTTTGATATGAGGGTGATTTTTTTGTAGATCTGGGTTGGAACAAATTTGTAGATCTGAATGTGATTTTTTGTAGATCTGGGTTGGAACAGATTTGTAGATCTGAGTGTGATTTGTGTAGAATGACATTATTTTTTAACATGATGCCTGAGAAGATTTGTAGATCTGAGTGTAATTTTTTGACAGATTTGTACCGGAAAATATGCACATGGTACCGAAAATTATGAACATGATACCTGAGAAGATGAACAATTTGTGTAGAATGACATAATTTTTTTATTAAAAAGTCAAAATAGATAAATGAATAAGAATGATTTTGTAATAAATAAATAAAGATAATATATAAAACTATTACAAAAAAAATCATGAAAATGAAAATGAAAAAAAAAACTATTTCTAAACATTAAAAAAAATTGAACAAAAATAATGAATTAATTAAATTTGTACAAAAAGAATAAGAAATAAATAAATGTAATAAGAATTAGTTAAGTTAACATTTTTTTTATTTATATATTTTTTAAAATTAAAATTTTAAATTTTAAAAACATGTATTTAGAATTAAGAAAAAATGAATAAAATTTATTTAAAGATAAATTAGGTTTAGGGTTAGAAGGATAGACAGTGTAAATTTGAGTAACAGTTGAGGGCAGTTTGGGTAATTCTGAAAAAAGTAACAGATTTTGGATGGAAAAGTGGACGGAAGGGGTTTTCTGTTAATAAACGAAACGTTAGGGTATGCATCGGTTAAGTTCAAACTTAAGGGTATGCATCGGTTAAACGGGCATACTTAAGGGTATGCATTTGTAATTTACCCTTTTTGAAATCTCCCTTGCACAGAGAGATTGAAAGAAATTTGCCAACTCACAGATAACGGTTGCCACGTGCGGTGCCACATACGGGCGTATAACGATAGGAAGTATACGTTGCAGCAACACATGATTAGCTGTCACGCCCCAATTTCAGCGAACCGAACTCGGGACGCGAACATTTTAAAAACATAAAAGCACTTGAAACATGTTTTCATGAAACACTTTAAAATACCAATTTAGTTCATCAAAATAATAATTACAGTTTAAAACACGTCCCACCAAGTGGACAAAAGTACAAGGTATCCGTCACTAGACTCAAAAAGACAAAACCCGGACTCCGCTCCTAGCTCCACAAGCTTCGCGAGCTCACCTAGTCCGTCCCACGAACAGTACCTGTAGGAAAAGCAGCTAGGGGTGAGCGTTCGCTCACCACCACGGATAACAGACTGACTACGGCAAAATTAGTAGATAAAGCCAGTAACACTAAAACCAAACCCAACACCGGGACTACAGTCCCCAACTCAAGTACTCAACTGACCCACAACCCGTCACCTTCCTCAACAGACTCGACACTCGATAAAAACAGTGTAGACCCGACACAACTATCGACGACCTCCTCAAGGACTCGAACGAAACGACACAACACCAAACAAGATCACAAAGGATCGCACACCAGCTGCTCAGTAACCAATCTCAATCAGGTCAGGGTTCGACCTATCGCAATTCCTCGACACGAAGTCGGATCAGGCTGTCGACCTTTCAAACTCGCAATTCCTCGACACTAAGTCGGATCAGGCTGTCGACCTTTAAAACTCGCAATTCATCGACACTAAGTCGGATCAGGCTGTCGACCTTTAGAACTCGCAATTCATCGACACTAAGTCGGATCAGGCTGTCGACCTTTAAAACTCGCAATTCATCGACACTAAGTCGGATCAGGCTGTCGACCTTTAGAACTCGCAATTCATCGACACTAAGTCGGATCAGGCTGTCGACCTTTAGAACTCGCAATTCATCGACACTAAGTCGGATCAGGCTGTCGACCTTTAGAACTCACCACCCCAGGTAACCACAATCACAATCACAGGCAAGTTCAATCACACAGGCACTCAAGGCCACTCAAGACACCTCAACAGTCAAGACTCGGGTTCAACAACCCCACGGCACTCACGGCCACCCCAAAACATCAACAGTAAGACACGGGCACTCATGGCCACCCAAGACACCAACAATTAAATACGGGCTCTCATGGCTACCCAAACTCAACAATAAATAACGCGGGCTCTCAAGGCCACCCAAACTCAACAATAATAACGCACAACAACCTCCGGCATACTCGATGCCTCCAACAGTCCTAAGATTTCTAGTTTCACAAACAACCTCCGGGCATGGTCATATGCCTCCAGTAAATCAATTATCAACAAGTTCACAGACGACCTCCGGGCATGGTCATATGCCTCCGGTAAATCAATTAACGCTAAGTTCTCTGCCCCTACGACACTACTAAGTGTCACATGCTTTTCTCATAATCGTTATGATCCCGTATCATGCTTTTCTAATATTTGATAACCTAAATAACCCACGACACCCCGGTGTCACATGCAATTCTACAGTTAACTTTCCCTAGTCAGGGCCGAGATCCGGCTACTTTTCCCTACCTCGTATATAGATCCAAAAGCGCTCCAACAAAACCCGAAGTGGACCTAGTCACTCGCCGAGCTTTCCCTTGCCTCGGTCCGTAGCACGATCTAAAAGAACACAAATTCAAAGTACTTTTAAACTAGTACGAATAAACCGAAAATTAATAAACTTAACGCCCAAACGTAACCCCGACAAAGACGATCACTCCCAAACTTCCCAATTATTCGATATTGCCGAAAAAGGACCCGTAAGGGCCAGATTCGCCCGACATGGCGAATCTGCCCGGTTTTGGTTAATTGCCTTCCGGGGCTCCAAAAGTCCCCAATTTCGTTTCTACGGTCTTAGAATAAATCAAGGAACTCAACGCACTTGACGGAATCGAATTCCGACTTATAAATCAATTAATTAACGTTTAAAGTTTCCCAAAACCCGTTAATTACAACTTCTCCAAATTAATTCCAAATTTCGATTCGATTAGGAATAAGTGGTCCGGGGGACGTTTTAAACCACCCGAACATTAAAACCCGAGCAACCGAGCACGTGGGCCCCACCCAAGAGGCTTGGCCGAGACCCTAGGGTTTGAGGGAGGGGCTCGGCCACCAAGTGGTGGCTGCTGCCACCTCCGGCCAGCCACCACATGGCCGGTCGGCCACCACCCACGGTGGCCGGAGCTCCTCCCGAGCCTCCGGTCACCGGAAAACGTGAAATTAAACCCCCAAACACCTCTAAAACGTCTCCAACACCTCCCCACCCTCTACACAACCCTAAGCCTTAGTTTATAACCAAACCCTAGCTCTTGAAAATAATCAAAACGAGAATCGGTTCGGGTATTACCGTAGAGGAGAACGAGGGGAACGGGATTGCTCTTTGCTTTGACTCGATCCAAGGGCTCGATCACAAACCCTAGCTCAACCTCCCTTCTTCTCTCTTCTTCTCCTTCTCCTTCTCTCTCTAAAACCTCTCTTCTAATTTCTAATTTAATTAAACTAACAACAAAACTAATAAAAAACTAACACTTTCCCTTTTAAAACCCCATACTCGGCCAACCCTCTCCAACCACACCTTTTCCCTCCAAAAATACACCACCATATACTTGACAAGTGTCAAGGTGGGTCCCATACCTTTTGGAAAATATCTAGTTGATATTTTCCAATCAGATTCGCGAAAAACGGACGTTTCGGGCCCCGAACGGGCACTTTTCCCAAAAATATTTTAAACTGGACGGGCTTCAAGGAAACGGCCCAACTAAGACCGCTACGACGATGGCTAAGCTTTTCGGGTCCAACACGGTCCTCGAATGGACCAAAACGTCGCTCGGGTGACTTTTCCAGCGAAAAATCAATCTTTCCCAAAATGACCAGAAAGTTGCCCTGAGTCCCCCGTAACTCATTTTAGTCGATAACGGGGTCAACTTAAGTCCGGCATGACCCTCGGGGTCAATTTAAGTTAAGTTAAGTGTCTGTCTTAAAAATTTTAAATTTTCCTGTTTTTCGCAGGTTTGACTGACGTTGACCAGAAGTGGTTATTACAGTCGTGAGTCTTTAAGCAGAAAAACTTCTTATCCTTCAAGCTGATTTTGTTTTTCAAGCATCCTGCATAACCTGACAGATACTGTATATTCGCAACCTTTTCAAGCACTTCCCCACCTTCTCAGGCTTGATCGTGTAGTTGGCATAGGGTAAACAAGTCGTCCTACCTCTTGTTTGGGGCCACAGATCATTGTGCACACCTATATCCTGCCACATTTGTCTGGCTTACAAATCATCTTTTGTTTTTCCTGATAAGTGGAACAGGGTTCCAACAAGATTGTCGCAAATATTTTTCTCAATATGCATCACGTCTAATGCGTGCCTTGTCGTCAAAGATGTCCAGTATGGGAGTTCCCAGAATATCGACTCATGTGTCCAACACAACCTATCTTCGCCGCCCTTGGTCTTCTTTACAAACTTTGGATGTAATGACATTATGGGAAACTGAATTCCCGATATTTCTTCATATATTTCATAGCCATTCTTTTGGGGACGGGATTTCCTTTTCTCTTGTTTCCCATCAATTTTTTTATTCTTAGGAAGAGCGTGATTAGCTGGCAAGTCCTTCCTGGCTCCAACGTAGTAAGTCATGTTGCGACTGTGACGTGATTCAAGGTCATCCAAGCAAATTGGACATGCTTTGTACTCCTTTGTTTGTATGCCTCCCAACATTCCTAACCCGGGGAAGTCACTGATAGTCAATAATATTGCCGCTCGCATCTTGAAAGTTCGATTCTGGAAGGCATCATAGGTCACAACACCGTCAGCCCACAACTTTTGTAAATCATCAATCAAAGGCCTCATTAACTGATTCAGGCACTTACCTGGCGATTTAGGCCCAGATATCAATAGCGTTAAGATGTTAAATTCTTTCTTCATGCATGACTCCGACGGTAGATTATAAGACATCACTACAACGGGCCAAACACTATAAGGGACAACATTTGAACCAAATGGACTAAATCCGTCTGTTGCCAATGCAAGACGCACATTGGCAGCTTCATCTGCAAATCGCGGCCAGGACTTGTCAAAATCCAACCAGGCTTCCCCGTCAGCTGGATGCTTCAACTTATCCGGGTCGACTACTCTCTCCTTACTACGATGCCACTGCATTTTCTTTGCAATATCTGGCGAACTGAATAATTTCTGCAACTGTCGAATAATGGGGAAGTATCTCACCGTTTTCTTAGCCTTAGGTTTTCGCATGCCAACAGTTTTCTCGTAACGAGGTGAATCACATATGTAACAAATATCATCATCCGCATGAGGTCCGTCAAATAAGGTACAACCATTTTCACAAGCATGGTAAGTTTTATAACCCATCCCCACACTCTTCAACACCTTTTTCGCCTCTTTGAATGACTCCGGGTAGTGGTTGTCTTTTGGGAGCATTGCTTTATGCAACACACAAGACGCTGTGAAAGCTTCATTGGACAATTGATATTTCTCCTTATGCGCCATCAACTCCATGATCACCGTCAACCTATCTGTTGGCGCGTCTTTATACAACTGTTTTTTATGCTCTGCCAACATTTTTATGTAGTTGTCTGCCGCTTCCTGTGCAACCGTTCTTTCAACATCATCAATTTCATCGTCACCCTCCACGAGTTCATCCATCTGACCGCCGCAACGAAATGGGAACACATCTTCCATATACTCCTTTACTGGATCATTTTGGACGTGCTCTTCATTTACAACAACATTATTGTTACTTGATGTCCCTCCAGTTTCCCAATTACTACTTCTACACATAATCCTTATGTCCGTCATCGAAGGCATGTGCACTTTTTCTCCGTGAAAAATCCACACATCGTAACCCCTCATCATCCCGTTCCTTAACAAATGCATATATATATATCGGGCACACATTGATAGTATGCATTCAGACAGCAACCACACAGGCACCTATGTCGTTCCATATTCGGTACATTTCTCTGCATATATTCGATAAACAACCCTACCCCTTCTATATAACTTGAGTCGTACTTACTCAAACTCATCCAACTCTTATCAATATATTCCTGGACAACATTCAATAATACGTAATAATATTGGACACAATACAAACACAAAAACAATATAAATAGTGATGATTGGAAAAATTGAAAAATTGGTTACGTACCATTCTCGTGTTTGAAGCAAGCAACACCTATACGAACATGTGAGGAAGAGTTTTGTGGAACAAATATAGTGGAAGATGGGGTTGAGAATGAGTTGGGAGAGAAAAATGAGTTGGGGGAGGAAGAATGAGTTGGGGGAGGAAGAAGGGGGTGTAGAGATGGAAAAAGGGATAAAGAGGAAAGCAGTTTCTGTGGCTGGGAGTAATACAGCTGTAACTGTACGCCGACGGATACGGACATCCGTAGGTAAACAATTGTGTAATAAATAGATTTTTAATACGCCAGGTATTAGAAAAGTATCTGATGACCAAACCGACGGATAGGGTTAGATCTGTAGGTAAAGTACTACTTACATTAGGGATATGCATCTGTAGCTGTAGGTTAATGTATCCGTAGGTGAAGCTGTTTGACCATACGTCATCGACAGCATTGACCATAATGTTCGGGAAGTTTGAACCGTTCGATCACAGGATTTTCGGCATAAGGATAATCTTTATCACAGTAAATACAACATGAACGGTGTTGATTACATAATAGTTCAACGAAAGACGGACGTACTGTAAAAATTATCATTTGTACAATGCTCAATGCACATATACTGTACTATGAAACACGAACGTGTTTAGTCTAACTAGGAGATTTTCACGGTATTCTGCATAGTTACAAATTTTGTGTGGCATACATGACCCGTGAACGTAACGTTCCATTACGAATAGAACGAGGGTCGGGAAGGATGACTGGTAGTTGGTCAAACCAGTCAATGGTTTTTCACAGACGGATGTGTATCCGTCGGTAGGCCCACACCCTAATATCCCAACTCGCACCGTTTCGCTAAGTGTCGTGGGCAAAACGGTGTCGTTCCCAATACTAAGGCCTCCCAACGGATATGCATCCGTCGATACGCTGAAAGCTCTATATAACCCACGAACCCTAATTTCCCCTCATTCTAGCGCCTCCTTTCGTTCAGACGCTTCCCCGAACCCTCTCACTATGCTCCTGCTTCCTCCGTGTCCTCCGGCCTCGTCCCTCGCCTCCGGCGTCCTCCCTCGGCCTCCGGCGTCCTCCCTTTCAGTTCGTCACATCAGGTAAGTTGTGGGTTTGTTAATCATTTTTGGTGTATTGTTATTGAAATGAGTTTGTGTATTGTTGTTCAAATGTATATATGAGTTTGTGTATTGTTGTTGAAATGTATAGTGTTACATCAAATGTATATATGAGTTTGTGTATTGTTGTTGAAATGTATGTTGTTGGAATAGTTTCATAAAATTTGTAATAGTTTCAGAAATGTAGAAATCAATGTTCTAAAAATCCCGATTAATTCCCGACTAATTTGATTAAATCCCGAATAATCCCCATTTAGTCCCCGATTAATCCTCAAAAGGCCTTAACTACTGCCTGACTAACGCCTAGCGATTTTTAGAACCTTGGTAGAAATATAATAGTTTCAGAAATTGAGAAATGGAATAGTTTCAGGAATGTATAATAGTTTCATAAATTTAGAAATATTTTCATAATTAATCAACGTTTAGAAATAGAACCTGAAATTTATAATACGCTATGTTTATGTTGGAATATAAATTTGAATCTTTAGGGTTTGAACTTTGGAAATTTATGCAATAATCCCTTTAGTTTGCATATGAATCGTAAACTTAGCATCCATTAGGAATTCTGCAATTATTAGTTTTGTATTCTGCATAACTACAATTAGTATAGTAAATAACATTATGAAATACAAGTTCATGACTGCATGTATATTAGGTTTTCATTTCGATGGATGAAACCAGTAGCAATAGTGTTGGGGAGAATAGCCTAACTGAGGTAGATCCCATTGATGAAGAAGTGCCAGTAGTGAGGGATGTAGACTGGGAAAAATCAATGAATTTAGTCATGAGCAAATTGCCTAGGGGACTTTCTTCGGTTCGCGAGGCAGAGACTCGCATGTATATAAGGCGTCTGATTGCAGCAGAAGGAGCTAGACTTAGAAAGAAAAGGGCAGAACGAGATAGGCTCGCCGCTGAGAGACAGTCTGCTAAAAGTGCCAGACGGACTTTGTCTGTGGGATCGACTTCCAAGCGTCCGTAGTTTACTGCTACTTAGTATATGAACGATGTTTAAATTAGGTTATATGTAAGTATAAATGTTATGACTCGCTAATTAATGTGTCATGCTAATACCTTTTATGAATGGTAATATTTGTACGGTTATTATGTTTTGAGTGGTCGGGGTTGATTTAAATTTGTTTCTGGTATATTCGTTTTAATATTGTACTAAGGTTTGGTTTCATTTAGTCATGGATGACCGAATTAGTGTAGGGGAAAACGAGATACTCCCAGAGGACGAATATGATGGACCACGAGAGGTTGATCTCCATGCTGAGATGATGCGATTGTTCAACAACATTCCAACAGAGTCGTTTCCACGCACGAGAGCGGTAGCAGCAGCTCGGATGAGGTTACGGGGCCTCATTAACCGAGAGGGACAAAGGATTGCGGCTGAAAGAGCCGCTGAAAGACTGCTGCAATAGCTAGGTTGGAGGAAAGATCTAGGCGTGTTTATGCACGTGTTGCTGAGATGAGTACAGCTGATGGAGCCACCTCCATGCGCGGCCTGAAGCATGACGCAAGGGTGTACGTGCAGTGGCTGAAAGACAATATGAAGCGCGAGATCGAAGACTAGACGCCCTTGCTAGAATATTATTGTATTAGTACTATTATCTGTTGTGTTAAGTAAGGATAAATTGTGTTTAACTATCATTTTATATATATGACTTGTTTTAATGTTTTAACGAATGCTTTACTTTTTCTTTACTTTATTAATTAAGTGTTAGTTTTTATGAATATTACTTCCGTATGCTTTGAAATAATTATTTGGGATTAGTTATAATTGTAATTTGTTGTTTGAGTCAGGATGGAACCAAACTTTAATTCGCGACTCGAGCGTAGGTGGCGTCGTCGTCAAAATGCAGGAACAGTTGTACTACCTTACCCACAAAGAGCCAACGCTGCAGTTGGCCCAGTGTGGCTGCAACATTATCACCGAGTAGTGATGGAAGGACATGAACGCTTCGCCTATATTCGTCGCATGATCCTACAGAAAGGTGATGACCTTCCTCCACCCCCTGATGGTGTAGGCCCGCTGCCGAGGCCTCCGTTCTTGGACGAGGTTCAGGAGAATGACCTTGAAGCTATAGAGGAGCCTGTTTGGTTTAGACGATTTGTTGAATGGATGGAAGATTTGAAGGCAATGCAAGAGCGTGTTATCAGAAGTCTGCTTGCTTCGTAACTCTATCATTATGCGTTTATGTAATTTTTTTTGAAAATAACTGATACTCGTTTATGAATTTTGTTGTTTAAGTATTCGGCTGATTAATCGGTTATTAAAAAATGTACTTTTACAAAATACAGTTCCTATTAAATGTTGTTGTGCTTATATACCGCTTGTATAATACAAGTTCATGTATTATGTCGATATTTTCATCTGGATGACTATAAATGATTCGGAAATAGTTTGTACACTGCCTCACTTTACCAACGGATACAAGAAGCTTCACTGACAGATAATACATCCATGGGTAAGGATTCGCACTTTCTAGACTTCACTGACAGACACAGTATCCGTAGGAAAGGTTTACTAACCTGCCTGACGGATATCGGCTACCTTTTCCACGGACAATATATCCGTCAGCCAGGTTAGATCACCTTTCCTACGGATACCGTATCCGTCAGTGAAGTGTCCACCCTGCCTGATGGATACGGGAGACCATTTCCACGGATATTTTATCCGTCAGCCAGGTTCGACCACCTCAGCTACGGATGTCGTATCCGTCAGGCAAGTCATAATATGGCTGACGGATGTGCCTATCCGTGGTTAAGGTTCTAAAACTTTAGCTACAGATATTTTCTATCTGTGTGCCAAGTCCATTTCTGCAGTAGTGGAACCAGAACCTAAGTTTTATTATTAAGTAAAGCATTGAACTCATTTGTCATTGCTAGTTTCCAATTCGGGTCTAGAAGAGCATCCTTAGGGTTACTAGGTATGGGGAGACGGGGTTGTGGTAGTGGATAAATTAAAAGTAATTTTAGGCTTGGATATACCTGCACGGCCACGGGTGAGCATAGGATGGGGCGGGACCGGAGTAGGAGCCAGGTGGGTCGGGTCTGCTGTGTGGACCGGTGATGGGCCAGGTGAAAACGAGGTTGGGCCGATGAAGAAAGCCGAGAGGGGGAGGCGGGCGGACGGGCTGGCGATGTGGGCCTCGGGCTGGGCTCAACAGGCGTTGGATCAGGAGGCGGGGTGGCCGGGTTGGGCTGGGCCAGAGAAGGCGTTGTGGGTCCTAAAATGGGAGAGAATAAATGGGCTTTGACCACCGGTGAGATTGGGTCAAGGAGAAAATCATAGGTAGGAGAAGATGGTGTAGGGGTGACAGAAAATGGAAACACAGATTCGTCAAAAACAACATGCCTCGATATAATAAATTTGTTACTTTTAATATCAAAACATTTGTACCCTCTTTGGTTTGGGGGAAATCCGAGAAAGACACACGGCATAGAACGAGCCTGCAATTTGTTAATGGATGTGGAGGGGAAAAGGGGAAAATAGAGACATCCAAAAACACGAATATGAGAATAAGTGGGAACACGCTTATATAGAAACCAAGCAGGTGACGAGAAATTCAAAACTTTAGATGGGAGAACATTATGTAAGTAGCTAGACATAGATAGTGCATGATGCCAGAAAGAATGTGGAATGGAAGCATGAAGAAGAAGTGTGCGAACCATATTGTTGAGACTGCGGAGTTTACGTTCGGCACGACCGTTCTGAGACAAAGTATGAGGACACGAGAAGCGGAACACCAATCCTGATGATACACCAAAATTTCAAAACGGGGTGTTGTCGAATTCCTTCCCATTGTCGAATTGAAAACTTTTGATACTGAGGCCAAATTGAGTGGAGACAAACATAGAAAACGATGTAAATATTTGAAATACTTGAGATTTCTTTCCCAGAGGGAAAGTCCAAACATAGTTAGTGTAATCATCAAGTAAAACAAGATAATATTTGTGTCCTGAAGAACTCAACACAGGAGACGTCCATAAGTCAGCATGCACAATATCAAAAGGAGCTGAAGAAACAGATAAAGAAGGTTGAAAAGGTAACCGAATGTGTTTTCCAAGCACACAAGAATGACATAAATTATTTAAATTGTTCAAAGTACAATTAATAAATTTAGAACGACAAAGTAAATCGAACACCGGATGACCCAACCTTAAATGCCAGACTTCTGGAGACAGAGTAATAAAAGCTGATGAACGAAATGACGAACTAGGAAAAACAGTAGAAGTGACAGGGTATAAATCCCCTAGGCTATTGCATCTCAAAACCGGATGTCCCGTCCATAAATCTTTCACACAAAAAAAAAACCAAATGGGTCAAATTCAATCGAGGCATTATTATCTTTGACAAACCGACGAACAGACACTAGGTTTTTAACAATATGTGGGGCATGTAATACATCATATAAGGCATATTCAGGATGGGTGGGAAAAATAGATGATCGACCAGAACCAGAAATGGGAATATGATGACCATTACCAACAATGATAGATCGATTAACATTTGACTTAAAATAAGAACTTAAGGTACCTGAGGTATCAGAGCAGATAATCTGATTTTCCTCTTCTTTTAGCTTCCGCTTCTGCGTTTCTCATTCCCCACGTCTGCGATCTCTGAATCAAAATTGGCTGTGATTTCGCGTTTTCTATTTCCTACGTCTGAAGCCTGTGAAGCCCAATTTTTTTGGCCCGTGGATCCTGTCTCTAATCCACGCAGACCCGCAGAACCCAATCGCAGCACGTTTCGCAGACATCCTTACTGAATCGAGGAGCATGTCCATGCTCGCCAAATCGCGACTTCCTTTCCATCGACTTCTACACGCAAACCAGTAGCAAATCTGGTTTTGTTCTGCACGCAGGCTTCGTTTTTTCTCTACACGCAGCAACTCCATGGCTTTATATACCAATTTAGCTCCTCTGTCTCCTAAAGATGTTGGTAACAAATATCTTGCTCGTGGCCCCTCTCGTGGTCGGACAACTGGTCGTGGTCAGAGAAGTCAGCATCAACGTCCAACTTCTCCATCTGGGCCTTTTTCACTTTACTCGTGGCCCATGCATGGAGTGGCCAACAGTTGTGTCCCTGACAGCCTGATGCAACCTGGGCAGGTCCTTATGGACCTTGGGCTGGCCCAATGCCAGCACCCCCTCCTTGCGCAGCACCTGGACAATGGGTGCGGACTTCACCAACCCAGCAGCACAATGGAGTTTTGGGCCCCCGCTCGTCCGGTTCTCATCAGGTCCACATAGCGGTTCCTACGGGTATTAATTCCGCCATGGTCAATCTATCGATGCAACAACCTACCGACTCCACATGGTACATGGACAGTGGCGCCTCCTCTCACATGACAGCGAACTCAGGTATCCTCGATTGTTTTGTTAATTCGAACTTAAATCGTTCTATTATAGTTGGCGATGGAAATGTTATTCCCATTTCTGGTTACGGCAGAGCATCCATTTTTCCCTCTCACCCTCACTACACCTTAAATGATGTCTTTCATGCACCCGAAATAGTTAAGAACTTAGTTTCGGTACGACGTTTTGTTAAGGATAACAATGCCTTAATAGAATTTGACCCCTTTGGTTTTTGTGTGAAAGATTTTCGGACGGGACACCAGGTTATGAGATGCAATAGCACAGGCGAATTGTACCCAAACACTTCTATTGTTTCACCTAGTTCGTCTTTGCATTCGTCAGCTTTAGTTGCTTTGTCTCCTGATATTTGGCACTCTCGTCTTGGTCACCCGGGATCTCCGGTTTTTGATTTACTTCATTGTTCTAAAGTTATTTCTTGTACGTCGAATAAATTAAATAATGTTTGTCATTCTTGTGTTTTCGGTAAGCATATTCGGTTACCCTTTTATTCTTCTTCGTCTGTTACACATGCTCCATTTGACATTATACATGCTGATTTGTGGACGTCGCCCACATTGAGTTCTTCTGGACATAAATATTATTTGGTGTTAATTGATGATTTTACGAACTTTGTATGGACATTTCCCATGGATCATAAATCTCAAGTTTTCAATATATTCACATCATTTAATATTTTTGTCTCTACTCAATTCAATTGCAAAATCAAAAGTTTTCAGTGTGACAATGGCAAGGAGTTCGACAACACTCCATTTCAAAACTTCAGTGCATCCTCTGGCATGGTGTTCCGCTTCTCGTGTCCACACACCTCGTCTCAAAATGGTCGTGCCGAGCGCAAGATACGGAGTTTGAACAACATGGTTCGTACATTACTAATCCATGCTTCGATTCCGCCTTCGTTTTGGCATCATGCTTTATCTATGTCTACATATCTGTCTAATATTCTTCCCTCCAAAACACTTAATTTTTCCTCTCCCACGTTGTACTTATATAAACGTAATCCTAACTATTCTCATCTTCGTGTTTTTGGGTGTTTATGTTTCCCTCTCTTTCCGTCTACTTCTATTAATAAGTTGCAAGCTCGGTCTACGCAGTGTGTGTTATTCGGATTTCCTCTGAACCATAGGGGGTACAAATGCTATGATTTAAAAACAAACAAGTTCATTATTTCGAGGCATGTTATCTTTGATGAAACCGTCTTCCCTTTTTCATCCACTTTTTCATCATCCCCACCCTTATATGATTTCTTGACCGGGCACATCTCTCCCATTTTAAAGAATCATATTTTTTTTCCAACCCCTCTTTCCCCACGGCCTGGGCATGGCCCACCTGCTTTCACTCCACAACCCGTTTCTTCCGTCCCAGCGAGTCCTGCAGCCCAGAGCCCAGCCAGACCCACAGCCTAGAGCCCGACCGGGAGCACGCCTACCCGGCCCCAGCTTCACTCGCCCCCTGACCCGGTTCGCCTCCACACTACACCTGGCCCACATATGCCCAGCCCACCAACAGCCGCGAGCCCAGATCTGTCTGGCCCGTGCGACACCTCAGAGTCGGTTCAGTAGATCACTCGCCAGCACCATATGGTCACCCGTGGACGCCTAGGCATAGTTAAACCAAAAATACCTTTTAATCTTAATGCCACTACCACCATTTCTCCCATACCTCGTAACCCTAAGGATGCTCTCCTTGACCAGAATTGGAAATCAGCTATGATAGATGAATTTAATGCTCTTATTAGCAGTAAGACGTGGGTCCTGGTTCCTCGTCCTGTAGGAGTCAATATTATTCGGTCCATATGGATTTTTCGCCACAAGACTAGATCTGACTGTTCATTTGAGCGATACAAGACTCGTCTTGTTGGTGATGGCAGGTCTCAGCAGGTTGGAGTTGACTGCGAGGAGATATTCAGTCTTTTGGTCAAACCATCGACCATTCGCACCGCCTCAGTATCGCGGTATCCTGCTCCTGGTCGCACAACCCGATCCCACACCTCTTCCTTCTCCTGGAGAAATCCTCGATTACCTGACGCTCTTCCTCTAATTGCATCTCCACCGTAGGGCCAGCGATTATCTGAGACACCACAGGTCCACCAGAGTAGAGACAGAAGAAGCAATAGTGGTGCTTCACCATGAGAATAAGAATATATCTCCTATTTTATTAAACTGGATTATCTAGGCCTCTTAATTACACGATAAGTATAACGAGCATGTCTGAAACTTTGTCTCGTCCTTTAGTTTTGTTTCCTTAATAAAATACATTGCTTCTTATGTTAAAAAAAACTAGCATCAGATCATAACCGGTTGATTTTATGACATATTTTTTAAAACACTTTTTATATTTGAATTTGTCCTATTTTCGATACTACATTTATTATTGGTTTTGGTGAGGTCCTTTGTTTTATATTCATATCCGAGTTTTTACAAAATATATAAGGGTAATTCCTTAAAATATGGATAAGACAGCGGCCCTCGAATGCATGCACTGTTTTTGCTGAAACGATAATGATATTGCTTACATTACGCATGTGAATGAAACTCGTGGATTTCCAGGTTGTATCGACATCCTCGATTGTATGCATTGGGCGTGGAAGAATTTTCCAAAAGCGCTTTAGGGGGTTCATCATTCTAGGCATACGGTCATGCTTGAAGTAGTTGCGGGGCTCGACACCTTGATTTGGCACGCATACTTTTGTATTACGGGATCAAACAATGATATTAATGTTTTGAACCAATTGTCCATGTTTTCTCATATATATCGAGGTGATCAGCCTTCGGTCGTATTTCAGGTCAACGGTACGTACTACAATACTCCTTACTACTTAATTGACGGAATTTACTCACCTCGGACGGTGTTTCTAAAGTTCATCCATGCACCACAACTACTTAGGCATGTGTTATACGTAAAGAAATAGGAGGCCGTAAGAAAGGATGGGGGAAGGGCATTCAGAATTCTACAAGCTCGTTGTTATATCATAAGTAGTCTTGCTCGGGGTTGGGACGATAGGAAATTTATATGATAATATGTGTGTACATTATTATACACAACATGATTGTGGACGATGAACGGCACACCTATCAGGGAGAAATAGAATGACTCCCATCTAAAGAACCAATCATACTAGTCCATCGAGGGTCATTACCATATTAGGATTACATCTAAAACCACTCAATCCAATTAGAGAATTGAGCAGTGCACCAACAGCTTAAAACTGGTCTGATTGGACACATTTGGACTTTATTCAGGACGGAGGCCGTTATGGATGACGTCAACTAGTAAACTACTTGTTCATTTTGTTTCCGTAGTTTAGTTCATTGTATTTTCGTATTTATGTTTCACATCGGGACGATAAGTTATGCTTCTTTTCTGAAGTTCCATTTACCTGTACTTCGGAAATTTTATTTCATCATAATATGAACTATGCACCTTCCCAATGTTATCTCCTTGACTGATTCGATTGCTTATAAAAGGTAATCCATCCTCATCTATCAAAGGCGAAAACCTCTCATTTCAAAAGTAGTCTCCAACCAAATTTATGGAGTCCGAGAACGAAAACGTTGTTTTCCAGGCTGATATGGGTCTGCCACCAGTAGTGTACAGGTTCGAGCAAGAAAAATGTCGTTGTGGTCGGTTCGAGCGCACGAAAGAAAAGCTTATGAAGTGCCACCTATCATTAACCAAGCAATACACTGAAGTAGTTGCTCTTGACACATCCGATTAGACCCCGTTGGAAAAGGCCAACCACGAGGCTCTTATGTTTGAGATGTTTCGAGCTCTGAACCACAACTAGCATGTTCAATGTCTTTATATTATATATTTTTACTCGGTTTCGAACACGTTCGTTTCATTTTGTACTCCGCAATGTTCGAAATAAATACAACCTTTTAATTTTGTCTTCTATAACCCGTTATCCATGTGTCCACGTGCACCGATTTTACAAATTTGGTTAATATTTAAGATTTTCTAAACTAAAATCCTATGACTTTACCTCCCATATTCAAAGCCTTTCCAACACAGAATCGGCAGCAACTCTTCTTTTTCAATACTCTCTCCAAAACAGAATCGACAACAACTTCTTTTTTTCTCCAACACCGAATCGTTTTTGGCACCTAATTGGACCGATGTAAAGGAGAGGCAACTGGTGGTTGCGTGGACACTTCACGCTCACGCCACCAGAGTATTGGCACCATATGTACGAGGACTGGAAATCCATGGCTTGGGCTCCATTTACTCAGTTCGAGAAGCAGATCAAAGATCATTGACAAAAAAACGTCTGGGTGAAACGATTCGAGTTGGCGTATGTGTAGGCCCGACATAAGCTCGATTCAACCACAACTGATATTGAGGCGCTCCTCGAGGCCAACCATACATATGCTCGTAATGTCGATCTCACCTTCAACAAGCATGAGTGGTACGCTCATGTTCAAGAATGTCCAAAATGACGCCAGATGAATAGATTCGCCAACTTCTAGTTCTCATCCACTCGGGTTGGTCAATAGCGTTTTTTGTTGGTTCTCGAGATTTTATGTTGTAGTATCTTTATCTCATATTCAAAAATAATAATATTATCTTCATTTACTTATCCTTACTATTTTATTTAATTTTTTTCTTAACATTTGATTCGAAATAGACTAAAGTTATAAACAACAAAAAATAAACCCACAACTCAAATCTAATATCCACTAATCTCTCAAAAAATCTACCTAATTGGAACAAAATTAGACTGTGGATGATCCAATCATGCATTAATTCATCGAATAAAACAGAGATTTAGAATTTCTTTTCGAGGATTGTGGGGTCTAATCTAATTCAAATTCTTCCCTTTATACTGAGCTCTGCTTTTTTTTGTTCAAACACCAGATCGGTCTCTCCCCCACCTTCGATTACAACAAAGAAAGCTTGACTTTCAAAAGATTTTTTTCATTAAATAAGGCGAAGTTGCAATAGTGATAAAGTTGTACAATAGCATATGAAATGTTCTAAGCCCTCTCTCCACGAATCCTCCGGGCAAGCTGAATGTCCTTGGGCATGATGGTAACTCTCTTGGCGTGAATGGCGCAAAGATTGGTGTCCTCGAAGAGCCCCACCAAATACGCCTCGGCGGCCTCCTGGAGAGCGGAGACGGCGCTGCTCTGGAACCGGAGATCGGTCTTGAAGTCCTGAGCGATCTCCCGCACCAGCCTCTGGAAGGGGAGCTTGCGGATCAGGAGTTCTGTGCTCTTCTGGTACTTGCGGATCTCTCGGAGAGCCACCGTTCCGGGCCTGAATCTGTGTGGCTTCTTCACTCCTCCGGTGGCCGGAGCAGACTTCCTGGCGGCCTTGGTCGCCAGCTGCTTCCTTGGAGCCTTTCCTCCGGTTGACTTCCTAGCGGTTTGCTTTGTTCTGGCCATGTCTACTTGATTTTGATTCTCTACAAAATTATATTGATACTGATATTGAGATGTAGCAGAATTGGGATTAATTTATAGGAATGGAGAAGCGGGAAGTTCCGAAATTTGTTTGGGGGAGTAGGTGATGTTGTTTTGTGAAACTGACTTTGGACCGTGGATTAGTGAACAATCTAACGGTTGAAGTTGATATATGTTGTGTCACGCGGATCTCTATCCGTGGCTTCTGGAAACTACAGCATATGGGCCAAATGTTCTCCAGAGAGTACAGAGAAACATGACCCACACTAATTTTATTTCTGAGCTCTTACCAATTATTTTTTTTCCTTTTTCATCTCTTATTTTGTTTTTGATGAATATCAATTCTAATCTTTTTAAGAACAGCTATAGAGGTCGTCGTTTAGTATCCGGATGTGACAATGAAGTTATGGTGGATCACGATGATCCAGCCACCTTTCAAGAAGTCGTGGATGGGCCCGACTCCGAGTTGTGGCTGGGAGCCATGAGTGAGGAAATGCAATCCATGTCGGACAATCGAGTCTGGGAACCGGTTGATCCCATCAATGGTGTGAGGACTATCGGATGCACATGAATCTTCAAGGTGAAGATGGACATGGACGGCAACCCTCTGACCAACAAAGCTCAACTGGTGGCGAAAGGTTATAGGCAGATCCAATGGATTGACTATGAGGAAACCTTCTCCCTAGTGGCTATGGTCAAAATCGATCCAAATTCTTCTTGACATAACTGCGTATCATAATTACGAGATATGGCAAGTGGATGTCAAAACCGCTTTTCTAAATGGAAATTTGACTGAGTACGTTTATATGTCTCGGCCCAAAGGTTTTGATGATCCGAAGAATAAGGGAAAGATTTATAAGTTGTTGAAATCCATTTATGGATTGAAACGAACTTCTCGGAGTTGCATCCTTCGTTTTGATGAAGCTGTAATTGGATTTGGCTTAATCAAGAACGAGGATGAATCTTGCGTTTATAAGAAGGCTAGTGGGAGCAAGATTACCTTTCTGGTTCTCATTGAAAACGACATCCCAACCTTGCACGAGACTTAAGCTTGGTTGAGGAAGTGTTTTTCAATAAATGACTTAGGCGATGCTTCTTATATCTTAGGGATTAAAATATGTAGAGATCGCACCAAGAGGGTCTTGGATGTAAGTCAGGGAACCTATGTGAACAAGGCATTGAGTAGGTTCTTAATGCTCGATTCAAAGAAAGTACTCTTACCTACTAGTCATGGCATTTATCTCAGCAAGACTCGGTGTCCTAAGACAGCTGATGAGCTGAAAAGGATGATGAGAATCCTATGAGCCTAGGGGCAGGATCGATCATATATGCCATGACATGTATGAGACCGGACGTCTCGTAAGCCTTATGTTGTACCAGTAGACATCATTCTAACCCGGGGAAAGATGATGTTGAACTAGTTGTCGAAGGATGAGTAGACGCTAGTTTTCCAAGACAAATCCAGATGACTTTAGAAGTCAGTTAGGATATGTGTTTACGCTGAATGGCAGAGCTTTAGCTGGGAGAGCGTAAAGCAAGATACCATTGCCGAATCTACGACAGAGGCCAAGTACATGGATGCTGCAGAGGCAGCTAAGGAGGCTATGTGGATTTGGAAATTCATGGCAGGGCTGGGTGTGATTAAAAACCCATCCAACCCGGTGAATCCATTTTGCGACAACACAAGGGCCATTGCGCAAGCTAAAAGCCCAGATCGCATAACAAATCCAAACATGTACTGCGGCGTATCCACCTCATCAGAGAAATACTGAACTAAGGTGAAGTGAAGATAACCTATATTGCTACAGATGATAACATAGCCAACCCTTTGACTAAGGCAGTGTCACTGCCTGAACATGTTAGACATGTAAAGTCGATAGGGACATATTGGAGTTTAGATTGGAACTAGGGCAAGTGGGAGATTGTTAGTCTTACTGCCCGTAGTTCAATCCTAAATGTCCAAATGTATATATCATCGTTAGCAATAAAGTTAAAGCGGCTTTATATTACTTATGTGTTGGAGTAATATATCGATGTGTGCTCTGATCTATGCCCACCATGCGAATAGAACCATAGATCGAGATAGATCACACTCGATGGGTCCCTAGTCAACAAAGCTTCACTAGAAGCGACTAGTATGAAAGATGGCTCTTTATGGCTTACGTTCTGTTAGTCATTGGAATGGGATTCTGGAGTCTGATCATAGATATCATGTGGGACATGATATTGGACGACCCGCCCTGAATATGTGCCATAGATTAAGTCATGAACATATTCAGTGTCGTAGCTTGTCATGTATCCTTAGACCAAGGATTCTTTGTGATCGCTATGTAGTCAACAACTGAGTTTGACCTGAGCCTAACGTTGTCCGTAACAGGGCTTCCATAACGGCCAGGATTGGCTTGAGGACGGGCTACATGAGTGACACGAAAGGCGGCTAAGGGATTTATCCCTCATACTGAGGTATGGGAAAGATATCGGTTCTCGGCCGCTTGATCGAGAGTGACTAAAAGAATAGCATGGCCATGCACATGATACTGGGTATCATATCTTCAGTCATCTCACATATCAAGGAACAGTGATTGAGAATAATAAGGATGACGACTCTATGCCTTATCTCAATCAGGATATCGGATATAAAAGGATAATGACAGGGATGACGGAAAGGTTAGAATCGACATGGTCGATTCGTTATGCAGTGTCATGCAATACTAAAGTCTCGTTAGTTGCCACTTAAATACGATCAAGTAAAATGGGATTTTACGTTGATCTATTGACATGCATAAACCTAAGGGTCACACCGGAGGATGAAACTCATTGACACATTTATGGAGAATGGACAAAAGGGAGTTGTCTCGGGACATGACCAAAACTGGGTTTTGGGTCATGTGCCCGTAAGTGAATAGGACTTTACGGATCGAGACAAGGCTTGGAGTCTTGGGATTGATCGTGTCGGATAATGTTGGACATTTCCGGTATGGAAGGCTTGGTGGCGATGAGCGAATCACGGGACCTCGTTGAAAATGGCCACGGGCCATGTTCCAAGAGGCCCATGCAACCAAGGCTCATGGAACTAATTAATCAAGTCTTGATTAATTAGTACTAAGTAAGCAAGATAAGGATTAAGGTGTTGGTGATTCACCACCTAACCCAATCTTGTCTTGTCATACTTTGTCATATTTACACCTTACTTGTCACCATGCTTGTCCCATGCCTTTAGTTGGACAAGTATGTGGTTTGTTATGTTTAAGTCATCTTTTTTCAATATAACAAACACAAGACAAGAATAGGAAACACATTTTCTCTCCCTCTTCCATGGCCATTTCGGGTTTGGCTAGTTTCCACCTCCATTTTTGTGTTCTTGAGTCCTCAAAGAGAAGAACTACGTGGCTTTGATTCCCATGTGGATACGTAGGCGTCTTGGAGACTCAAGCCAATCATTCGTTAACCGATGTTCTTGTTTTGGTAAGAAATAGTGCTGAATTTTTCTCTTGTGAATCCATTCTTTGTTAGTTGTTTCATGGTTTAATCGTCTCTTGGTTTTCATTGATTTTCCGCTGCGAGTTGGTTCATCTCCAACCCTACCTCGAGACCCAACAGTAAGCACCATACTTGAATGTTTACGTAAGTTTTGCAAGGCCTTCATTGAGGTATTCGGAGCCGAGTATGAGCGTACACCCACACCGGCTGACATGGACCGCTTACTCCGAGAAGGGTACAGCCGAGGGTTTCCCGGAATGGCGGGGAGTCTTGACTGTATGAATTGGACGTGGAAGAACTGCCCAACCGAAGACCAGGGAGCCCATGGACGGGGAGGTCACCACGGGGAAAAGACGATTATGCTTGAAGCTGTAGCGTCCCGTGATTTATGGATTTGGCATGCATTTTTCGGGATGGCTGGATCGAACAACGACATCAACGTCCTCAACAACAGCCACCTATTCCAAGACGTTTACTACGGCCGTGAGCTAGCTGTGGAGTACGAGATCAACGGGCATCGGTACGACCGACCTTATTACTTGGTGGACGACATTTACCCAGCATGGGCACGGTTCGTGAAGACTATTCGGCATCCCTTCGAGCCCAAACAGAAGTTGTTTGCTAAATGCCAAGAAGGTGCTCGAAAAGATATTGAAATGGCTTTTGGAGTACTTCAAGCAAGGTGGCACATCATTTCCCGTCCCGCTCGGTCTTGGAGCCCACACTTTTTGGCTGATATCATGCACACTTGCATAATTCTACACAACATGATTGTAGAGTATGAGCGCGACCGGTACGAGTATGGGGATGAGGAGTTGTTGTACGCGCAACCTCCAGAAATGCCGAATTGGACACCATCGGAACGATGGCACCACGGAGGGCCATTGGAATACCAGCAACGAGTGGATGCTCAACAAAGTGTCCTAAATCCTGAGATCCACCATCAACTACAAAATGATCTTATGGAGCACTTATGGGGTCTATATGGAGCTGGTTTCCATGACGACGAGTAGTCGTTTGTGCTCTTGGAGCTGGTTTTTTTGGTGTTGTATTAAAAATGGTTGAATAAAATTAGAAGTTCATTTAAATACCTTGTTGAATTTATTTATTAATTATTTATTGTCATTACTTATTTTATTTCCAAAATTGTTTAAATTATAAACAATTTAAACGGTTTCTGATAACGAATTAAATAAAACAGCAAAATATCAATTAATAATCCAGTCAGCATTGTTCTACACTCCCAGGACCTCAGAGGTCCTTTCTGTTGCAAAACACCTACTTTTCTGCACTCCCACTCCCTCACTTTTGTCCAGTCAGCACAAGGTCTGCACTCCCAGGACCTCACCAAGGTCCTTTCTGTTGTACATGCTCTTATAGACCTGTAGATAGACCTGTAGAAGAAGTCTAATTTGTATCTTAGACAAAGACAATCATAACCCTCATTTTACCATCTTACGAACAGACTCAAAGCAAACAATGTCTAAACTAACAAGTATAAAACTAAATCCAATAAATAAAAACAAGAACAAAAGTAATAAATGTACATTGCTTCCAAAGTCCTCTTGGGATGGTCGAGCAAGACCCGTCCCGGGTCTTGGGGGATAGGACACTGAGGCCCATCACCCCAACTTAAGGACCGATCATGGATCGTGGTGGGGCTGTTTGGTAGCCCTGGCATCCTAGTCATCGTTTTCCTCCTCATCCCCTAGCTGACAGATCGAGCCCTTACTCACCTCTTCCTTGTCATCCAGTTCTTCCTCGAGAGAAAGCGCCTTTGTGTGGTGCTGGATCTCCGCGATAGAGCCTGGTGCATAAATGGGCCTCCCGCTAATGCATGGGGCAACCATAATCAAGGCCATGACGGATTTTGTTCGTGGGAGCGTGTCTGGACCACATGGACTGATGAGGGAGCCCCAATGGCATAAGTGTGGCTCGATCAAAAACGATAATTCTGTCATGGGAACCTTGTCCGCCGTGAGAAGTATATGTTCAGGCTTGTCGTGGCCGACTTGGGAGGTGATGGGGAGCTTGGTGGAGAAGCCATGGAGGAAAGGGCGGCGACGACCCTAGTAGGGTATTTCATGTGCTCCTTTTTGTGACCCGATCTGTGGCGGACGAGTCTTCCATGGGAGAAGCAAGCTCGGGGGAGGTTTTGGCTGGAGTGGAGGTCGTCAGTAGGCAAGTGGGAGGGGCCATGGGAGCTGCGATGTTGGTTTGTAGTGGAGGGAAGCGGCGGTTCGTGGAGGAAAAGAGAAAGGGCTTAACGCTAGTTTTTTTTATAATCTCTGAGACTTGTACTTTGTCGATGTTAATAAGCAGTTAAGATTTTAAATTTTGAAGGATTCTTCTCCAGAGTCCAAAGAAACATGACCCACATATTTTTATTCGGAGCCCATACCAATTTTTTTTTCCTGGATTGAAATTAGTGTAATAAAATTAATTCTAAAATCAATTAAAACATCAACGAAGAAAATAAAATAAATTTATCAAATGAAATAAATATTAATAAATAAAACAAATTAAAGTTCAAAAAATAAAATAAAATAAATGAAATAAAAATTAGGAGGTTGAAATTACACAAGTTGAAATAAGTTGTATGTAAGGACTTAGAAAAAAAACTGTCTGACTATATAAAGAGGTTGTTATTCGGGTTGATGTTCAACAGTGTGTCCTCGTGTTGATCCCGATCCGGTGAAGACAACGTATGAGTTTCATCGTCGTATATTTTCTTGATCGAAAAATAAACTTTGGGGAGGTGGAATTTGAAAGAGAACGTTGAGAAATTAGTAGATAATGTGTGAGAGTTGATGAAAGGGATGAAGGGTATTATAGATGGAGGAATTTTAACGCCAGCGCCATGTGTCGCCCTTCCGTTGCCTGATCGTCGACTTGCAAGTCGCGATTTACGTTTCACATTTATGAACCGCAACTCAGTACTCGCGGTTACAACTCGCAGTTTAATAAACCGTGAACTGCAAGTCGCACGTAGCGTGCAACTCATAGTACTCTAAACCGTGAGTCGCGTGAACAAGTCGCACGCTGTAGATGCTCTAATTGAAGGCATGAGTAAGGTAGGCCGGTCATATTGGGTTCTACCGATTTTCGATGGAGCGCCGGTAGACTTTTTATCCCACCGAAGGTACTGTTCCGGAAAAGCTGCCGATACTGGTCACCAAGGCAAGTGTAAGAAGTTTCAAAACGAGAAGAGTCGACCACACGAGTTCAAAGTTTAGAAAGGCCAGGCCAATTTAAGCATAGATCAGACAACATCTATTACAATTGCAACAGACAAGGCTGTTGGTGTTAATCATGTGCTTTGATGTTAATTGTGTTTCTTTTGTTTTAGTGTTTCTGAATAAGTCAACTTGTTAGAGTTAGATACTGTCACAAGTTGTTGTGTTTTTAGTTACCTAGTTTTAAGGGATAACTGTCCCTAACTTACTCAGTTGGTTATGTTTTATCTTAAATAAATAGAGGATCAAAGAACCAGAAAGATCAAGTTCTGGAGTTCAATATTTCGGCCTTGTTTAAAGCTTCTGATCTGTACTTTTATCCTTTGTGTGTTTGGTACTCAAACCACAAAGGCACTGTGTCATTGTCCAAACCAGAGAAGAATAGGAAAAGGTAAGCTGCAATCCACAGTGATGGATATGCATGTAGCAGTAAAGCAAAAAGGTACAACGAAGCCAATTAGCCAAACCCATCCAAATTGAACTAATCTATTTATTGTTATTGGAATTCCATAACATTAACTTCATAAAAAATAGAATTTAACAAAATCAGCAGAAAGAACAAAGCAAACCAATCCTCTACCAGATGCTAAATCAACCTCTTGACCTTTGAATTCCTATAAAACGTGCATAATCCACCCACCTGATAAAGAAAGTTTACACATGTATGATATTTCAGAGGCAAAACTGGGAAGGCACCACAAACCCACATAATGTAGATGTCATTAGAACTTACATGAGTGACCCTATGAATGTGTTGCCAGTTCGAACTGCAAAGCACATTGCACTCAGCATAAGCTTGTGTTGATGCAGCAAGGGTTCTAGAAGGCGTTGCTCAATAACTCCAGCAATTATTTGGTACCTGTCAAAAACAGTAAGCTGAGCTTTTAGTCTAGATTCTGTTTTCACAATGTTAACCAGCTTTTTATCTATCAGATACTTTCCAATCTCTCCCAAGTACATTAAAAAGGGTAAAATGGTATCTTCCACTACAAAACTCAAAGGGCTCTAATGTTAAGGGTAAAATGGTAATTTCACTTTACCCTTAACTAGCACATGGGGTCTCATGCATAACAGAAACGAAATATTGGGTCTATTTTTCTAACAGAAGTAGGTGGGTGAAACTTTAGTGGAGCCACACAACCTGGACAAAACTTTAGTGTAGTTTTGGACAATTAACCCTTTGTTTTATAACTAAATTAGGTGTATTAAAACATTTGGTCTCAAGACTTTGCTTATGTAGAGGCAAGTGAGCACTAAAAAAAATTATTCATAAAAAACTTCTTAAGATTGGTAGCATGAATAGCTGAATAATAGCTGAATAGAGAGAGGCCCAAAGGACTGGATAGTGAGAAGCCAAACATAAGTTGAGAATAAATAAATAAATAAATAAATAAATAAGGAGTGAGATACACTACTGAGACTTGAATCCAGGCCCCGAGACCTAAGTTTAAGTGATTGACCAGTTGGACAGCAATCTTTAGGAGTGCTATTATGTTAGGACATTTGATAAGGGCTAACTATTACAAGATAGTAAATGGCAGCATTTACTATGATTTATGTAGCAACTCTATATTTTAGCTTTCAATAAGGGTCTTTGCATATTCTATAGGTTGTGTATGTGTATATATAGCCTATGGCAGAAGAAGTAAATCATGGAGAGTTTTTAGTAGCTAATAAGTTTACTTAGTTTACTGTGAGTTTAGTGGATGGATGCAAAGAAGGGTTACTTGTGGAAAGTAATAAAATCAAAATCAATATTACATATGAATGTAATTAACTAGCATAATCAAATCATATCAATTATATTGATTTTGATTTTATTACTTTCCATATTACTAGATCCCAAACCCAGGACCGTAACACATTACATGTGTCTATTTTTTCTTTTTATACTAATCCGAATCAGACATTCCAAGGCATTGGTTGATGATCATCTATCACATACCTTAGGTTGCTAGAAACTGCCATATAGGTACCATACGCAATACTAGTTGGTAGCATAGGCAGATCCTCGGCATCGGCTTCGCCAGCAAAAGATTTATCAACTGCCTTCCTTGCACGTATCAATGTGTTTGTGACACCAGTACCAACCTAAGAAAAGCCACCATCATTAGCATATAACATCTCCTATCATACTAGAACTCGTCACATTGTACACTGCGCTCCAACTCTATTTAAGAAATGAAGGTTAAACCAATGTTGTATAGAGGCACTATATAACATGTCTGCTGCTGAAGTTAGTTAAGAAGGGCTTAAACTGTTCCAAAGGAAAAGCTCATAGCATGCATGGTTTAGACCTACCAAAGATGCACTGCTTCCAACTGCAAATAGCTTAGCCCCATTGCGCTGCATAACAAATATTCAAACAATGTACACAGTTACAATCTACAAGTAAACAACAGGGTCAGTTTATTGAATGATTCAACACATACCATTATTGCACAAAACCTTTGTAATAATGAATAAGAGGTTCCAGTCAAAGCCACCTGTAGGCATGAATTTTGGAAGTAAATCACTAACTGTATGAGCAGATAATGAGTTTATGTGTCAGGAGAAAAACCTGGAATGCATTATCTGGACAGGAGTGGAAGAACTTAGCAAGAGATCCTGCACTGACTGCAAGAGGTCTTTGGAGAGAAACAGTAGGAGCAGGAAGCCAGACAAGCATAAAATCTGCTACTAAGGCCATTACCTAACAGAAAATAAGTAGCAAAAAGGTGGCATCCATTGATTAGAGGAAGGAGGTGTTCAGTTCAGAATTAACCTAATACCATCAAGCTAGAAACAAACAAGCACTCAGAATCAAACAAAAGTTTCAAATCCATTAAATAGCAGTAATACACCCACATAAAACACTTCACTTAAACATCTCAATAACAACCATTAAGTATTATAATGGATGGATCAAGAAACAAAAAAGTAACTAGTAAAACAATTTTATCTATAACAGAAAACAACCATACCACGTCAGCACAAACAAAATCCAGCTCCTTGGAAAAATTCTCTCTACGCTTTTCCAATTCAGCAGCACTCTGCATAACAATAGAAATAACGTAATCTATCAAACATCTGGCAATAGCACTGAATAATTTACTATAATACAAAAAATTGCCGCCAATAAAAGAACCTAGCTAGTTGATCACCAAGTGAATGATCAGAAACATGTTTGAATGCACTCCAACAATAAAGGTACAAAACAAGACCATGCAGTCCATAGAAAAAAAGTGTATTCCATTCTATCTTTAACCAATCCAGGAAATAACAAAAAGGTTGTGGCACTAGCCATAGAAAGGCAAAAGTTATCCAATTGTCAAGTTTTTGCAAAACTATCAACATTTTCCCTGCAGCATCACATATAAATATGATAAATTCAAGCAATTGCACGAACGCTTGAAGTAGCCAATAATAACCAACGTAAAGGTAGAGCAATGAGATGCCAGAAACAAGTTTACTTTCTCTCAAACAAAAAACTACATTTAAGCATCTTCTTTTCTAATATCTAGCCACAAAGGCACACAAGTCAACTCAGCAAGTTAAGTTTATGTTTTGAACTCTCTTATATCATAACCATAACTCAAAAATAATGTGGCAAATTAAATCATAATCTCTGTCTGAAAATAAGTGTCTCCTTTACTTTTCAGCAAAGATGAAGAATTAGTAGAGCTAGTGCTTCACTTTCTAGCACATGACTCCATCTTCATGTCTTACTCAAACCAAGAATGTTATTAACAATTCATATTTAACTACCTTCCTGAATAAGAAATGGCAACACATATTTTGGGACGGATGATTAATTCTTTGATTCTAAAATCATTCTGTTAATAGCCAACCAAGCAACAAAAAATCAGACTAGTAGCAACATTGACCATTGTAGCCCCCAAATCCTCTGTTTTATCATAATCTAGTAATTCCAAACAGCTAAAAACACAGAGCATTGAATAGGAAATGGCCAATTAACAAAAAATAGTAGGGACCAATTGAAGAGTAAGGTACATACCTTTGTGAAGATCCCAACACCACATTCAATGGCAACCTTCGTTAAGAAGAGATCATCAGCCAGCAACCGCTCCTTAAACCCTGAGAACTGAAGCAGCCACCGTAAGAATCCCGATGTCTCCAGCTCCAAGAACCTCCTCACCACTGATGCCGGGACCCGCCCTGCCTCGATTGCAGACGCCAAGTCATCCGGCAAGCTCTCCAACGATCTCCCTACCTAATTCATACCAAATTACACAACAATTCACAAATTCATCAAACACATTCGCAATTTGCCAACACCAAATGCGTGCGTACGAATTTACCTCCGCCAATGCGAAAAGCGCCTCTTCCCTGTTCCGGTCCCGCGCTTCGTTGTCGTCATCGTCCTCATCCTCGTCTCCGCCGCCGCCGCCGCCTCCTCCGCCGCCCCTGCCGCCGGGTCCGGAGTTTCCACCGTCATTTCCCGAGGAAAGTAGGACGGTGGTAATCCGAGTGCGGCGTTGGTGGTGGGAGATGTTGGAGAAGGATGATGAGAAGGAATTGGTGGTGGTGGTGATGCGGCGAGTGCTGACGGTGAAGCAATGAGGAGAGGAGCGGCGGTGCAGGTGGAGGTGAGTATAGGGGAGCGAGAAGGACCGGGAAGAGAGGTTAGAGGAGACGGTGGCAATCGCCATTGTAGAGAGAGAGAGATGAGTGGGTATGTGTTTCTCTCTCTAGAAAGTTGATCGGCAGAGAGAGAGAGAGAGCTGGGCAGTGAGTGGATGGTGGACTAGGGGACGATGTGGTGGAGGGGATCTCACCAAAGTAGTAGGGACTGTTAACGCCTGTCCACTCGCTCTCATGCACGCGCTTAGGCATATGCTCCAGTCCACCATCTCAGTGCAATTTCTTATTTAGAGCATCTCCGGTCGCAGACGGTTTGTTAACGGTTCGTGTTGGTGGAGAAGAAACGACGGAGATTATAGACGGTTCGTTGACGTTTGGACGCTTTCGGAAAGAGCCGTTCATGAGAATAACGCCAGCAACATTTGCTGGCAGAAAGAGTCGTTGCAGTCAGCGGTTAACGCCGACTACCTCGATTTTACAGCCGATTGTTGGCAGCATGTCTGGTGCCGCCACGTGGTTGTGCCGACAAAGCCTATTTTTTCCATTCTCCCTTATATAAACAATAAGCACGCCTTTTATTTTCATACACCAATTGAATTGCTCTTAAAATACTATTCTCTTACATATATTTAGTCAATTTTTTTATAGCACTAGATTATGAGTGGGATCCTTTTTTTTTATGGGAAAGGACGATTATATCCAAGAAACACAAGACAATGTCCTCCCGAGTCAAAACTATGTCCGAACAAGCCAAGAAAATCATATCATTACCGAAGACGTCGTGGAGGTATCGAAAGGTTCGAAAGCACTGACAACTCAAGTGAGCAAGGCGCAAGCGAAAAAGCCACGGGTGATGAAGTTCCAAGTCTACTACAAACGGGTCGTCAATGATCACAAGAGCGTCTGATCCGATGCCCAAATTATGGCGTTGGTCGAGGAATTATACAAGACTAAGGAATGACACGACTTTGTGTGGAAGTATTGGTGGAAACTCGTCAAAGATGAGCACAAGTGGACTTCAAGGCACTTTATCGTACGTGTTGCAGGGGAGGATGAAGAGCAGATGAAACCGGTGTCTCATTTCCAACCATCTAGTGAATCGAGCAATGACAATGAGCGCAACGAACAGCCAGCAATAAATCGTTGGTAACTTATGTTTAGTTTAAGCTTCGGTAATAATAAGATTGTAATATTAATCGTGTAATATTAATGTTTATTTTATTTTTGTTAATAAAAGTGTTATGTTTAATATTAATTTATTCGAGCATCCAACAACGAACAGTCGACAGGAAAAAAATGTCATTTGAGGTTGTTGGTTATTCGTGATGGTTGATAGAGGAGAGAGAAAGGGATTTAATATTTTTTTATTCGAACAATCATCACGAATAGCCAACAACCTTGTTAAGGACTGGAGATGCTCTTAGAACATCTATAGTGGCAGATTGTTCATGCTGCTTGTTCGACTAAAAATAGGGTAAATTTCATCTCACTACCCTAAAAATAGTTAAATTGCATCTCACTACCCTAAAATAGTTAAGTGGCACCTCACTACCCTAAAAATTCTTAAATTTCATCTCACTACCCTAAAAATAGTTTGTGGCACTTCACTACCCTAACTATGCATTTTTGTTGCAGTTTAGTACCCGCCGTCAACTTGACATCCATTTTTGGATGGAAAATGGTCATGTGTCTAGCACATGACCCTAACTTTTTAAAAAATGACAAAACTACCCTTTTCTTTCAGCTCCCAAAAATCAGAAAAGGGGCTGAGTAAGAGAAAATGGGGGCTGAAATAAAAAGGTAATTTTGTCATTTTTAACAAAGTTAGGGTCATGTTCCAAGAACATGACCATTTTCCATCCAAAAATGAATGTCAACTTGACGGCAGGTACTAAACTGCAACAAAAATGCATAGTTAGGGTAGTGAGGTGCCACAAATTATTTTTAGGGTAGCGAGATGAAATTTAAGAATTTTTAGGGTAGTGGGGTGCCACTTAACTATTTTAGGGTAGTGAGATGCAATTTAACTATTTTTAGGGTAGTGAGATGGAATTTACCCTAAAAAATATGATATCAGCCCTCTCTCATCCATCAGCCAACACTATCAGCCAGCAACCTCCAATGGTGTTTTTTCTGTTGGATGTTCGTTGATGGATGCTCGAATACATTAATATCAAAACACAACACTTTTATTAACAAAACAAACATTAATATTACACGATTAATATTATCGAAGCTTAAACTAAACATAGGTTACCAACGATTTATTATCACCGAAGCGGAAAATAAACATGGATTAACATCGATTTATCTTTCGTTGCAATATTGTAGCCACTTGGGCTAGTCTTTTACGAGATTCCAGATCGAGAATTTGGTGAAAACTTGACGATGACGTTCTCGGTACGTGTCCGCAACCACCACTATGAGTTGATCACCGGTTTTCCACAACAGCCGAGCATGAATACTTTCATGGTAGATTAAATTGAATTGTCTTACCTTGATGGAAGTCTTTTTCCAACGATCCTTTCACTGCTTCTTGGGTTTCCGAGACATAATCGTCATTTCTCATCGAGCATACGAAAGGATCCCAATCGTACTCCATTGCGAACGAAAAAAAACGAATGTAGAGAAAGAAGAGAGTAGTATTTTGAGAGGAATTGTGTATGTGTATGCAAATGAAAGGGGTGCTTGATGTTTATATAAGGGAGAAGTGAAAAAAAAAAGTCCCTACTAACGCAGCCACATGGCGGCACTGGACAATGTGGCAACAACCAGCGACAAAATTGAGGTAGTCAGAGCTGATCGCTGACTGCCAATGACTCTTTGCACCAACGCATCGTGTCGGCATCCAAACGCCTGTAACTGCCTGCGAGCCACCGCGGTCCTCTCCGCCAGCACCAAAACGATGTGACGGTCCTCTCCACCAACACCCAAACGGCTGCAACCGTATGCGAGCTGTCGCCGTTTCATCTCCGCCAATAATGAACTACCAACATAACGCCTAACATTGCAATCAGTGGTGGAAGGTTGGTGGATAGGCGCTAACGGAGGGGAACGTCGGTGGAAAGAAACGAAACGCAAACGAATAAGTGTTGACGGATAACAGTGTCGATAAGCTTATCGACGGCTTTATCTGCCAACGCCAACAAAAATATTGCTAAAACTCTTTTTTTTTTCCAGCCTTTTGACTGTAAAAAATATCTCTATCATCTTATTGATAAGAAAATTTATTATCTTTTTATTCTATTAGTTTCTTCTTCCAACTAACAAAATGATTGATGACTAAAAATATTTTAAGTGACCAAAACTTATTCCTTACTAATTTTTCACCTACTCTTCAATTCGGGGGGTTTGTTTTATATATAGAAATTTATATCAATCTAATCGATATAATAAATTATTTTTAAAATTTCAAGGTCAAAGGCTTAATAATCACCAAATACACAATATAGGATGCATCTAAGAAAACTACGCATGTGTTAGTCTTAGCGCCCGTAGTTCAATCCTAAATGTCCAAATGTATATATCATCGTTAGCAATAAAATTAAAGCGACTTTATATTACTTATGTGTTGGAGTAATATATCGATGTGTGCTCTTATTTATGCCCACAATGCGAATATAACCATAGATCGAGATAGATCACACTCGATGGGTTCCTAGTCAACAAAGCTTCACTAGAAGCGACTAGTATGAAAGATGACTCTTTATGGCTTACGTTTCGTTAGTCATTGGAATGAGATTCCGGAGTCTTATCATAGATATCATGTGGGACATGATATTGGATGACCCGACATGAATATGTGCCATAGATCAAGTCATGAACATATTCATTATCGTAGCTTGTCATGTATCCTTAGACCAAGGAGTCTTTGTGATCGCTATGTAGTCAACAACTGAGTTTGACCTGAGCCTAACGTTGTCCGTAACAGGGCTTCCATAACGGCCAGAATTGGCTTGGGGACGGGCTACATGAGTGACACGAAAGACGGCTAATGTCACGCCCCAAATCCAGTTTTGACCAGATTCGAGACGCGACCTTAGTAAAATAAATAAAACGATAAACAACAGATAAATCTATTAACATTTCAAATAAGTTCCATCAAAATATCATAGATAAAAGGTTCGAAGATCTCAAATGTGAGTCCAAAACTCGACATAAAGTGTAAGGTAAATGATGTTTAGTACAGAGGACCAACATAACTCTAAAATAAACCCCAAGACGTCCAAAAGCTCCCGAGCCTCGAACTCACTAGACATCCGGTACGCCTGTATACACAGTAAGAAAACCATAGGGGTGAGCTTACGCTCAGTAGGAAAAATCTTAACAATACAACCTTTAGAATAATACTAAATTGCTTAAACATATAATGTAATTAACGATTTAAAATACGATTAACAATGAAATGTTAGTAACCAGAATACATTAACTCAATAGCGTACTCTTAAAGATAATAGTAACTTAAAAGATTTCATAGAAAGTACTATAACGAATCAAAGCGATTAAAATGGGAGCAATTAATATCACGCCAACCACTTGCTTTCTCAAGCCTCCGATCCATGGATAGATTCTGGGATCACATCGGTTCCCATATTCCGATCCACCAGAGTACCCATATCATATCAGATTTTCCCTCGGTCCAGAGGAGGCACATACATCGGGGCACCGGAAGTCATCCCATAGGGACGCTCATCGTCGGGATTCTCGGAAATGCCTTCAAGGGACCATATATAGGGAACCAAGGTAATACTCCCACAGGACGCATACACTTGGGTGAAACCGTAAGTAACCAAATCCCCGCAGGGTAAACCATCCAATTGCCCGCAGGCTCCGTTAATCCATGCCCCGCAGGGTCCAATACTCAATAACCAATGCCCTCAGGCTCCAATATCTCATGACCAAGAACCAATGCCCTTAGGCTCCAATAAGCAAGTCCCGTAATATCCAATAACCAATTACCACAACACCACCGGACTACCCCCCCCCCCCCCCCTGGTGTAGTACCGAACCGAACAATCAAACAATTTAAGAATAAGAATAAGGGAAACACAAAATAACAAGTCAATCAACCAACATTCATCAAACCACACATTCACCATAACACACCAAATACATCCATTTAATCCTTCCACTTACCGTATACTTACCTGTCACGATCCATCGGTCCATCGATCACCTGATCGTGCCCCTTTGGCACAATCAGTCATACTCGATCATCCGTTCAAACATTCAATCATTCAACATTCAATCAACCATCCAAACATTCAATCAATCAAGCATAAAATTAAACTAGTTTCCTTAGACTCTTGATTATCCTAATAACTAGCAACCAAGCATGTGAACCTAACACAACAACTAATCCGAGGGCTCATCACGGCCTCTCTACCAGTAAATCAAATCCCAAGTATTGAAAGCGAGTTACACTAGTTATTCTCATCCTAAGCATACATTCTAGACACATCTGATTATTAGTAATTGAAAGACGATTATTCTAGTTATTCGCATCCTATATGCAATTCTAAGACGTTTCCGATTTTATTAACCTAACATGCATTCTAGTAATTGAAATACTTAAGTAGTTAGGATTTTCCCTACCTTGAGGTCCTCCTCTAAAAACTCTGCTGAAAAGCCGGGTAGTCGCTCCTCCTTTCTTCACACGGGTTCCGGAGTGATCTTCGTCTCTCTAGCTCGGGTCCAAGGTGCGAAGACCGCTTCAAAAAAAAAGTATTGGGTCGGACCGGGTCGGACCGGACCCGACCAGAAACCCGGTCAGACCAGCAACCCGGCTCGGGTAGGCCGTCTCTGGGCCGTGCAGCCCACTTCGGCGAAGCCCGTTAGTCAGGCCCGGTTGGGGTGGCCCAAGCCCGTGGGAACTCGGGTATAAAGGGGGGAAAATCAGGGTTGAAACCCTAATTTGCCGACGTCCTTCCCCCTTCTCTCTCTGGTTCCCGAAGCCTCCCCTCTCCTCACGCCATCGCCGGCGACACCTCCGACCAGCACCTCCCACCCTCGTCTTCACGCCGTCCCCGACCTCCCAACCTCGTCATCCCTCTCTCCCTTCCACTTCTCAATCCAGCCGAGCCGTCGCCGGCCGTCTTCGCCGCCACCGAGCTCCGCCCCTCTTCCCCGTCCGCTCAAGCCCACCGCCCTCCCGTTCAGACGAGGTCCCGGCCGACCTCACGCCACCACCACCTCCGCCCAGAGCCCGTCCTCTCCGGCCCTCATCCTTCTTCCACCGCTTATCCGGAGCGTCGGCGAGCCACGCCGTCGTCGTGCACGGACCAAGCCGTGGCAGTTTCGCCGGCGCGAACTCAGATCCGGGACGGACCCGTTCGTCTCCGTCCAGATCTGGGACGGGCGAGAGACCCATGTGCTCCGCCGTGCAATCGCCGCCCACCACTCCCCTACGGTGAGCCCCTATCGCGGTGAGGTTCTGGCCGGCCGGACTCGAAACTCGTGCTTCTCCTTCCCTCTTGATTTCTTCTGTCCCGAGCCCTTCTTGGCTCTATAAAACAAAAACATCCGGATCTGGACATTTTGGAACGGTTTTGTTGAATCCGGAAAATTGAAGAACATAATTTATACAAAAATCAGATTGGAATAAGAGAAAGTAAAGGAAGTTGTGGTTAGAACGAAAAATCGGTTTTTAATAGAAAAAGGGGTTTTGAAGTAAAAGAAATTAACAAAATCGGTATTGTTTTAAGACGTTTTGGACTGTGACCAGTTTTGGTAACTGGAATGACTGAACGAGACGTTTAAAATCGAACTTAGGACGGAACAAAAGCGGACCGCTGAATCGGACCTCGGGTTTCGTGCATTGGGACCATGCCTCGAGAAACGTGCACCGAGTTCTGTGCTCGGGGCTCGAACCCGATTCGTCGTGATCCCGCTTTTAGCCCGCTCGAGTGTGAAGGACAACTGTCGGATTTAAACTGGACTAATCGTAATCTTTAACTTAACGGTGGAACCGTTATTAATTTGTGACTTCGTGTTAAATTTAGAGTGCGGCTTCGAGCGAAGAGAAAACCGGAGTTAGACCTAGACGCGGACTTCGCCCTGGAAGACGGCGTTGGCCCGGTCATCAGTAGCTAGGAGACACTGCAGTGGCTTCGCCTTAAGGTTGGGAAAAGTAGCCGGATCTTGGCCCTGACTAGGGAAAGTTAACAGTAAAATTGCATGTGACACCGGGGTGTCGTGGGTTGAGTAGGTTATCGAATATTAGAATTGCATGATACGGGATTGTAGCGTTTATGAGAAAAGCATGTGACACTTAGTAGTGTCGTAGGATCAGAGAACTTAGCGATAATTGAATTACTGGAGGCATATGACCATGCCTGGAGGTTGTTTGTGAAACTAGTGATCTTAGGACTGTTGGAGGCATCGATTCTGTCGGAGGTTGTTGTGCGTTATTAATTGTCGAGTTTGGGTGGCCTTGAGAGCCCGTGCTATTTATTGTCAAGTTTGGGTGGCCTTGAGAGCCCGTGTACTAAGGTTGGTGTCTTTGGCTGGCCTGACCGAGTTAGAGTCTCGGGGGGTTGTAAGCATTCTCTAGCTGGCTTACGAGTTAGAGTCTCGGTAAGTTGCAAGCGTGGTTTATTGTTGAGTTTGGGTGGCCATGAGTGTCCGTGGGGTCGTTGGACCCGTGTCTTTACCTTTGGTGTCTTGGAAGGCCGTGAGTGCCTGTGGGGCTGTTGAGTCCGTGTTCTACTATTGGTGTGTCTTGGGAGGCCGTGAGTACCTGTGGGGTTGTTGAGTCCGTGTTTTACTGTTGGTGTCTTGTGTGACCATGAGTGCATGTGGAGTGTTGAACCTGTGTTGTTGCTGTTTGTTGAACTCTCTTGTGATTGTGATTGTGGTTACCTGAGTGAGAGAGGTTATTGAGACAGGTCGACCGTCTGGCCCGACTTTGTGTCGGGGAAGCGCGTGAGTGAAAGAGGTTAGTGAGACAGGTCGACCGCCTGGCCTGAGTGATTCGGCAAAGCGCGTGAGTGAGACAGGTCGACCGCCTGGCCTGAGTGGTTCGGCAAAGCGCGTGAGTGAGACAGGTCGACCGCCTGGCCTGAGTGGTTCGGCAAAGCGCATGAGTGAGACAGGTCGACCGCCTGGCCTGAGTGGTTCGGCAAAGCGCGTGAGTGAGAGAGGTTACTGAGACAGGTCGACCGCCTGACCTGAGTGGCTCGGCAAAGCGCGTGATTGAGGGAGGTTACTGAGCAGCTGGTATGCGATCCTTTGGGATCTTGTTTGGTGTGCGATCCTTTGTGATCTTGTTTGGTGTTGCGTGGTTCCTTTTGATTCCTTGGAAGAGGCCGTGATCGTTGCGTCGGGTCTACTTACGTGTTTGAGTGTTGAGTCGTTCGAGGAAGGTCACCGTGGGTGTTTGTCAGTCAGAGTACTTGAGTTGGGGACAGTGATCCCCCGAGTTGAGTTGTTGTTGGTGTTACCGGCATTGTCTGCTAATTATGTCGTAGTCAGTCTGTTATCCGTGGTGGTGAGCGAACGCTCACCCCTAGCTGCTTTTCCTACAGGTATCGGTCGCAGGTTGGACTAGGTGAGCTTCTGAAGCTTGAAGAGCTAGGAGCGGGATTCTGGGTGTATTTTGAGTCTAGCGACGGATACCATACTTTTTTCCACTTGTTGGGACGTGGTTTAAGTTGTAATTATTATTTTGTTGAACTAAACTGGTATTTTAAAGTGATTTAATGAAAATAGGTTTCAAGTGTTTTTATGTTTTTAAAACGTTCGCGTCCCGAGTTCGGTTTACTGAAATTGGGGCGTGACAGCTTGGTATCAGAGCTCGAGGTTTCACACCTCGGACTGTACGTCAATTAGGTGGGGAGAGTCAAGTCGGTGAAGTCCCGTCGTACGTTGGGTACGCAGGTCGGGAACCGTGTGTAGACCCGTTATGTTGTGAGTCCTGCTTGTGTTTGTGTGTATGTGCAGTACGGGGTTACTGGCATACTGTTTTTGTGTACGTGCAATGTTTTCTTGCTGATTGTTGTTGCTGCTTGAAACGTTTTTAAAGCTGTCGCGGGTCGACTCAAGACCGCTCTTGTAGTCGAACGCGACGATGGTTACATCAAGTCGGTACAACGTAGTTTGGGGACGCCTGGACCGGGTTGTGACTGCGTGATGTCAAGTCTGAGGTTTTAAAATGAAAAGGAGAAAGTTTTGGAATTGGTAGGCCCGATGGGTATGTTTTGATTTTGCGTGACGCCGTGGTCGTGTGCGTTTGATTTTGATTGGCCCAGTGGGCGTGTACTGTGGTTACTCGGCCGTGTGGATTGTGTTTGAGGTCGGTCTTGAGTTGTCGTAACTATGTTATGTGTTTGGTGGTCGTTGTCTGCGACGTACTAGTGTACGAGTCGCTATTAGCCGAGAAAGTTACGAGTACCCTAGGGTAGACATAGCGGGTGTAAGTAGTGCGAGTTTATCACCGCTAGGGAATCGGGGTCACTGGTTTGGCCCCGAAGGTGAGACGGAACGGTTTGGACGTCGGCCCGGTAAGGGGCCCGGCAGGCTTCGGACGGCGGCCCGGTAAGGGGTCCAGCAGGCTTTGGACGCCGGCCCAGTAAGGGGCCCAGCACGGTTTGGTTGTCGGCCCGGTAAGGGGTCCGGCAAGGCGTTGTCGCCGGCCCGGTAAGGGGTCCGGAAGGGTTTGGTTGCCGACCCGGTAAGGGGCCCGGCAAGGGTTGGATGTCGGCCCGGTACGGGGCACGGCACGGCCTGGGTGCCGGCCCGGTACGGGGCACAACCCGGCCTAGCTCCTGGCTCGGAGAGTGGCACGGCAGGGGTCGTGTACTGGCCTGGTCCAGTGAGCCGTCTTCAATTTTCTTTGGTTGTTTTTGTTTTTTTGTTCGTTTAGGTTTGCGGTTGTGTGACTCGGGTCACGTTCGTGCGGTTTAAGCGTTGGTTTTACGTGTTTGTGTTCGCGGTTGTGGGTTGTAGAGGCCGTAGGCTCGGTGTTAAGGGATGAGGTCTTGGGTTCGGGACTCATCGATAACGTACGGTAGTAGTACAATGCCTCGGTGTGAGAGTCTCACCACGGAGAGAGGTTAGGGTTGGTGCGCTGCGGCGTCATACGAACCGGGTTTTTCCCCTATGTAAATGGGTGTTCGAGTTTTCCCTCGTGTGAACGGGTGATTGAGGTTTACTTCACGCAAGTGGGTTATTTGAGGTTCCCTACACGATCGAGTAACTGGTGTATCGATAGTGTGAGCAACAGTGTTGTCTTAGTTGAAAACATGATCCCCGTTTGAGGTTTCCCTATGTGATCGGGTCTTTGGGGTATTGAGGTTGTGAACAATAGTGATTACTGAATTGAGAAAGTGTTCCCCGTGTCGAGGTTTATCTTACGTAAGCGAGTACTTGAGGCGGGGATGGTGTGAGCAGTGTGACGTTTGGCATCCGGTTTTGAGGTAGTGGTTTGCCCTGGCTAGATCAGTAAGTCTTTAGTTTTTTACTAGTATGCCATAATCGAACGGGTGTCCGTGGAGGTGAGCATAACGCTCATCCCCTTTACTACTTTTCCCGCAAGGGACGAGTAGCGAACACTGGTTTGGTTGCGGAAAGTTACAAGTAAATGCCTAGAGGACCGTGTGAGGGTTACACTAGACCTTACCAGGGTGACTAATGGAGTGGGTGTTCGTCTTCCGATTTTGGGCGTCAGTTTCATTGGATGCCGGGATATCACACTCGGTTGTTCGTCGAGTTGTGCTGAGAGGTTGGGGCTGAGTTTAGAGCCGTTGAGTCCACCCCTGCGTCGGGACACGCCGGTTGGTGGTGGGGTGGTGTTTGTCAGTCAGAGTACTTGAGTTGGGGACAGTGATCCCCCGAGTTGAGTTGTTGTTGGTGTTACCGGCATTGTCTGCTAATTATGCCGTAGTCAGTCTGTTATCCGTTGTGGTGAGCGAACGCTCACCCCTAGCTGCTTTTCCTACAGGTACCGGTCGCAGGTTGGACTAGGTGAGCTTCTGAAGCTTGAAGAGCTAGGAGCGGGATTCTGGGTGTATTTTGAGTCTAGCGACGGATACCATACTTTTGTCCACTTGTTGGGATGTGGTTTAAGTTGTAATTATTATTTTGTTGAACTAAACTGGTATTTTAAAGTGATTTAATGAAAACAGGTTTCAAGTGTTTTTATGTTTTTAAAACGTTCGCGTCCCGAGTTCGGTTTACTGAAATTGGGGCGTGACACAAGGCCTTTCCTTCTCTTGAGCTCGGGCTCACGGTCTTGGACCACAACAATACCAAAATTAATAACCCAAAGGAGTGTTCCTCAATCCAAAATTAACAGAACAAACCTCAAACAGTGGAAATAAGGTCAAAGAAGTGATCTAGAAATCGAAATGGGCTAAAAGGAAGGGTTTTTGGTTTTGGGGTCTGATCCGGAATGCCATCCGAACCTGTGGCTAGCCGTGCCAGAACCTGGCACGGAACGTATCACAGTCCGGCCCGGGAACCAGCACGGACCGCGTCACAGACCGGCCCGGAGTCTGACATGGACCGTGTGAGGTGTCGTGCCGGACTCTCGTCCGTTCCGTGCCACGTATCGTGCCGGTACCAGGCCCTTTCCGTGCGGCCTTCTGTGCCGGCACCTGACCCGGTCTGGGTCACGTTCCGCGCCAAACCTGACCAGCTCCTTCCCCTTTCTTCCCCAACTCGAGTTTCATGAAAATCACAACAAAAACCCCATTTCCAAGTCCTTCTAACTCCAAAATGGTCATCCAACATTACCCAACATCAATACATTCAATGGGTTCATCAAAACTTCAACCAAAAACACAATCCAAACATCCTACTTCACCACTTCTTCTCCAAGCAACAACCCAAACACTAGTTCTTCAACTTCAAGTCAAAAACCCACAAAACCCAAATTTGAGAGTAGATGAAATGGAGAGTTAAGAGCATCCATACCTCTAGGATGGTGAGATGAAGAAGATGGAAGGAAAATGGAGGCAAAAGGACTAAAAACAAGCTCCAAAATCCAAGCTTTCTTCACTTTCTTCTTCCTCAAGAAATGAGCTCTCACCTCTCTCTCTCCTTGTGATTTTCGGCTGCAACAATAGTGAGTGAGCTGATTTGTGTGCTCATGTTGCTTTAAATAACCTATTTTGTCCAATTACCGAAAAGCCCTTAAGGTCTTATCCCTTTAAAGGTAAGTTGGGAGGGTATAAGAGTCATTTGAAGCTCCTTTTTCATCCTACAAGCCAACCATGACAAGTGTCATATGGGGTCACTACCACTTAAAATAATTTCCACCTTTCCAAGATTTTATCGGAAATTAACCGATATAAAGTCCAAGTTTGACCTAACCAATATTACAGTCAAACTGAAGGAAATGGCCAAACTAAGCTAACCGTGATGACGGATAAGCTTTTTGGGCCCCGGAAAGGTCCCGAATGACTTCTTGAGTCATCGGTTGACTTTTCCGGCCGAAAGTCAAACTTGTCTAGAATTCACCTGTTCGACCGGGAGCGGTTCTTACAGCTAAGGGATTTATCCCTCATACGGAAGTATGAGAAAGATATCGGTTCTCGGCCACTTGATCGAGAGTGACTGAAACAATAGCATGACCATGCACATGATACTAGGTATCATATATTCAGTCATCTCACATATCAAGGAACAATGATTGAGAACAATAAGGATGACGGCTCTATGCCTTATTTCAATCAGGATATTGGAGATAAAAGGATAACGATAGGGACGACGGAAAGGTTAGAATCGACAAGGTCGATTCGTTATGAAGTGTCAGGCAATACTAAAGTCTCGTTAGTTGCCACCTAAATAGGATCAAGTAAAATGGGATTTTACATTGATCTATTGACATGCATAAACCTAAGGGTCACACTGGAGGATGAAACTCATTGACACATTTATGGAGGATGGCCAAAAGGGAGTTGTCTCGGGACATGACAAAAACTGGGTTTTGGGTCATGTGCTCGTAAGTGAATAGGACTTTACGGATCGAGACAAGGCTTGGAGTCTTGGGATTGATCGCGTCGGATAATGTTGGACATTTCCGGTATGGAAGGCTTGGAGGCGATGAGCGAATCATAGGACCTCGTTGGAAATGGCCACGGGCCATGTTCCAAGAGGCCCATGAAAGGCCCATGCAACCAAGGCCCATAGAACTAATTAATCAAGTCTTGATTAATTAGTACTAAGTAAGCAAGACAAGGATTAAGGTGTTTGTGATTCACCACCTAACCCAATCTTGTCTTGCCATACTTTGTCCTATTTACACCTTACTTGTCACCATGCTTGTCCCATGCCTTTAGTTGGAAAAGTATGTGGTTTGTTATGTTTAAGTCATCTTTTTTCAACTTAACAAACACAAGACAAGAATAGGAAACACAACTTCTCCCTCCTCTCCATGGCAATTTCGGGTTTAGCTAGTTCCCACCTTAATTTTTGTGTTCTTGAGTCTTCAAAGAGAAGAACTACGTGGCTTTGATTCCCATGTGGATACGTAGGCGTCTTGGAGACTCAAGCCAATCATTCGTTACCCGGTGTTCTTGTTTTGGTAAGAATTAGTGCTGAACTTTTCTCTTGTGAATCCATTCTTTGTTAGTTGTTTCATGGTTTTAATCGTCTCTTGGTTTTCATTGATTTTACGCTGCGAGTTGGTTCATCTCCAACCCTACCTTGAGACCCAACAATATGACCTCCCTCAAAATTTCAAAAACTTCTTTTTAGAAGCCGTCATCGTCGCCTCCGTGGCACCTTCCTTCGCCGGCTATGGTCGTTGGCTTCGGACTGGGTTATTACCGACGAGGGTTTCGTCACCTCCTCACCTCCCTCTTCACTTCCTCACCTTCCCTCTCCTCTTCAGTCCCGTCTTCGTCTCTCGTTGCCCCGGTCGTGTCCCTTTTCGAACTTCGCTGTCTGGTTCTTCTAGTTCAGATCTCAGAACTTGGGCTACTTGTGTTTGCTCCGAAGATTGACGTCGCCGGTGCTCGGGGTTGTAGCTGCTCAGACTCGATCGTCTCTCCCTGGCCCGGGGAGTTCTGAACTTGGGGAAGGGTATGGTGGCTCGCTCTAGTTCCACTCTGGTTCGGTCTTGCTCTTTGCGGCCTTGGTGTGTGCCTGAGCTGCTACAAGGAACTCGGCTTCTTCCGACGACTTTGTGAAGGCTCCTCCAGATCTGGTGTCGGAGCTGTCATGTTGGACTCCGTCGACTACTTTGCTCCAGGTTGGGTGGACTCTTCCGGCGACCTTGTGAAGGCTCCTCTAGATCTGGCGTCGGCACTGTCGTGCTGGACTCCATCGACTCCTCTGCTCCAGGATGCGTGGAACTCACCGGTGGCTGGGACTGGTGAGTTGCAGAGATGCACTGCTGGTTTGTGAGAGGTAGAGCGTTAGATCTGCACTGCACTCATTTCGGAATTGGTCCAGTTCAAACCAGTTAGGTTCGGGTGGCTTGGTCTAGGCCGGGTCAGGCCTGATCTGGGCCCAAGACATCAGACCAGGTTCTTCTTGTGGAGGGTAGTTGGTGCTGCTCGCCGGTTTTGGGATCGATTGTCAGTTTTGTAGGCTTGCTTTTACGCGTGTTCATTGTCTCCCTTCACCTGCACCATGTCGGGATGGACAAAGACTCGGTTTTATCTTTGCTCGGGTTTATTTCTTATATTTTGGGGCGAGCCTCTCTGGATGTTCGCCGGAGAAAGTAGGGGTGCGTGGGTGCGGGTGGAAGCTTTGCTTTGGTCGGTCGGTGTTTGTCTAGGCGGTTGTGATGTGTCTATCATTTTTTTTTGTAGTGGCTTCCGTCAAGCTTGTCTCGGGTGGTGGATTTGGTTTCAGTTCTTTCCGGGCTGGGGTCAGTTCGTGCTCGGTATAATTACAAGCCATCCCTTTCGGGTCCTCGCTAGATGTTGGTCGGCGAGGGGTTACTGGGCTCGGTATCGGAACGCTCAGCTCGACAGCCTCGGTTCCCGGTTTTTGATCCCTTGGGCTGGAGTCTTTGCTTGTTCAGTGCGGCCTTTGGTGTGGCGTTTCCCTTCTTTGCAGCGATTGGTGAAAGTTCAGTCTGGGTAGGTGTTGGCTCGTGCTCGGTATAATTACAGACCTTCCCATTTGGGTCCTCGCTTGGTGTTGGCTGGCGAGGGGTTACCAATCTCGGTTTCGGAACGCTCATCACTAGTTCCAACATCGGATCTCCGAATCGTTTGGTGCATCTGCTTTCTTGGAGGTCTGAGCTTGTACTCGGTAGAATTACCTGTCCTCCCCCTCTTTTGGGCCTCTTTTCGGTGTTGACCGGAAGTGGGTCATGGTGGGCTGAGTTCGAGCTCCATCGTCTGGTAATCTTTTCCCTCTCTATTATGCTGACTTCTCTCTTTCTCTCCCCCCTCTTTTAGTGATTGGTCTTCACTTCTTCTCGTTCCCAGAGTGGTTCGAGCTCGTCGGTTGAAGGTGTTGGCCGCTAGCGAGGGTTATGGCCTTTTTGTCTTCTTAGAAGTCAATCGTTTGACTGAGGGGGAAAAGGGAGTTGTTCAGCTCCGACAAGGGTAGGGTTCAGTTTTATCGGTTCATTTGCTTCACTGTTGGAAGCCCTACTTTTGTGCTTCAAGTTAGTTAAATCTGGATTTTTAGATCCTTTGTTTTCTTTGCGCTTCTTGGTTGTTATATTTGGGTATTTAGACCTGGTTTTTTCCTTGTTGGCTTCCTACGTGAAGCAGTTTGTGTTTCATCTCCTGATTTCTTATGTTTGTTGGCTTCCTGTGTGAAGCGGGGTGGTTACTTCTTAGGGTTGATTTTCTTCGGTTGTATTGTTTTCTTATTTCTGGTTTTGCCTTTGTTGGTTGTTCTTGTATTCCATCCCTCGTACTCTTATTTATCCTCAAAAGAGGTTTAATTTAAATTTGCTTTGCTGATAAAAAAGAACAAAAAAGTAAAATACGTATGTTTATGAGAAGAGAGTGTGCATTTTCCATTTCTCTTTGTATAATCTTTCTAGTTGTTTTCAAAATATAACTATGCCATCTTGTTGTATAGTGATTATCAACACCTCTCTCAAGAAACTCTCAGAACCCTAAAACTAATAAAGCTTCCCCTTTTCCCTTTCAGCCACCGCCGGCGATGTCAGTGTGGCATCGACCACGGATGTCACTAGTGGCTCCCTACTGGTTCTCTGCCCTATTCATTGGCTCCTCCTTTCCGGCCGGCTGCGGATGCTCCTCCTTCCCGCTCTCGGCCCCTTTTCCAGATTTGGAATTTCTTGTTCATATTGGGATACTACGCTATGGTCGTTGATTTGTGTGCATCTCACCTCAAAATCAGGTACCATATCCTCTTCTCCCCCTCATGCTTTGTTTCTTTCGGAGTGTATTGGGTTTTGCCGACAGTATTTCTGATATTTTCCGGCGGTGATTTCGACCCTTATTCATGGAGAAGTTGGGGTGTGGTTTTTTATTTTGTTGTCCGGATTCGAGTCCTTTGGGCTCCTCTCCCTATTTGGGTTCGTCGGCTCCTAAGGTGCTGGCCTCCGACGAACGGAAGTGCTTTCTAGCCTTGCGATTCGCTTTGTCCCTCATTGTTTGCAAGTGATGGATTTCGTTGGCTTTGAAGGTGTTTGTGGTGTGTCTGGTTCACTTGTTCAGCAACCTTGGTACTTTGGTGGTCTCCGGTGAGGGTGGGAGTTGCGTGCGGTCGTTGTTGGTTCATCGTGTCCGACGTTCCTGCGTGGTCCCGAGGAGCTCTTCCCCATTGTGTGGACTTTGGTCTATCTCATGTTATTTTGGAGCAAATCTACTGATGCTACAGTATCGTTTTCATAGCATTAGTTTCATGTATTTGCTTCTCATTTATCCCCAAATTCATGGGTTAAACTCCTTTTTGGAGAATTGCAATCTAGTTGCTATATACAGTATCCCCAGTTTCTCGTCTTTAGAACTGGTGGATTTTATAAAACGTCGATGATAAAAAAAGAGAAGAGAGTATGTACACATTTTAAGTACATGATTGATGCTTAAATGAGTAAAGAAAATTTTCCTCACTCTTGTATATTAGTAATTTAATTTTTTAGTAGAACAAATACTAAGAATGAAAAAATAATTTATTATTATTTTCAAGAGAATCATAAATACGCACATATAAAGAGAATAATATGTCAAAATAAAGAGTACAAATATAAGATCTGGTAAGAGGATGAAACTTAGTTCAGAAGCGAATTTTTAAATGCTAACCTTATAGTTACAATACTCGGCTAAACTAGGGAAAACATTTGATAGGGAATCCTTAATGTGATGGGTGATCAGACACAACTGGTTGTGGTCATGTCCTGATTCGACTGAAAATGTATGTAGTGTGAGATAAGAGACACTTGAGGTGATATCGGACATCCATGGAGAATACAAAGAAATATGGGAGGTAGGAGGTCCCGTTGATACCAACCTTGGCAGGGCGAGGAGTGTGTCCCCAAACATATACCCAGGTACTCGATGTCAGTTGTTGATTCCTGTAACATCCCGCCGCGCGTGGGGCCCGGGTCTGGCACGACGGGATGTTACAAAAAAAGTGCACTTTTTTTTGTAACATCCCGTCGTCCCACACAGGGCCCCACGCGCGGCGATGTTAGGTCTGCAGCCCAATACACCCCAACCCCTCTGGTGTATTGTCCACAGACAAATACCAACCTAGGTTGTTGGTGAGACTTGAACCCAAGACCTCACCCTTTATAGCAGCTCAATTGGTGATGGCATCACTCAAGGAAATGCTATAAAGGGTGAGGTCTTGGGTTCAAGTCTCACCAACAACCTAGTTTGGTATTTGTCTGTGGACAATACACCAGAGGGGTTGGTGTGTATTGGGCTGCAGACCTAACATCGCCGCGCGTGGGGCCCTGTGTAGGACGACGGGATGTTACAAAAAAGTGCACTTTTTTTTATTAAATAACTTAAATCTGATTCAAAATCCATTTTTTTGAACGAAAAAGAGATTAAACCCAAAATTCACCCTCAACGTTCCGCTCGAACACTTTTAAATAATTAAAAACTTTTTAAACCGAGGCGGTCTTCACAATCTTCTCCCCTTAAAAGAATTTCGTCCTCGAAATTCAAAACGAACGCGCTCCACTTAACCCTCTCTCAGGGAACGTTCGATTAAAACTCCATGTCCATCAACCCTCAAGCACGCGGAAAACACTTAAACCAGTTAGTCAATACCGAATTCCTTCGTCGGTAGAGACGTCACACCGACACACGCAGCTTGGTCGCGATACCCTGTACCGGAACCGTCCGTTGGTCTAAGTATCACATCGGAAAACAATTTTCTCACCTCGCGCGTACCTCACCCTCGCGCTCCCGTGTCAACCCTGCGCGGTTCTTAAACGTCCACGATCACACAACCCTTCATTCACTTCTCGAGCAACTCGGGATCACTCTGGTCACTATTAAACCTCAAGTGTGCCCCGCTTGGGCAAATGCCCTACCTACCATCCAACACTTCGTGTGGTACCATAGTGTTACTGGCCTGAAAGCGCTGTGGTAGTCGTACTCGGCGAATTGTTTCCGGATACCTCGTGAGGTACTCCCACTTCTACCATACACTGCACACACTCGTCAAACCACAGCGTACTCAGTCGGGATGTCAAGACGCCAGAACCACATCAAGGTTTTACTCTTAGACTCCCACTTCTCCTCACGTATAAGGAAAACCGAAGAATGCGTTTCCTGTGGGTTATGGGCCCACTACGCTTCCGCTGCGCCACTCTGATCTCATCGTCACTCGCCCACCTCTCCTGACCGGGCTGACGGCTTACTAGTGTTGTTGCGGCCTTCCGCCGCTCGGGCACTCGTCTCCGATGTCTCGGCTACCGACCGTGTAAACATACTGGCCCAAGCGACATCGTTCCACTGTTATCGTTGTATCCACCATCTCAGAACTACACTCGATTCATCAGGTTGAGAACTTGACCGAAACTCCGGGCTCGGGGCCCTCTCTTGAACCTCTTGCATCGGTTCGCCTCGATTGCCACCCAACCGGTGCAAACGGCCCAAGTCGTACCTCTGGCCTCGTTCCTCATCTTTGATACCCCGTCCCGTTGCAGCCCGGGAACCTGCTGGTGTTGTTCCTCTTAACCTCCCCAGTGGGAGTAACCCAGACACTTGTGCCCCCGACGGCTTCCCTCTCCTACCTCAAGGTGCCACACCGCAAGTATCCCTCGTGCGGCACACGTACCCGCTTGGATTCTTAACTCTAAAATAACGGCGCGCTTAAGATAACTAGCGTTCGCACACGGACAAGCAGACCCACTCGAACTAATAATATACTAAGTATAGTAGTATAGTCAAACTATAACACCACAACAGGTAAGTCCACACATAACAGCCAAATAGAGCAGCAGAAATACACAAGTCACATGAATCAACACGTTACTACACACGAAAAGTTCACAATAGGCAACAACAGCTTGGAGTTAAAATTCTTAACACGATCAATTTTCACCAAAACATTCATGTCGATATCGTGTCGTTACAACCTGATTCAGGCGTCCCCGAACTACATTGTAACCACATGACATCCCCTCATTCACGTCCAACTATAGTGGCCCCTATAGCCAAATCGTGATGGTACATACATTTCAGTTTCTGCAGAAAATCGGGCATGACCCGTTTGTAAATTACACTAACCATCCGTTTAAGCGGGCACTCAAAGCACAACCCGCACAGGTAAACAAGAACCACAATACACAGCAGTTCAACCAAACCAAGACTTTCTCATCTCGTTCGTACGCTTAGGACATCTCCGAATTGCGTAACCGACACACCGAAACTTAACAACCTAACTCTACCCACCTAGTTGACGTACGGTCCGAGGTTTGAAAAACAATTTCAAATGAAACCAGGCTCTGATACCAAATTGTCAAGCCCCAAATCCGGTTTTGACCGGACTCGAGACGTGAGCTAAAACAGTAATAATTTTTCTCGAAAATAAAGCCAACAAGTCTCGATTCATAAATTTAAAGTAAAGACAATAAATATTTCAAAACTCCATACGTCTCTAGACATTCTAGTCTAGGACCTCGTAAGCTCCCAAGCATCGAGCATCCCGCTAGTACAGAAGCTCAATTGGTGATAGCATCACTCAAGGATATGCTATAAAGGGTGAGGTCTTGGGTTCAAGTCTCACCAACAACCTAGGTTGGTATTTGTCTGTGGACAATACACCAGAGGGGTTGGGGTGTATTGGGCTGCAGACCTAACATCGCGCGTGGGGCCATGTGTGGGACGGCGGGATGTTACAAAAAAGTGCACCTTTTTTTTATTATTATTTATTAAATAACTTAAATCTGATTCAAAATCCATTTTTTTGAACGAAAAAGAGATTAAACCCAAAATTCACCCTCGACGTTCCGCTCGAACACTTTTAAATAATTAAAAACTTTTTAAACCGAGGCGGTCTTCAAAATTCCACTCTCCCTGACTCTGATCGGGGGTGTCAGGGTCTCGATCCAGCGGATGGGGATAAAGCGTCCTTGCACGAGTCCCCGAATGATCGAGTGCGCCACAGTCATAGCGTCATACCCAAGATTGGGTCTTTGATGAACTTGGGTGGACGGCGGGTGACTGAAGAGAAGTGGGATCTCAGTCGATCCATAACATCAAGGTAGTAATTGGGCACGCGGAATAGGCGGTGCAAGAGGTAGGGGTACTTGCATCGATGGTGGAAGCACCGGAGGGATCGAAGAAGACGACATTGGCATGGACTGCGCAGAAGTTGACAATATCGAAGAGGTAACACACTTTAATGACAAGAAAACCAAATGAACAGGAAGACGGGACGAAACCCAGAAGAGGACTCTAGGGCCGACGAAGAAACTCTTTGCGGAGAGCATCTTATGACAAATGAACTAAAGTTAAATGTAAAGTATTAGAATAATGTGATTTGAAAGTTATCGTGACTAAACGTTAAATGTAAAGTATTGGAATAATGTGATTTGAAAGTTTTTTTTTTGAGTAAACGGAAACTTCCATTACTTTCAAAAAGAGCTAATACATGCTTGAGGGCTCTGACGGGACAAACAACTAACTCTGAGACTAATTAAACGTCTAGGACGTTCTAATGAGGCGCCACTAAGGCTAACTAAGATATAAAATAGAACCCAAATAAAAATTAAGAAAGACTGACGAACACTACTCAAGGTAGGGCCTGTAAACTGATGGGCCCCCCGAAGGTGACACTTTTCTTCTGATGTAAAACCGAACATGTGGTCGTCAGTGGTGAGGTAAGGACATGCTTGTCTCAGGGATCCCTTCCCGGGGTCACTGAAGCCTGCAATAGAGAAAGTAAACGAGAACCAATCTAACAGAGACCGAGGATGAGGCCTCGGTGGAGGTCAAGAGAGCGGAGATACCGACACCGACTTTAGAGGCGGTAGGTGCTGAGCTGGGAGAGATGGTGACGCAACGCTTGTGCTATGGGTTCAGAAACCCTAGCCAAGAGTATTTTTCATTTATTATTGTGATTTGAAAGTTTTTTTTTGAGACGTGAACATAAATTTTTTATTAATCATGACAAAAATCATAAACATAACTTGGGTCCCTGACCCTGAGTTCCAGTATATGTCTGAAACCCCCGTAGGGATTCTGGCGAACTTGGATCCGTTTTGGTGATCGCTTTTGTATAGCTGACCATAAAGACCACAATAAAAACAGAAAAACAAACATAGTAACCTAAAGAGCCTGCGATGCCAGTTTTTCTAAATCCCGTAACTGTCGCAGTGGGGCATTGCTTGAATGTTTAATTGTGGGGCGGAGGACGGAGCATGCGCCTGATACTCCGAGTGTGACTTCACCAATACTTCACGCAGAAGCAGATTGATCATCATCGGATCGACCTAAAATGGGTCGTCCAGTCTCGAGGTGACCGACTTTGGGTGTTGTGGATACTGATCCCGACCTAACGTCCATCCTCCCGGATCCCAAATCCAGCGACCCTCCCAGAACGCTCTGATCACGGCAGTGTGGTTGCTCGGCTTTGGTTGAGCCTGTCTGTGAGCTGCTTGGTGTCGATGCACAGTCTGCAGATCGGTGCTTGCACACCATTGACGATGACGGCGGCGTGGGGAGAACGGGTGCAGATCCGTGGATGGCGGCGACGACGTGGAGAGAGAGAGGGCTGATCCGTGGACGGTGGCGGCGATGTGGAGAGAGAGAGGGGACGGATCCGTGGACGGTGGCGACGGCGTGGGGCGAGAGAGGGTGGAGCCGTGGACGGCGGTGGCGACAATAACGTGTCCTTTTTCCTTCGGCAGCTTCTTATTTTTGTGATTTGAAAGTTACTGTGACTAAATATAAACATTTCATTCATTAGATGAGAATTACAATTATTTAGAAGTTAAATATGATTAAATTATTAATAGAATAATTGGAAAACTATCTGTACTATACGATAAAAAGAAGGTGTTTGGAGCTGGTTGGGCCACAAGAGTGTGAAATAAAATAATAGAAGTAGAGGCTTACAATGACAGGTTGAAAATGAGGGAGAGCAAAAGATGAAGTGGTGGATAGATAAGTGTGCCCACGATTTAGTAGATGCTGGCTGATACCCTATACCCGGAGAGGTGAAAACACGCGCCTACGGAGAACGAGATCACGTGAACGGATGTGATGTAAATTGCATGGACATTGATGATCTCTTGTTGACGTGTGTACACTATACAGTGGATCAAAAGAGGCTATTATTATTGTTATTTCTCCTTCCTTTTGTGTCATAATTAAGTTCATGTAATTTTAGGGCATGCACACCGTATACGGTTTTGATTCACGATTCACTGAAATAGACAATGTAGAACGGTTTGTTCGGTTTTAATTTACTATTTAGTGAGTCCAAGTTGTGAATCGTACTTCACAGTTCATAACCGTGAAACAAAAATAGACGACTTGTGAATTGTGTACGGACCAATAGGACGCTACCACATGATAACTAGCGTGGAAGAATAGAGCCGTTGGCTCTACCATCTTAAGGGTAATTTTTTAAAAAATGTTTATTCATTCAACAATTTAAAATATGATTTTTTTCGATTCAACCCCTCTTATCACTCCATTAATAATTCTCTTCATCTCGAAAGTTTCTCTCTCACGTTCCACTTCTCATAAAGTTTGCATTCCGATCGTTTTTTGGTTCGAGTTATGGATGATTCAAAAGCTTACGTTCGTGAAATAGCAAAACGAATCCGGCGAAGGACGAAGCATGAACGAGAAAGAATACAACCACAATTCGACGCAATGGGGCGAAGGATCGAAAGCAAGGAACCTTGGCAAAGATAGATTAACAGAGGTCGAAGCCCCCAAACGACTAGTGCGTGATTATTTTGTCGAGAACCCCACCTATGGGACCGAGATGTTCAGGCGTCGATATCGTATGAACCGAACACTTTTTTATTTGGGTGATAGAAAAGGTAGTAGAGCATGACGGTTATTTCGTTCAGAAGTCGGACGCTTTCGGACGCATGAGGTTATCAACACACCAAAATGCTTAGACGTCGATACCGTAAGATTGTTTTCTGGTTTATAGAACTAATCTATTCATTAAGGATCATATGCATAGCTCGGGGATGGATAAAATTTGAAGTTTGAAAATTAGAAATTTATTTAATTTTATCGTAGGACAATTAATGTAATTAATTTATTTTATTATTAATTTATTTTTTCATTTAATTTTAATTTTATTTAATATTTACTCTTTTAATTCAGTAATTAATAAATTCAACAAAACAAAATTAAATATACAATCAACAAACAAGGATCCCTTGTGAACTCCTAGATAAAAAACCATGATGTGGAAAGCATGTCAAGGGTTCCTCTGCAGGGGTTCACATCCAAGATTAGCGAATATGAACCCTTCAGAGGAACCCCAATGATGTACATGCTCTTACATGTTATATTCACAAGCGGTTCCAGATCCTAAAATGGGGATTTGAATTTAAGAAGTTTTTTCTCTTCTTGTTGTTGTTAGATATTTTGTTTGTATATATTTTTATCGTTTTTCAAAGACTACGACGAGTTCCATACAGAGCCCAAAAAAATGAAATCTTTGATGATTCCATCATACACGATTGAGTTACGAAAACTTCTAGATAGGTATCTTATGAACAGTAAGGACTAGCATTCTTATTAAGACAAGAATAGTACCCATAGATAAGAAAATAGATTTATGAATGCAATCCGATACGCAGTATTTACAAATAAAAGTAGTCGATTATTGGGGAAAATCAATATATTTTTAATGTCGAATCAAGATCAACTAGGTCAATAAACAGTACGAGTCGCAAGGTTCATCGGTCAAAGTTTGATGATTAAGGTAACCCATGTAAATCGTTTCCTTATAACTATTCAACATCCTTATGAAAAATTAATTATATAAGAGCAATAACGTGTACAAATATTAGGTACTCATTTTTAATCGAGGTAGTCCATTCTATGACAACTCTCAATAGCTTGTCTTCCTTTTTAGTCCCTTTAGCAAGCTTAGTATAATGCTTAGGCTAGGAGGACTTGAAAGGCATCTTGACATGAGATCCCAAGGTCCAGTCAGGCTTAGCCCATGATCTCATTACTCGTCGTATTAGGTTTGGTATTGCTACTGCGCATGATTTTGAGAGTCATGATGAGATTATTGAAGAATGACTTTATCATAATATTTTTGATGTGGAGAGGAAGAGCAAGAGATTCGAAACTTGAGGAGGGCCCAAATACGAGTTGGTCTTTAAGGGGACGGTTGGAGAGTTCTCCCCAATCCTCCATCATTGGGTCCGATGGGTCATCACTGGGTTACTCTAGAGATCGGGACTTACGGCCAGAGCCCCTAAGCTTAGTCCCGACTCCAGGGTCCTTATGAGCAGCTTGCCCCGACAACGTGTCGAGACCTTAGTCAGGAGATCAGAGCTTAATGGTGTGGGACTCACTACTGGTGGGCTGGTGCCCTCCGCCACCTTTGAGATGAGCAGTGGTTGGGGGTAGCAAGCAGGCACACGATGGGACCGATCCCGACAGATGTTCCTCCCAATCTGTGAGCATGTTACGGCATACATGGTTGGTTGCGGACGCCATAAGATCAAGGTCAAACCCACCTTCTAGACAACATTGCCTCAAAAGTTTTTTCGAGCATTATTGATCAACGTGACTGATGCATTTACATAAGACTGGGAGTCTCTCATACCTGAGGTCGACATGCACTGGCAGATTGTGACCTGAAAATCGAAAGACAGTCAGTAGCGTAGGGATTGAATGAGATCCTTCCAAAAACGAACCTTCATTGCCTCTCCCCAGCACGAAACACATCGACAATAGTGTTAGTCTTAGTGCTAGTAGTTCAATCTTAAATCTTCAAATGTACATATCATCATTTGCAATAAAAGTAAAGCGACTTTATATTACTTATGCGTTGGAGTAATATATCGATGTGTGTTCTGATCTATGTCCACCATGCGAAGTAGAACCATAGATCGAGATGGATCACACTCGATAGGTCCCTAGTCAACAAAGCTTCACTAGAAGCAAATAGTATGAAAGATGACTCTTTATGGATCACGTTCTATTAGTCATTGGAATGAGACTCCAGAGTCTGGTCATATATATCATGTGGGACATGATACTGGATGACCCGACCTGGATATGTTCCATAGATCAAGTCATTAACATATTTAAAGTCGTAACTTGTCATGTATCCTTAGACCAAGGAGTCTTTGTGGTTGCTATGTGGTAAACAACTGAGTGTGACATGCGCCTAACGCCGCCCGTCACTGGGCTTCCATAACGGCCAGGATTGTCTTGGGGACGGACTGCATAATTGATATGAAAGACGGTTAAGGGATTTATCCCTCATACTACGGTATGGGAAAGATATCGGTTCTCGGCCGCTTGATCGAGAGTGGTTGAAAAGAATGACATGACCATGCACATGATACTGGGTATCAAACATTCAGTCATCTCACTTATCAAGGAACAATGATTGAGAATAATAAGGATGACGGTTCTATGTCTTATCTCAATCAGGATATGTGGAGATAAAAGGATAGTGACATGGACGACAAAAAGGTTAGAATCAACATGAGTCAATTCATTATGCAGTGTCATATAATACTAAAATCTTGTTAGTTGCCACTTATGTGGGATCAAATAAAATGAGATTTTACGTTGATCTACTGACGCGCATAAGCCTAAGAGGGTCACACTGATAACATTGTGGAAAAGAATGGCCAATCAAGAACATTGAAATAAGACATGACCAAAACATGGTTTTGAGTCATGTCACAGTAAGTAATTAGGACATTACGGATCGAGACAAGACAGAAAGTCTTGGGAATGATCTCGTCAGATAATGTTGGACATAACCAGGATGGAAGGCGTGAGAGGCGATGAGCGCGTCACGGGACCTCGTCGAGAATGGTCACATGCCATCACCCGCGAGGCCCATGGGCGGCCTATGCCACCAAAGGCCCAAGGAACCAACTAGTTAAGTCTTAACTAATTAGTTAAGTTAGGTAGTTGGTGATAAGTTTGGACCCTCAATCCACCAACTCTCTGCCAACCTCTAACCACTTTACATCATCATTGTCCTAAAATACTAATATGCTATAAATGAGATCCTTATCGACATAAGACATAACACACAAAAGGAAGAGCAAAAACTCCTTCTCTCCCAAAAGTTTTGGCCAACACTACTACCTCCTCTATTTTCTTGTGTTTTTGAGTCCTCTTAATAAGAACTACGTGGCTTTGATTCCTAGGAGGATACGTAGGCGTCTTGGAGACTCAAGCCTGATCATTCCTTACCCGATGTTCTTGATTTGGTAAGAAATGGTGATTTAGATTTTGTTTTGTGAATCTAATTGTGGTAGTGATTTATGCATGGTCTCGAGTTTTTTGCTTCCGCTACGATAATATCTTCATACTCTCCATCGACATCCAACAAACAGATCCTCGGGGATTAGAGAAGCCTTCTTGAACTACCAGGGCTCTCCCTTTCAGACTTAGTCTCGAGTCTCAACCTTCGCAAAGTAGAATCATGTGGCTCCATGGCCAAGGTTTTGGACCACGACTTTGCCAATGTCCAAAGAAACGATCTTAACCCCTCGGAGGACCCTCTTATTATAATTCCTCAAGATAAGGAGCCTTTTGTCAAGACCGAAGTCATGACATGCATGTCTTGGAATGGCCGCCTCGACGAGAACATCAACGATCTGGTCTTCATCCTAGGTGAGATTGATAACGCTCAATCCCGCCTAAAGAGTTTGGATGTCCTCCACCATAGGGGAAGGGTGAGAATCTGATGACGGTAGAGTGGGGATGGATGGATGTATCGTCATTTTCAGGTTAGGAAGAGTAAGAGAGGTCGTCGATAGAGTCATGGCTGGTGTTGAACAATGACGGGGCAGGGAAAGGAAGAGATCGGGATGAGATTGAGGATATGGTGTGTGTGGTGCACTTAAGTCTTAACCCGAGTCTTCTAGCGCGGACTAGTAACCTTCTTCGATGGGCACAGAGACATATCGGGAATTGACAAAGATTGTGGGTTGGCAAGCGAATGGGTGAAGGAGAGGAGGAGGTGGGCGATGCCATGGTAGGCATGGGAAACCCTAAGCACTTGGGAGCAAGTTGAGTGTTTTTTTTAAACATTTTATTTAGGTACCTAAATCTTTATTCTCATTTATGATAAATATTGAATTCTTTTAATTATCATGAGATTAAAATGAATTGATTAATTTTTATTTAATTTATGAGTAGTATTTAAATCTTTTAATTATCATTTGAGAGTTGAGGTTCAGGGTGTATCGCATAAAAGTTGGGGTAGGTATATGACATTTTCCCTAGATAAAATAGCTGTACCATTTTTCTCTCTCACAAAACTAGAGAATAATGAAATACTTGTTTTTCCACGAGTCCAACGTTCCTCACATGTCCAAACAAACACCAATTAATTAAAGATCCAATTCTAGTGAATCCTCTATTTAGAGGGTTGAGTGGAGTTGCAGATTTTAGACCAATAAAAGATCATGGCTCAAGGGTAGTGGAATGCTTCTCATGCAGTTCCAGGACTCTCCAAAGCGTTACGCTGTGAAGTGGGGATTGAGAGCCATACTCGTAGACTTATTTGGTGTTCATACTCCATTATTTACATCACTGAATTAATATAAACAAGAGCAGAAGTATACACAAAGTAGTCCTATTTCCCCTAAGAGCTTAGTTGAAAACAGCTTAAACATTGCCTACGAATCCGTAACTGCTATTGTAGTATACCAAGGCATTAAAGCCAGTACCAGCAAAAAAGATATCAACCCATAGCACAATGGAGCAAGTTGGTCTTAAACCAAAATATACAAAAAAAAAAAGGGGCAGTATCAGGAGAGGTAGACATTTCATCCAAATTTTGTACATTCCCGTTTTCATGGATGTTCTCTGAGCAATCCCATTATGGATCCCCAGCGTCCTCCCTTCTTCCAAACTGAGTCATCATACGAGGTTCAAAATCAATAAAGTCACAATCACACTACATCCATACATAGGAAACACTTAATTCACACTACTTGTACCTTCTGAGGGTTGTGCAATCCAAGGCCCGTTCATTATATTCAATATACTGCATGCGTCACTGTATTCAAGATCTGGTAGCAGCTTGGGAGTGAGTAAGAAACACCTGCAGATCATTCATGAGACCAACTACATTCAGCCAAAAACTGCATTTTATGACTACCCATCATCTTTTCTTACTTATTGTTGATGTAGCAAGACAGGGGAGATGCTGGTAAAGCAGTGACTAGAATAATCTAAGAAAGTTTATGCTATTCATCTTTCTGATATATTCATTTTCATTCCTTCACTTTTATTAACAAACTTGAGAATGACAAAGCAATTTAATAACTTCAGCCCTTACTGTGGAGTATTGGGTTGGCTAGCAGCTCTCACTAGTTGCTGGAACATCTTTCTTTCATTAATAGGATCCATCCCTGAAAATCAACAAGAGGCCAAAATATGTCTCTTCTTCTGTGTGGGATGTTTATAGCAAACAAGTGGCAGAAACTTCATTAGGTAACTAACCTTGATTTATCTCATCAACAACTCTAAATGGGCAGTTTGTTAGGTCTTGCAGAGAAACGAGGTAAAGAATAGTTGAAACTGACCGTTCCTGTATAGAAAGAAACTTTCATGCAACAGTTGAAGAGAATTGAATGCTATATGCATGAAGGAAAAATACATGTACAGTCATACCCCTCCGGATTGATGGTGTGCACTGAGAACTTGAAGTTGTCCTGCTTGCCTGATGGCAACATCAAGAAACAAAATAAATAAAGAACCAAAGTCGTATGTGACAATTCTGAATTTAGTACTTAAGAGAACAAATTTAAGTATCAGATAAACTACAAAATTCACACACCCTCTTTCACCCTAACAAAAAAGCTAATAAATATAACGGTCATTAAAAAATTATTGGTGGGAGTCTGGGAGATGCTTGCTTTCCATTGACAAGTACAAGAGCAGTTGGACAGAAACCATTATATTCTTCAGACAACATACTCCATGGGGATCATACTCGAGTCAATGAACTATTAACCAAAGAAAAAAAGATAACTAAAAAGTACAGGCCAGTACCTGAACTTCACTTTTATCAGTATGCCGTACTGTTCAAACTCCATGTCATGCTCATCTGAAGGAATTAACATATCAGAAAATGCTGAACGTAATGTTTCAAGTACATTCTAGTCATATTACTGCAGAACATACCCAATAAAACTTCTCCTGCAACAGCCATCTCTTTGAAGTTATGACTGAAAGTATTATTAATCTGGGCGACAAGATTTCTTAGTGTTGGAAGCCACTTTTCCTGCATGAAATTAAAAGCACAAAAGCTTTATGAAGAACTCAAACCAAAACAAATAGTGAAAAATCATAAGATATTTCACAAAAATGTAACTTCATACAGTTAACTTGGATTTCTTTCTATGGGGTTCACATTATCTTCTTTTAACCATCTTGGGAAAAGATCTAATCAAACTAATGGTGAAGACGGGTAAAATTTATTGGTACAATAATCATTAAATCTACCATTTTTCACACATAATGTCATGCATGCCAATGAAATATCTCAAAGAGGAGAAAAGATCCATATAAAAGGTCCAAATGATCCAGAATTGAAACTAAAAAGAAATTATGGATTCCACAGTTCATGGGTTTAATCTATAATCTAGTGTCTACTTTAAGTTGGAAAGAGAATAAAGAAATATAATAGGAAAGGACAAGAAAAACAGGAATGTTTTTGTGCACTCGGGAAATGAAAAATGTTAGCATGAAATGTCACATTTTGAAGAACAAAATCATATATTTTGGAGATTACTAGCTACATTCAACACTAGCCCTGAGGAAGTAGACACTCCTTCCTCACCTTCAAGGCATCTATTTCAGCTAAATAGCTTTCCAGCTGCTTCTTGTCTGCATCCAGTTTGTCAGTTATCTCTTCTATCTGTAACGTAATTGGAGAGCTGGATGAAGCATTATAGAGAAAAGAAAAAGCAGAAAAAACTGAAAGATGGCAGAAAATTACCTGACGCCGACGGTGTTCATATTCTTCTAAGACATTGTTGTTCAGCAAAAGAATGGAATTTGCCTGAGAAACATTATCTTCGATGGCAGCCTTCAATTCCTCAAGTGTTTGAGGCATCTGCAAATAAAATTGAGAAGAATAGACAACACTATAAGAGAGTTAGAACTTAGAAGTAGAACAGACGATCACAGAACAAGTAACACATGTTTAAACAACTTAAAACACAACAATTACGTCAAAACAGAAAACAAAGCAGAACTATATAGGCAAATATAAAATTAATAGACCTAAAGATTAGCTCACTGAATTGTTGTATCCAACACTAATATTTTAAGTGAATTATATGTAAAATCAATTAGTTGTTTCAACAATTCCAGGTTGCTGTAATTCATATCTTTGGCGTATATCATTATAGAGCCTTCCTTGGATATTTCTTCACTGCCAATCAAGTGCAGTCCAACAAGTTAACTTCGCTCCAAACATACAAAGTCTAAAAGGCACTGAAACTGCAAATAAATGAATTTCCTATCTTACAAATATGCATACACAGCCACGAACCTCAATAAAAGCCTTTTTCAGTTCCGGAGTGAGGACAGCAACTGATTCTGCATCGCACTTGGCAGATGCCAGCTGCTTTCGACATTTATCTTCCTCTCTTTCACCTGATCGAGAATAACAGTAAACACTAAACAGTTAGTCTTACGTTAAAAAAAACTTAAGTTCACAAATCTTCCTAGCAGACCTGCATACAACATCAGCACTACCCGAATTAACCTATCACTGTGAGACTTCACCAATGCACATGTGTAATACCTCAATGAGATTTAAATTATTTAGTGTTTGAGGCAAAGATATTAGTACTCCTTATTTTGAGCCAGAAACTAACGTTGAGGTGGAAACTGGACTGTCCTATAATAACTAAATTCAATTTTAGAGTTTACTTCACAAAAATTATTAAGTCATCCCCCTTCAACTGTAATACGAAGTCACCAACACTTGACATTTAAAACATGCCAGAATGGAGATACCTTGAATCATTACCATACTAAAAAGAAGAAACTTCATTTGCAAAGATCATTCAGTTCTTGAAATGAGATCCGATGCATACATGATTATGAAAGGCAAAATATTATATGCAGCCAATTTAGTGTCATTAAAATACTTCTCCATGTGAAGAAAAATGATTTTAAGATTATCCATACATTTACCCATATCAAGATAGTTTTAGGCCAGTTACTAGTAAAAGTTTATTCTTTAATACAGTTCAGTAGCTGATAACTTACAGTTCCCAAAGTGCAGTGCTGCATCCTCAGCAATCTTTGCATGATGCTTGAAATCAACTTCCATTTCTCTAATCTAGGGCATTGTATGAAAAAAAGATCAGGAATTAGAACGAAACCATCTAGTAGCACCAAATATCACAATATTATCCCATGAAAAGTAAAGAAAAGTGAAACGAGTGTGCACATTGAATCGTACACAAGTTCAAGTTTGATGGAATTTCTTACAGCAACTAGGTTTATGATGTTCAAAACAAAGATATCAACTGTCATACTGACTATTCGACTTCATTAGAAACCTGAAAGTTCAAGTTTGATGGATTTTCTTACAGCAACTAGGTTTATAATGTTCAAACAAAGATATCAACTGTCATACTGACTATTCGACTTCATTAGAAACCTGAAATATTTCCATGGTTGAGTTAAGTATTTATGAAACCAAATAATGTGTGTATTCAGGATTATAGATCAAATTACTTGTTGAGCGTAGTGGGCATTTACATATGCAGCTTATGGGGCACGGGTCAGGACACAACTCGAACAAGTGATTCTCCATTTTAAAGGGATAAAGAAAGAGTACACAAATGGCTGAGCCCAGACCACTTTTTTTTTTAATTTCATTAAGTATGATAACACTTGCTAACCCATGATCATGAACTGACGTCTCCCCAGATCTCTAAAGGAGAGAGGAAATAGTACAGAGCTAACTAAGCACTTAAGACCACAGATTACAGAGGTCCTATAATTGTGACAATTGAAGAAACCAGAGCTATAAAGCAAGAGAAGACTGTGAACAAGAAGTTTTGGAACTAAAAATAGTTAATACCTTTGCGTCAAATTCAATGGAGGCCATCTGTATTTCCGCAAATGTTCGTTTATGCGCAACAGCATCAACAAGTAATTTCTGTCACAAACAACAAAATGTTTCACTTTATTCAGACATAAAACTGCAAGTCATCATCTCCACCAACGAAAGGAAAAATGACAGCATGATAGCAACTTCACCTTAATTCTCATTGCACAACGAAACCGCTCCCTGTTAAGTTTTGCAATTTGGTCAATCAACTTAGCCATAGATGTATCTACATCGTCCTGCTTGTTAATAGCTTCTAACTTCTTTCTTCTTTGATCTAAAGGATATCCCAGAATAATTATTCTCTGAAGGAAAAGAATGAAAAGATGAACTAGAAGATTCATTCTATATGCTACTCTACTCGTGCTTACCCACACGATTTTCCATTTCGCGTCGTTTTCTTTTCTCAAATTGTGCCACAGTAATAATCTCTTCCTACACATATAAGTAGATATGTTTTGTGAATAGAAAAATGAAGAATAATATATGACCAGTTCAAAACTCAAGGTTACATGTAGTAAAAGTTGTACAACCATGCAGAAAGACTGTAAATTTTGATTAGTAAATAATACACCTAAAAATGTATTCATACTTCTCCACATGTCTAGGCCTCTACAAGTAAATATGTAAATATTAATGAATTGCAACCTTTCCAGCATACCCGTTGTTTATGCAGTTTAGCAGCTTCCCCTTCTATCTGTCTTAGCTCAGATTGAAGCAGCCGGATATCATCCTCTAAACCAGAAATAGTTTCTTCGAGCTCCATTTTATGGGACTTTAGCTTCTCAACTTCTCCAACATCTGAACCTAAGAAGTGAAAAACATAGTGCCCACTAGGTTTACAGTTCTGTGTTGCATGCTCAAGGATACAAGAGTTTTAAATGAACATACTATAAGATATAAGACGAGAATGATCCACAGCTTGCACACTTGCTGAAACATGACCACCATATCTAGAGGTACACCACCTGTAATGATTGTCTGGTGTCCAAAAATCTAAAATTCCCAATCTTGAAACCTCATCAGCTTTCTTATCAGTTTCCTTCGACCCAATATACTGAAACAAAGTATTCATAAATTATAAATAAAAAAGTCCTAAAGACCACACATCCATATTACCTAGCATACTAGACCTGGTTCAGATGGTCAAATATTCAGATAAACACATTGAATTAAATAAATTGATAAATTAGTACAATAAAATAAAGAATCATACCGAACGGTCCAGACCAAATTGGCTGATCAAAACCTCCTTCACAGCATTTGGAGCATCAAAAACTTGGTCAAGGCGTGAACAGATGCCACGAACACGCATCTGTTCAATGAAATAAGTGAGAGAAGATTACTAGAGCATCAATACACATTTTATATAAAATAAAATGAAAACACACAACATGAGAATGAGGGCTATACATAAAATCTTTTAGGGGTAAGATATAATAGGTAAGATATACAGTCAGTAAAAATGGCGGCAATAAATACCACAGTTTGGGAAGGCTGCAAAGCTTACAGTGGCAAAAATCAATTGCAAAATTATGTAACAGGGAAATGTGAGTATGATGGCCTTGGGGGATTGGGAGAGAGGTGAAGGGCTTTGAATGCACGTCAGCAACTCCGTGGTAAAGCAATGAAAAAGTACTTTAATAATCTTTCTTAATAAAAAAACAGACAAGGTTATCTTACATAGCTTATGAGGATTTTTTTTGCAAGAACACTTCCTATAAGGATATTATATTCTTCAAAATATCAAAGGACCATTGGTATCCTTTTGAAAAACCTCCATTCAGCTTTTACATTTCACATCACATCTAAATGGTCACAGCCATAGGAAAGTTCAGATGTAACATCTAAATACGGATGGCGTGAAACATACCTCCTCAGAAACTTGAAAGGGCTCCTTATGATGGTAATCTGCATTCCCCGAATAATTTAAAATTGGAACATCAAATGCCTTTAAGTTTCTGACCAGAAGGTCTCGATCATGAGAATCCTGAGTGATGAAGGACTGTAATCAAGTAAAGATATCATCAGCAACAAAAGTTATAGAAGCCACTCTCAACCAAGTTTTTTTCTACTCTGAAGAAATACAATAAAAAACATATTAGTTCTTGAGTAGCACATAGATAGTCTTTCTACAAAACTGACATATAGTTTCTTAGGTTTTTGTCAAGTTGTGAGCTTTTAAACTGCCATCTTTTAACTTATCTTCTCACCTGAAGATATATCTAAAAAAAATTAACTAAGCTTCCTTGCCAAGCATGTACTTGTAAAGGTGAATACTTTCTTGTTGCCATGGTGTACAAAACCTACATATTTATAGGTAAAGTATTCGAGTCCTAATAAGAAACAGGATACACACGAATCTGTATTTGAATTTGAATCTAATACTCTACATCCATTCAAGCATAGATATTAATCATGCCCAGCTTGTTACAAAGATAAAAAAAACATGAATCCCTGTTAACACCTAGGTAAAAAGATGAAAGTAGTATAAAAATCACGTACAACTCAAGAAAAAAAAAGTGATCCACCTAACTTACAAAAGGCTAAAGAAACGATCTGATAAAGAATACCTTCCAGATGTAATATGGAACATGACCTTCTAAATAGTCTGCATGAACTTGATCTGAGACATTAACCTGGGTTTGCACATCAGTAAAGTTCTAAGAAGAAAGTGAAATAAGTATAACTATGACCAAACCAATCTTAACTTTCAAAAAGGTACCTCAAGCAAAACTGGACCATACACCTCCTTATTAAAGTCATCACGATGTTCTTGGACCAAACGATATGCCTCAAAGATCTTTTCAGCCCCAGACTTCCGTAACGCCTCTAAAAGTTTATTATTTCTATTCTCCATATCTTTCAATCTGCAAGCGGAATACATCAAATAGGTTGGCTCAAAAACATCAGCCATTACTTTCAGATACAAATATTACAGACAGCATCTTGATGATAATTCGCTTCACCTGTCTAGGCAGCGTTGCTTCAGGGCTCCATTTTGAGCTACAAGCTTTTGCTTCTCCGACTTCTGAAGCTTTTTTTCATTGGCAGAAGCTTCTAGCTTAAGAATCAGAGTACCCAATGAACTCTGGCAAGAGCACATCAAAAGGAAGATGAGATTATCAAACATCAAAAACATATGACAACATACACATTAAAGCTTCATTAGCAAAAAGAGAATCAACAAAACTCAAATCATGAATGAATGTATAAAAAAAACTCAACCATGAACACGAAAGTTTATGACAAGAACCCATGACATCTTCACACATTATTATGTCTCTTTAAAACTGGTTCATTTTGAAGATCTTATTACTATGGGAACGGATGTGTTTCGATTTCCACTGGAGTAATACCATATAAGTATCTTGAACTTGACACAAATTTATATGACTGAGTTAATTTTTACTTTGTGACAACTGACTACCGATAAACTTTAGCCAATCAAGACATACTTTAAACAAATTTCTCTCATCTCCTCCTCAATCAAGGCTATATTAGACCCATGCTCTAATAACCTAATTCTTTATCCTATGTTTCCTAGTATTACCAGAAATCAATCCAAGCATTCTCATCTTCAATACCATCATCTTATGTATTTGTACTCTTTAGGAGCCAACCATTAGGTCCCATACAGCATAACCAGTCATAAAGCTAACTGTTAGAACCTTCCTTCAACTTTAGAGAATTCCTTTTATCACAAAGAACCTCTGAGAAATTTTTTAAGTACTAATAGAGTGAAACGCATGGGTATTTATCACGAAATGAAATTCAAGGTAATAATTCTTCAAAAAGAAAAGAAAATCAAGGTAATCATCTAAATATGGTATCAAGTTCAGAGTAGTTGTGTGCAACTACCCCAATTTCTTATAATGATATGCCAATACCCGTGTTACTAACTAGACAGAGCACAATTAGAAGAAAATAAGAATTCAAGAAACAGCTTACAATCTCATCCTTAGGAGGTTCATAAGGAGGCAGGTTTTCTAGTTCCAGTTCAGCAGCCACAAGATCTTCCTTGGCCTTTAAGATTTTTTGTTGACGAGATTCTTCTTGCCTCCTCAAGTCGCTTATTTCCTTGTGCTTTCCCTGTACTTGGACCCCCTATACACGTACACTCAATATTGATGGGCAGCAAAACTAATTCAGCCATTATGCACAATGTGAAAAACAAGCAGACAACAAGACGGTTAAATATACCAAATGATTTTCATTCTCTAGAAGTTCCATACGCTTCTTGGCATTGTCGTTTATTACACCACTAAGTTTTTTACATTTCGCATCCAGTGCTGATTTCTCCAGCTTTTGTTTGCTGCAGCCAATATCACAATAGTAATTAGTCCCCAGACAAATCCTTAGAATTTCGAAGGAAACACCTATACAACAACACCAGCTAGACCGATTTAGATAGGTAGTACTGAAGCTCACAATCTACTAGATTTGATAAATCTGAATAACACTGACACATAAAAAAAAACTTAGTTCAGATATCCATAGATTATGAAAAGGCACAAAATAATGCATACTCAATGGGTTCCTTGAGATTATTTAAAGTTTTGGCTGCTTCATCCAACTTCTTCTTTGCATCCCGCCTCTGCTCTTGGGCTTCCAAATATTCAGCCTTCTTTATGTCATACTTCAGCCATGGCTCTTTTTTCTTCATAGATCTAGCCTAGAAATGGCAGCACAGGAACAATATCAGTGATGAAAAAAAATGGTATGAAGCAGAGTAAAATACTGACCTTTGCAAGAAATTCTTCTCGTTGACGCACACGCTCAACATCCTTCTCAAGTTCAGCATTAAGGGCTTTCATCTGATTCAAAGACTCACCCTTTTGCTCAACTGCCTAAACCAGAAGAGACAAAATTCCTAAAAGGTTAGTATAAAGTACAAACCCTTTGGAAATAAATATTGCAATTCAAGGAAAAGATGAAATCTGAACTCACTGTTTTAATCTTCTTTAATTCACTACTTTTCTCAATAAGAGCACGATGTTGTAATGGTAGCAGAGGGTCTCCAACAGCCTTCTCAGTTTCCTCCAACAGTTGAACTGGAGACAGCTTTGCAAACTCACAGACCCTGTCTTGTGGTAGAAACTACCCTTCCCCCCAAACCACCAATCATGCAATAATCATATATTTGTTCAGAGCATATAGACAAGGAGTAGACCACTTTGGCAGCATAACTTAAATAAACCCCGAATGAATCAAAAGGAAGCCTAATATACAAGATTATGAAGAATGTAGTATTTATAGCCATCATTACCTCTAAATAAAGGTATGCCTTAAAATTACAGCTACCTTGTATGCTCTATAGCTTTTAAATAAGGAATCTAGACACAGGACAAGTAATATGAAGACAAAGATACTTCAATCCAAAGAAAAAAGATGGAATCTTAACAAAAATCAACTGGAGTACACATATGATTACACAAAATGAAATTGTGTGAGTGTAGCACCTGAGTGATGGAAAGTATGTCATACTGACAACAGCATTCAGATTTAGCAGTTATTATGGTGATAAAAAATGATTACGTAGTTCACATCTAGCAATGTGTTTGACTGGATAAACCAAATTATTGGCATGGACACCATAATGTAAGTATGCACATGTACGAAGAACCATAAATGGAATATGAGATAACATGACAACATGCAAAAATTTCTAATTGTAAGTTTTTAAGTGGTAGGTGCTAACTCACTTGCGTCAAATTGTTGACTTGAATGTTGAACCCTTGAATAATTTCTATTACATCTTTCTTTGTCACAACTTTACCTGGAACAAGCATACCAAACATGAATTATAGCCAACAGTCACGCCAGTTAAAAGCATGTTTAAGAAAAACAATGTAAAAAAACTAGCTACCAAGTGCAACAGTGTAGCCCATCCTTCAAAAAGAGAATCGGTAAATCATGAAAGGATCTACATATCAGCTATCAAACAATGGCATCATATAATCATTTTCAATGAAATATCAGCACATAGAGACAACATGGATTGCCATTTTAAATTTATCCATTAATGTCATTTAATTACTGGTTAAACCTATGCATCCAAGTCAACCTTAAAGGCTTGTCGACCAATGCACTAAATGAAATGTAAATAAAAGTATAACAAGTACCTTACCTTTTAACAACCATTCAGATTTATTACGTGTGTCAATTTTGCGCATGATGGTAATCTGGTCATCCTTACTGTCTCCTCTTAAGGATATTCTAATATAACCTGAATCCTCTCCGCGCTTCACATATGCCCCAACACTAGAAGCTCTTCCAAGTAACTGCACATACAAGCTCACATCTTGAAATAGTGTCAATGACAGGAACTGTTGTGATTGTAATGATTCTACACTGGACTAACCTGAGGCTCACCGCCAAGAACAAGTGCAATTGCACATACAATGGAGCTTTTACCAGACCCATTTGGCCCAATGACAAGGTTCAGACGTGGCCCCGGAGTTGATTCAATGTGCTCAAAGGTCATGAAGTTGTGGAGCTCAATCTTGGTTATATTACCCGGTAAGTAATCATCTTCCCCTCTGCAAGAGACAGTCAAGAATAACCCTCAACCACATAGCATGTGGACTACATGCCACTATAATTTACAAACACATAAAATATAGATGGCCAGATCTGAAGATGTGTAAAGCATACCAGCCAAACTTATTGGCACCCAAATTTTACAAATAAAGCCATGTAACACAGGTTGTAATGGTTGTTATTCCTTTTCCAGCTTTGAGTCAAAAGCAAATGAACTGAAAGAAGAAATAGAAACTTCTATGGCTTTGACAAGTTATGATCAGAATAAGGAACCAAACAAATATGACAGGATATATCGTATAAACACCATTGTTATCTGGCTTAACATTTTCTCACATAAGATAGGAATTGAATACTACAGTACCACAGAAAATCATATAAAAAATGTGTACCATTGGGCACGGCATAAACTAGTATGCGTTTCAAAACCTAATTTTTATTCAATTGATAGTAGAAAACTTAAAATCTCTACATTAGGAAAATAAAAACTCCTACTAAACTGAAAAGGTAGATTTTTTTTTGTTTTCGCACGTCCTTCCTATAGTTCATCTAAAATAAAATAAAGGTCAAATTCCACTTCTTTTCCCTTCAATTTCTCAGCAACCAAACATTACATAACGAAAAAAAAAGGGGTCATGAAACCCCCACCCCCCACCCCCAATTGTAGCAGCGCGAATGAGTACGGACCTGGCGAATTTGCGTCGCTTCACTCGAGGTCCATCCATTGCAGTTTTCTTCCGCGAAGAGTACCTGTGAGTCTATAGAAACCTGTGAAACTCAGGGGAATCGTGATCTAAGGCGATAAAATGGGATTGGGAAATTTAGGGTTTCAGGGAGTGAGCCCACAGGACCGTCTCTGAGAAAATTGGCGCGAAACGATCGACAGTGCACGGGTATTATAGTGTAGATGACCCGGACTGGGGATATTTATATACACTTGAGACTCGGTGAGTTCCTGACTCGGGTTAAGTGGATTAAGCTCTACTCTCAGTGGACGGGACCCTCATGAGTATTTCAGCTCTACGTATTACGTGGAAAGGTTGGGTATCGGTCGAAGTCCGGTAATATTTTCATTATTCGTAATATAAATCTGGAGGACTGGTTACTTAAAATTTATAATCAGTATTGTATCGGGTTTCAACTGAAAATCATCGTTACGAAGCCGACCGGTTACGGTTTTTAACCGGCCCATTGGGTTTTTTTGGGCCTTCAATTAAAGCCCAAAATAAGAAGAAGAAAAAACATCAATTTCCGAAACAACTAGAACAATAAAACCAATTCAGAACAAAAACACAATCAGTTATCACTAGTAGTTTGTTATTAAGCTATTACATCAAGTTAAGTACATACCACAAACAATAAATAAAATATTAGAATATATGTTTATTCAAGTAAAAAGATTTAAATTCAAATTTATTACAATCAAATAAACTTTGAACTTTAAAATCAAATAAACTTTGAACTTTAAACTTAAATAAATTCATTAATACTAGTGTCAACATTTAATTTATTTTAACTTGAACAAACAACTTACTACATGATTGTTTATAGACAAACATATGATTAAAATTAAACTAGTCTCCTACATTTTACATCTGTTAGGTTGTTAATCTAATACTAGTGTCAACATTTAATTTAAACCTCTTGTAATACTCTAACCATCAAATTAGTAAAACAAAACATGAACATTTTTATATACACACCTAAAGCCGGTCGGTCGGCTTTTTACCGGTTTGGAAGATAAAAAACCGTACACACCCAAAATACTACCAGGTCGGTATTTTTTAACCGTAACCGTCGCCGATGACACCGGTTCGGGTGATTCCGGTGATGGGGACGACCGGTGACGGTCGGTTTTCGGTGACGATTGGATATTTGGTCGGCCCTACGTGGAATATATAAAAAGGAAGTGTAAAATTACAGTGTAATTACGTTTAATTAGTTAAACCTATTTTTTTCGTCCGAGAGATATCTTAATTTTCAAATTTTTATATTTCACTATCTACTTTCAAAAGTTAAGTTATCTCTCATACGAGAAGAAATCAAATAGTAATCACCTCTTAACGTAAAAATCGTATGAACAAATCCAAGCCATCTATTTCATGAATGGATAGATGAGATGCAATTGATTTGTAGACTGGAAAAAAAACACTTTTTTGGTAAGTTACAGGGGCTTTTTAGTAAAACTATCATATTGTTATTTTTTACCAATTCACAAATTTAATTTTTCTCACTTCGTTTGAACTTCGATTGGCTTCAAACTTACGCCAATATTTTGTTTTTTCAAGCGCTTTCTATCAAGATTAGTCATGAATATATATTAAAGAACATTTTTTTTTATTTTGGGGGTGATTTAAAAAAAAATTATAGCTGAGTAATTTTTATCACATTTTACACTAGTTTTATCAACACTTTACATTGATTTTATCAACACTAGACACTAGGTTTATCACCTCGTTTTTCAAAACTAAACATGATTTAATTTTTCCCGCTTCATTTGAACTCCGATTGGCTTTAAACTTGCGTCGTATCTTTGTTTTTTCAAGGAATTTCCATCAAGATAAGTGGTGAATATGTTTTAAAGAAAGAAAAAAAATAATTTCTTTCAGGGATGATTAAATTTTTTTTATGTCTGGGTAGTTTTTATCAACACTTTACACTGCTTTTATCAATACTTTACTCTGGTTTTATCAACACTGAACACTAATTTTATCACCTCATTTTCCCAAACCGAACATGGTTTTTATCACCTTGTCACATGTTTTTTTATGAACATTAAACACTAGTTTTATCAACACTAAACACTATGTTTATCACTAAATTACATGTGTTTTATCACCCCATCACATGTTTTTTTATCAACGCTAAACTCTAGTTTATCACACTTATTATCAAAATTAAACACGTTTTTATCACCTCATTAATTATTTTTTATAAACTCAGTACATGTTTTTATCAACATTTAGCACTAGTTTGATACCCCGATATATAACATTTATTAGTGAAGATTTATCAACACTCAACATTATTTTTATCACCCCAGTATATTCATGGCTGATATTGATCTAAAGCCCTTGAAAAAAGAAAAATATTGGTGCAAGTTTGAAGCTAGTTGGAGTTGAAACGAAACGAGAATGATTAAATTAGTGAATTGGTGAAGGAAAAAATGGACACTTGTCCACATGGCACCATGCTATTATAATTATGTCCTTGCTTGTGTGAGAAAAGAAGAACGTGACGTGATTTTTGGGTGGGATTGGGGTGATGATGTGACATTATGATGAATGTTGGATCTTAGGAGTGTATAGCTAGGATTGGTTCACATAATTTTTAGGATAAGAGGGGTTTCTATTAGATTTGTCCTCACTCTCGTACGAAAAATATATATAAAAACTAACGGATTCAAAGTCAGCTTTTCAGTCACGGGTAAGGTCTTTTCCCATAATGGGGCCTCACCTAGAATTATTTGGGGGAGGCATATTGCGAGGTAAAGGACCTATGCCAATGTCGATGCCGACTAGGGACCAGTCACACTCTTTCCCGAAGATTCTTATAGAGGAAAGACTAGAGGGTAATGTCGGTCTAGCTACGACCTCCCTCTTGGGTAGGAAGCGCCCGGTGGGGGAATTCCCGCATATCGGATCCGAGCGATCTACACCACTTTAATGGAGTGTCACGAGCAACGGGAGGGGGGGCAACAAGCACCCTCGCCTCGACCAATGAGAAGTTTGTTGTCCAACGAGGGGTGTTCGGGTACTACCGCCTCATTGGATGTACGGTGGCAGTGGTTCCACCAAGTACCGACATGATATTCCTTTACTATCTCAAGAGTCATCACTTTCACGTTTTTTGGAGTCCTACATTATCAATAAATGGAGGACGACACACACTAGATCCTTGAATGAGTATTTAGTCTGCCTCGCCGCCAACCATCCGAAAATGGGCTCGTTCTATCCCAACTCACAGTTTGGAGTAGCTATACTGGTTGCCTCGGCCATTATCGCATATCCCTCTCCCACCATCCACCCTGGAGCATTTCGGTATATGAACATTTTTTAGATCTCTTTTAGTACCACAATGTTCGGACTTTCAGTTAATTTATTTCCTGTTATCTTTGGTTTCGTTACTCTTTGGTTGTCCCGCTTTAGGTTGGATTTTATTTTTCTTAATATATCGGTTATGATTACAATTCAAAAAAATCCATAATTGTTACTTAACTATACTTTATTATTATTCTCGTCTGAAAAATACCTTAGTTTTCAAAAATTTCATTTTACTACTTTTTTGTTTGTTTTGAACGGAAAAGAGATCACATGTCATGCATATGACTATATTTACTCAAAAATGACATGATAGTCCTTAAACACGTCGTTATTTGGGGAAAATTATTATAAAATTCCATAAGGTAGAGATAAAAGAGAGTGGAAATAAAGAGAAATAATAATGTTTATAAGGATAATTGTGTGTCATATCTGTCAAAATAAGGTCATGTGTCACAAGGTTAGATTTTTTCAATTATATATATGAATATTCTTGGTAATTTGGTAACTTAAAAACCAAACTTCTTCGTCATGTTATCACCGGCAGTAGCGTTCATGGATCCGACCATGAGTGCCACCGGTGGCTTATCCTTGTCCTTGTCTCCATCTTCCTCTCTTCTCGGTTCGGTGACTCCTTGACCTCATTCTCCTCGTGCATCCTGTTTGGACAGATACACCTAGTCGTCAGAGCAACGTCGGTGCTCCGTGCCTCGCCGAAGATCTGCTCCGCCTCTCACCCCCCCCCCCCCCCGCTAGGCTCCGCCGTTCGCCCTGTCGTACTCCACTCTCTCTATGGGCCAGATCCGCCCCTCCCCTGCCCTCCTCTAACCTGATCCGCCACCATTCGTCCTCCTTAGGCCAGTTCCACCCTCCTCCGCCCCCTCTCGGCCAATTCCACCCCTCCCCTACCTTTCTCCTACCGGATCTTCCTCATGCCCCGCCTTCACACCTTCTTCCCCCAGTCTCTCCTCCGGCCTTGTATCCCGATGACGATGACGACTACCAGCTCGTTCCCCCCTCTAGCCTTATGTCCCGACAACGACGACCCAGACTGCTCTAGATGAGCCTCTTCGTCTAGGCAGTCAAATCTGTTCCCCGTCGTCCGCTGGGGTACCGTAGTCCGAGCCATGCTTCTTCTTATCGTGCTCACCCGGCCAGTCTCGTGCCATCGCCCCAAGTGGAATAGATTTTCACTATCGACGTCGTCCATCTCCCCCTTACTCTGATCCCAACCCCGACCATCAGAGACCGACCACGAGTTCTTCAGTTTCGTTTTTGTTTTGTTTTTTTGTAAGTCCCATATGCCGAAATATCTTCGTGAAAGATTTGTCTTTGACCGACATGTCTACATTAGATGTGGTTGCTGCCTTTAATGGCGTGGTTGTTGGGTCTCTCTATCGGCGGTCCGTTTTGAAGTGTCAATAAGAAATACCGACCTGATTGTTGGTTGGCTAGACGCTGCACTGCCTTGTACGAGAACTCTCATCTCACTGACGTCTTTCGGATTCTCGAAAACGAGCGGTGGGTGCAACACTTGTCTTGTAGGGTGGGTAAGGTTTATTATGTTTAATGAATCTTTTTTCCAAGGAATACACATCAACACTATGCCGTTTGTCCAAAAAGGTATGAAATTCTTTCAATGAAATGTTACAGTCCAATCATATTTGATAATAAGAAACTCTTCCATCCTACTGCCAACCTTGAAATGTGAACCGGGTCTCAAGGCAATTTAATAGTTTAACCGAATAGCAGCCAGAAGTCAAAATATTAAACTGAGCTAGCTACTTTATCCAAGCAGTTCCAAAACAAAAGAATAAATTTGGTTGTAACAAAATAGAGCATCAAATAACTAGAAAAAAAATACTTAACACATTCTCCTACGTTCTAAATGCACTATCAGAAGGTACTTGGTAAAGGATTGAAAGAGTTAAACATGCAGGACTCAAATGTAATGCCTACTACAGTTAACTAAGCAACTAACATATCACACCAAAAGTTAGGTGCTTGTTTGTTGAGAAATGCCATCTTTATCATTGTGGTACATCTCCAACAAACTTGGGACTTGCTCCAAATGAGCTATGACATATTTCTTCAAGAACTTGTCCTCAGACATGGTGAAGCTAGATGCAAGTTTGGCATCCTCCTTGAACAGCTTCTTTGACAAGAGAAGCTTGATGACATTATACCTGGGACGCGACCTTGTATGGACAGCAAGTGCAATAAGTAGAGGGTAAGATACAATGTCATCAAGCTTCAGCTTGACAGTATCCAAATAGAACTCCAGTTTACCCTTCAGTGTCTCCTCAGATCGAGAAAAACACTCAGGACAACGCGTGAAAATAGACAGAGCCTGCTCTCGAGAGAAGCCGAAACCCTCGAAGACCTGCACTTTCTTTTCCCAGAGGTCAACACCTGTAGAGGCTATCTTCCTAACAATCAGTAGAAACTTGGGAGCAGCCGGGTCAATGCCCAATTGACCTTTGGCGAATTCGAGCGCAGGGGCTAATCTTTGGACACTGGACTGCACAGGGTCTGGGCCAAGTAGCAAGAATTTGGTTACAGCCTCAAGGGGTACACCTTCCTTCACCAAGAGATCCACTTTGGGTTTCAATATACCTTCAAGATCATGGCTCAACAACCTCGAGTTCCTCTTCACAGCCTGCCTCAATCTCTCCTCCGTTCCCAGGAGTGACCTCAGATACTCGAGTGATGGCTTCATGCAGCTGCTACCCAAAATTTCGGGATCCGAAACAATCAACTCGTGCAGGTGAGAACCCTGGAAGCCATTTTGAGCCAGATACTCTAATTTGGGCTTGAGATTTTCATCCACCTTCAAGTCCGTGAGGATTTTGGGACCCTTCTCCATGATTGCTGCGACATGGGTTTGGTCGAATCCGTGAGATCTGAACAAATCGAGAACAGAATCGTACCTTTGGGAATCTTTCTCCTTGAGACGGAGGCCGCGAGAGGCTGCAATGGCGGTTTTTAAGGGAATTCCACAGGAAGTGACAAGGTAGTCAACTGTGAATGACGATGGGGAAGAAGCCGAAACTGGGCTCCTTGGGATTGAAGCGGCCAGACGCTTTTCCATAAGAAAGGTGAGATTTTTGAAAGGAAGTTTAGCCATTGAACTTGATCAACACAGAGAGTAGAGGGGGCTTCGAAAAGGTTTTGTTAAGGGTTTTAATTTAGCGGCAAGAAAGGATTGAGTTAAACTTGACTGGTGAATATGCACCCAAATTTAAGGCGGCGCATTATGCATGCTAAATTTATGGGTTACTTGCTGATGAGATATTATAAGATTAACTTATCCACAAATTTCGTTAATCTGTACCAAAATCCAAGGTATTCATTAATTATTTTTTTTAAAATCAATTATAACACTTTTAATATATAATATTACCTTGTTTTGCTCCATTCCAAACCAAAACGGGGTCGACCAATGAATACCTTAGCTCTTGCTTCGGCGTCAAGCAACCCTTCACCGACTCTCTCTCCCATCCTTAGAGACAGCCCTGAGTCTCTGAGATCCTTGAGGGGAATTTCTGCATATGAGGTGGAGTCTGCTGACCAGGGATCCCTAAAGAAGGAGGCATGGACATCGTTGCACGTCCCGTTTCCACTCCCTAATGCTGACTGATTTTCGGTGATCCCCTCCATGCAGTCTGTCCCTGCAAGTATGCTACTTCGGCATGGGGTAACTCCGCCGCCGCCTTCAGAAACCCAAGCACCTGTTATTCCGGTACCACTAAGGTTGATCAACTCTCCTATGGCTAGTCTCTAGGAGAGCATTTCCACTTGCTCTCTCGTGGAGGAGGATGACATGAGGTCCTGGTCCCCGTTGGTAAGGACGAAGACAACAAGGGAGACCATTAGAGCTGCCTTAGGAGCTTGTGTGGAGGTACCTTGTGACCAGTGGGATCTCTATTGGGGGGCGTCAAGGTCCGCTCCTGTCATCTTTTGGAGCATCTTCTAAGGCGATCCGTATTGTTGAGGTTTAAGGAATTCAAGAACCATATCGGGGTCTCCATCACCTACACCAATTTGCCCATATTTTGCTTCAATTATGGGAAGATTGGGCACGTGGCTTGGGAATGCAACAAGGAGGTGACAAGCGTCCCATGCTTTGACACTTCAGTCCTGGAGTTTCAGATGGACCTGAAGAGCAAGAATTATGCGACAAACTGGGCTGCCAAGGAATCCTCGGTCATACCACCAGGTTTTGAGTCAAATCCCTAAACATTGTACCTAAGAACCTCTTATATCGAGGAAGAGGCCCGATAGTAACCCCGAACACTACACCTAACCCATGGGGTACAGTGGACAGGGTCGACGATCCAAGCTAAAGAACTCGGGAGGTAGGCCAATCCTCATGAGGTGGGACGACCGACGCCTCGGGAACCTCCTCGACTGTAGTTTTAGGACCGAAGAGGGTTAGCTGAAGAACCCCGTGAAGATCAGGCGAGAGCTGGAAAGCAGCCTCGTCAGGAGGAATGATAGACAACTCAGACTTCAAGAACCACATTCGGGAGGGGTTCCTACCCCAAGCCTTTCCCCTTAGGTACTGTTGTGTTCAAGTTCGATCGCACTCCTCACGACGAGAAGAGTCCCCCTATAGGATCAAATAGCGTTTCAACACTATCTTGGGCGGTTCGCAGGGGTACCGTTCTTTTAATTATTGTTGTTTTCTCTTAAAGCTGGATGTGGCACCGACAATATATCATAGAGTTTGTTGTATAAACCCCTCGGGATACCTTTCCGTGTACTAACTCTTTTTTAATTTAATAAAAGTGGTAACTTTCGCTAAAAAAAACATATCATCCCCTATTTCGTGTGTTGTTTTAGCATAAATTAACATAATCCATGAAACTTTTAACACAATCAATCAATTTTTTTAGAGTAAAAAACGATGACTCTATTAGGTTTTGTAGTAGACTGTCGCCTCTTCTTTCTCCATCCCTTGTATCAGAGGATCGACTCAACTAAAAGTTAAAGCTGATAGTTAAAGACTTAATTATAGTTATACTCTAACACACTTCCTCACAGACAAATCCGTTATGGGTTTGGAGGAAAAGAGTAGAAGAGCCTATTAAAAAAAGAGATAAGAGCGACATATTTCGGGAGAATAATAGTTAAAGACCCAATTATATTTATAACAATTCCAATAACAAAGTCATGTTCAAAAGGCTAGAATTACGATAGTTATGAGGTAAGTTATGAGAGAGCATGGAAAGCAAGAGCCACCTAAAATTAGGCATTGTCAATAATAGGACATGGTGAGTGAAAACGAGCACGACATAACATTCATGGTAGCTAAAGAACATCAGAACAAAATTTAGTTACTTGGTAGTTGAATCGATGATTATATCATGGTTGTACATTTCCAGCAAATCCGGGAGCTGCTGCAAATGCTCCAAAATATACTTCTTCAAGAACTTCTCCTCACTAATGTTCAAGATATTAGCAACTTTGGCATCCTCCTTAAGCAGCTTCTTCGACAGCAGAAGCTTCAACACATTATGCCTCGGGCGAGACCTCGAATCGATGGAACGCGAAAGCAATGTCGGGTATGATATCAGATCATCGCGCCTCAGCTTGACGGTATTCAAATAGAAGTCCAGTTTATTCCTCAGCGTCTCCTCCGAACGAGAAATCGAGTAGGGATAGCGCCTGAAAATGCACAAAAAATCATCCTGAGAGAAGCCAAAACTCTTGAACAATTCCATCTTCTTCTCCCAGAGGGGGACACCCAAGGAGGCCATGGTCATTACAGCTAGGAGAAACACACGGTCTGAAGGGTCGATGCCCAGTTGCTCCTTGACGGTTTGGAGGCCGAAGAGCATTCTATCGAGCTTGGGTTGCATCCTGTGGGGATGGGTCACGAGGAAGTTTGCTATATCTTCCATATCCACACCTTCCTGCACCAAAATGTCGATAATGGGTTGCAGAGAGTTACTCAAATTGTTGGTCAACAACCTGTGGTTCCGCTTCACGGCCAACCAGACCCTCTCCGAGGTTCCGACCAGCGATTTGAGGAGCTCGAGCGATGGCTCGATGTGGCTGGTCAAGCTTCTAGTGAGGAGGTAGGGGTTCTTCACAATCAGGTCGCGGAGGCGAGGGCCGTGGAAGCCGTTATCGACGAGGAACTCTAGTTTGGGCTTGAGGGTTTCTTCTACCTTGAAGCCGGTGAGGAGACTGGGGGTTCGCTCTACGATTCGGACGATTTGGGTGTCGTCGAAGCCGTAGGATTTGAGGAGGTCGAGAACAGCGTCGTGCCTTTGGGCGTTCTCCTCCTTGAGATGGATCCACCGGGATGCTGTAATGGCGGATTTCAAGGGAAGCCCGCACGACTTCACGAGGTACTCGACGGTGAATGACGTCGACGGCAATGGAGGATATGATGAGGAAGAAACGCAGACACAAACCCGGGTTGTGGGGGTTGGCATTTCCAGACGATTTTGCATAAAGAAGATGCCATTTTTAACGGCAAAAATAGCCGTGGAATGAGATAAAGTAGAGTGAAAAGTTAAGAACTCCATGGCTGGTAGGAAAGGAGGAAGGAAGGGGTTTTGCCGTGGATTTGAGTTGTTGTGGGAGGAAGGACACAACATTATCTGTTACAAAAATAAATATATTCCAGATAATTACTTTCCACCTTACTAACCCATGTTTTAAAAACAACCAACATTTGGTGACTATGTTCTCAACTAGGGTTTTTCGGCCTCTAGCTTCTGCGACGACCTCTTCTTGTAGGTGATTTTGTACCTCTCGGTTTTAGTCTGGTTCTCAATCCCAACCTCCGTCATCATAATGTCCCATTACTCCGCTCGTCACTGACCTTTCGCAGATATCATCCTCATGGGCTAGTTCATCTTTACCACCGCACCCTCTGCCTTCCCCAAACCCTCCCACATCATCGCTTCCACCCCCATCGAAGCCTTCATCACCACCCTATCTCTAGTTTTCGTATCATATGGGTTGGCTCAAATTGGGTTATCCCACCCTACACTAATGCCCCAATGTCAACGCATGATGGATCCAGGTTCTGGATCAATCCCTAATCCAAATTTGTTTCCAGAAAAACTGGATTTTAGAGTATTGGCTTGGAATTGTCAGGGTTTGGGGTCTCGTCTTCACAAGCAACAGCTGCGCCACCTTCTCCGAGACCATAAACCTCATATCCTATTACTATATGAGACTGTCCTCTCTGCCCAAAAATACCTTCTTCTAGCAAGGTCTCTAGGATTTCGAGGGCATATTTGTGAGACCAAGACAAATTCGACCCAGGTTTAGCACTCTTCTGGGTAGTCAGTATTAATGTCCTTCTCAGGGACCAAAGTGAACACCACATTGATGTGGAGGTCTCTGCGCAAGGTTATGAAGGCGCCCGCCTTACATGTATATATGGTGAACCGCGCAAAGAACACTTCCACCGCACATGGGATCTGTTAAGGAGGTTGCGTAGTTCCTCTCGAACAAATTGGATTATTATTGGTGACTTTAATGGCATATTGGACCAAGAGGAGACAATTGGGAGTAATTACCCGTTGAGCTTTGTGGATGATTTCGGGCAGCTCATTGATGTTCCCATGACTGGCCATCCGTTTACATGGTTCCGAAGGCGAACACATACTCGTCGAATCCAAGCTTGATTGTACAGAGCTCTCATCTCTGAACAATTCTTCTCTTCCCTCCCGAATCTGGATTTCTGTAACACGGGCACCACACCATCATATCACTGGCCGATCCTCCTATCATTAGCCCGAAAGCTGTAGAGTCGGGTACGACCAAAGTTGCGTTTTCAATCTCAATGGATTAGAGACTCGCGGTGTGGAGAAGTGATTAAGGAATACTGGGATAAATCCCTTTCTATGCCTATTACAAATGTTATTCCGCGGGTCGGTACTCTCTAGAGAATTGGGTTCGGGCATGGTCTGAAGAGGCCCTCGCCTTAGTAGGCGGGGATTGCTAGTATCCTGAATCATGTTAGTCCATACCAAAGAGGATGAGTGGTACCATATCAACACGCAGGTAGGGTAAAGGTTGGCAGGGGCATCAATATGTGTGCTGGTAAAAGGAGTGGATAGTTCTGGCGACGGTGGAGGCTTTGGTAGTGGTTGCGGCGAGGTGAAGCGGTCTAAGGGTTCTCACCAGTCACTAAATCCGATCGTTCCATTTCATTAGGGCTGGCTTAGAACCATCCATCTTGCGGGTAAAGGTAAGGTTAAATCGGCTTGATTATAGTTGTTGGGTGTGAAAACCATGAAAATTATAGAGGGAGTGAGACGGCTATAACCAAAGGCGGAAGTACGGGTTTTTTTTTCCAGGGGTAGCATCGACGAAACCCATTATCTTAGACATGAATATCTCCCAATTTCCTAGATAGATTTTGGATGTCTCTCAAATTTGCATAGTTCACAAAAAAAAAAAGGAAATTGAGATGGGTATGAAAGTGTTGCAGTCAACGACAAACCAAAAATTATTGCAGGAAGCAATAAGAAATAAAATATCTTAGGTAAAAGATTGTTGATTCAAAAAGAACTTAAATTTTTTGATCACCCAATGCATTGATTTTTTTTCATTCGACAATGACCAACATAAAATTCGCATCATATAATACGATATTTATGGTTGCATGCAAGAGAGTTTCTTGTCTAGTTGTATAAAATAGGAATTTGATGACGGTGATGATGATTTGAAGGTTTTTTTTTTCTTCTTGTAACATGTTTATGCAACAATCAGCTTGTTCTATTAATAAAAGTGTACTTTGTCTCTATTTTTTCTTTTGAAATAAAGTGTAATTGTCTTTTAATTCACTCGCTATAACGTGAAAAATAACATTTTTTATGTATGTTTTAGTTCACATTCAAACCTGAAGTATGTTATATGGGTACCACTCTGTTGTTGTTTCTGATTTTTTTTTTTCCTTTTTGAACCACTTAGCTGGCACAAGCCCAGCCTACTCCTAGTCCATAAATTAGGGAAAAATAAATAACTCAGTTAAGCCTTAAAGTAAAAAGTCAAACAAGCCCAGCCCAAGAACAAGTCAAGAAATAACCCAGCTCAGTTAAGCCCCAAAGAAAAAAGTCATAAAATCTTAAGATACTCCAAGCAAGATTCGAATCCAGGATGCAAAGGGAAAATATGAAATCCTCCCACCAATAACAAAATTTTCGGTTTGTTTAGGTAATTTCTCTATTCTAATTGAACACACATTGTAGTGTTTTTTTATTTATTTATAAATAATACAGATTGCAATTAATCTTTAATAAGCTACATGCATCATACACTTGTCTTGAGCCTATCTTCTTGTTGTGCTATCTGTCTAGCCAGTGTTTTGTTTGTGTATTCCTCGTTCTTTAGACAAATCTTTGCTTCTTCGTCCATCTCTCTTTTCTTCTCTTGCTGTTTCTCTCCTCCTTCCCCAACATGTCTCCTTTCTTCTCTTGACCGAACTCTTCCCCTTCTCCTACTACGGTTATGGATCGGATGGTTGGTGGATTTATCGCCCCGACCCTCGCAACATCAACTTGGCCAAACCAACCCAACCTTTTCGCCTCCTATCATCGCCCCCAAACCATCGTGCTCTCTCACCCGCTGCCAACCCTTTTTCGCCAGCTGATTTCTACCCGTCACCTCACCGGCTCAAGGATTGCATGCCCCGTGGGAACCAGATCTGACAGAGTTGATGTTTCAAGCACGTCACCTTAGAACGGTTTGGTTCTATCGACAATGGAACAAGAGGGTCGCTGGAATCCGCCTCTACCCAAGCCTCCTCGCCCTCTGGACGCATGCTCCCTCATGCCTATTTGCTTCCACCCCCTCCTCTCAACACCCTTGCCTATGTTCCTCCCGAACGTCGTGCGATGGATCAAGGATCTCGTCGCCCCTGTCGATTTTCCCTTGTCCCTCGTGCTCTTCCATCGCTGGCCGCCGCTCCTCCGTGGAACCCTAAACACCGTTGGGGTATCTTCCCTTCCCACGGACCAAATCTAGGTTTGGGTTTGAGGACCAGATCTGACCTACTTGAAACCTCGGGTGGGTCTTAGGCTTGGGTCTCGCCGGACCAGGTCGGTTTCAGCCCTTCCGAAATCGACCTTACCTGTGGGTGTTGTCCCGAAGCGAGCCCCCTACTCCTCGTGATCAGTTGGGGCGACGTTCTTTGTTCATATGGTCCCCTAGAGTGACTGTTGTCCCCTGTAGTCAGACCTTCCAACTCTGAACGATCCAGTGACCCTTATCTGGCTTCGAAGTGTGCTCGGGCTGCTCTTCTACTCTCGTCACAATATCTCGACAGTCAGGTAAGCCCATTAAAAATTACCAGAATCATCAAGCACAAAGGCTCCCGACTCCCTGCTCTTTCGGCGAGGATCCCGACGCTGACCCTGATCCTCGGAAATCGGGGCTCAATAGGAAAAGAAAACCCATTGGGCCCAAAAACAGACAATTATCCTCATCTTCGAGGCCTATTTGGTAAGGTCATGTTCTGTGGGTGATTGTTGCAGCCAAGCAGCGAGTCAAGACCACCACCAGTTATGATATTTAGATCATTGGTCTCGCTTTATTGTGCTTATCTATGACTACTCTTCATTTCTACAACTGTTTGTAGAATATTTATTTCGTATCTATGAAAATCGGATTAATTTCTTGAAGTCTCAAGAGGGGGACACTTCCCTGGATCTTTGTTTGTTTCGAATTGTATCTCATGATTTTAGTCATTGTATTTTGATGTATGTGTTTGATTTATAGTAATTAATGGAATACTTACCCTTTATTAAAAAAATAAAACTTTAATGAGTTATCACAACCATTTAAACAGTGAAGTAACCTATGCAAATCGGCTACTCTACTGGAAATACTGTACTTTTGTATATATATTTTTCCTTCTGTAACAGATAACGTTGTTGTTGTCCTTTCACCTCAATTTAAATCCCTACTAAAAACTCCTTCCTTCTTCCAGCCATGGAGTTTCTAACTTCTTTCTCTCCTTCATCTCACTCCATGGCTCATTTCTCCCTAAAAAATGCCATCTTTTTTATGCAGAAGCGCTTGGAAGTATCCCCCACCACAACCCATGTTTCTGTCTGTGTTTCTTCTCCTTCATCCTCGCCTTATCCTCCATCGCCGCCGACTTCATTCACAGTCGATTACCTTGTCAACTCCTGCGGCCTTCCCTTGAAATCCGCCATTTCCGCATCTCGGCTAGTCCATCTCAAGGAGGAGAACGCCCGAAGGCACGACGCTGTTCTCGACCTCCTCAAATCTTACGGATTCAACGACCCCGAAATCGCTCGAATCTTAGGTCAGACTCCCAAACTCCTCACCGGTTTCAAGGTAGAAGAAACCCTCAAGCCCAAACTAGAGTTCCTCGCCGGGAAAGGCTTACACGGCCCTCGTCTCCGCGAGGTCATTGTGAAGAACCCCCACCTTTTGACCAGAAGCGTCACCGGTTACATCGAACCATCGATTGAGCTGCTGAAATCACTGGTCGGAACAGAGGAGAGGATGTGGTTGGCCGTGAAGCGCAACCCCAGGCTGCTGAAGAATCATTTGAATGATAAATTGCAGCCCATTATCGACATCTTGGTGGAGGAAGGTGTGGCCATGGATGATATATCCAACTTCCTCGTAACCCATCCCCACCGGATGCTCCCCAACGTTGATAGATTGCTCTCTGGCCTCCAAACAGTCAAGGATCAATTGGGCATCGACCCATCTCATCGGATGTTCCTCCTTGCTGTCACGACCATGGCTTCTTTAGGCTGCTCTCTGTGGGAGAAGAAGATGCAAGTGTTTCAGAGTTTTGGGTTCTCTCAAGACGATGTTTTGTGCATTTTCAGGCGCAACCCCAACTGTATGTCTCGCTCCGAGGACACGCTGAGGACTAAACTGGACTTCTATTTGAATACTGTCGAGCTGAAGCGTGATGACATAGTGTCTTACCCGACATTGCTTTTGCGTTCAATCGATTCAAAGTCTCGCCCCAGGCATAATGTGTTGAAGGTTCTGTTGTCGAAGAAGCTGCTAAAGGAGGATGCCAAAATTGCGCGTCTCTTCCACCTAGGTGAGGACAAGTTCTTGAAGAAATATGTTCTGGATCATTTGCAGCAAGTCCCGGATTTGCTGGAGAGGTACAACGATGATACAATCATCGAATAGCATTTTAGGACAAACAAGCAACAACTAAATTTTGTTCAGCTCTTCTTTCATTGCAATGAATATTGAGTCCCATGATTGACAATTCATTCATTCAGGTAACATAACTTGTACCCATATTGAGTCCCATGATTGACAATTCATTCATTCAGCTCTTCTTTCACTTGCAATGCAATTCACTAGTAGTAGGCAAGGGTAGTAAAATGCAAATCAAATCAACAAAATCCAACTAGAAAGGATGAACATAATACTTGTTTGTGGTCAAAAGGCAATCTTGTTTACAATTTTGTCATTGCTGTACATCTCCAATACATTTGGGGCTTCTTGCAGATGGACTATAACATACTTGTTCAAGAATTTCTCCTCACTTGTATGGAAGAGAGGTGTAAGTTTGGCATCCTCCTTCAGCACCTTCTTGGACATCAAAATATTACCGACTGGGTTGAGATTTTGTGTTGATATAATTGGGTAAGAATAAGATAGTATAATATCAATTTCCAGCTTGACAGTATTAACTCTAGTTTAGGGGCCAGTGTCAAACTCTCCTTAGAGCATGTATAATGAGTCAAACCGTATCATCAAACCATATATTGACGGTATAAAACAATAGTATGCAAACCTTAAAATAAACTATGCTTCACAATGGATCAAACCGGATAGAAACTGTATCGTGAGTGAATGATGACTGGGTGCAGAATTTATATTTTGCTGATTTTATTAAATTATTTATTAAAACAATAAATGTTGTATAAACTTAACATAAATTTGAAAAAAATAATAATTAATAATAATATAAGATAATATTTTTTTTGATAAGCTAATGTTTATTAATCAAATGTTCTACAGGGTAGTAGAACAAAGCAAGAAAAAGATCCTTAAAAAAGACCTTTTCTTCAGACAAATACAACTACTAAGAGAAAAACAAAAAACCAAATATAGTCACAAACAAGAAAGGGGCACTACTTCACGCCTCCCTCCCTGCCAACGACCTTTCCGAGTTCAAACACAAGAACTGGTTAGAAACCGAAATAGGAAATATAGCTTTTCATGTATTCGGAACAGAGTAATCCTCGTCCTCAAAATCTCCGATGTCTTTCTCAAAACGCCGTGGGGCAGAGTTGAGCTGTTCGAGCACCAGAGGAGCAAAGTCAAAGGCTTTTTCCCCCAACTTTCTTACTGAAAGTCCAATCACCAGAACTACTCTTCTTAGCAACATCAACGAAAAAGCTCCCCGAATTGCTTCCTTGATCAGCCGAAGTTTTAGCTCTTGTCTAATAGAAAACGGTTGGGGGAACATGTCCTTTCGACAGTCCCTTCTTTGGACGACCCAGTCTTTTTGGTTGAGCTATAACATTGTTGTGAGTCTCAGTGATTGACATCAAAGGTTTTAATAAAACCTCTTTCCACGGGCTACTATGATGATCCCCAGTCGGATCACTTGCTTTTTCTTCGACAACACGGAACTGATTTCCACCCAAAACCAAGTCCAAAGAGAGAGGATCAGAAACGTCCTCAGCCTCCTGCGTCTGGGCTGGAGAGCATGAACCCATCGCTGGGCCCAGCAGAAACGGTTAAGATAATATTAACACAATAAAAAATTAATAATTGCATTGCATGTTTAATGTATCCCTCCAAACCCTAAAACAAAAAGGAAATAATCAATCGGACTTTAAAAATACGAATTTTTCCCTCCAAACGACCTCGAATGGCCGAAAATATCGTACGTCATGGCGAGGCTATGAGCTTTGCTCAGTAGCCCGATTCGACCCGAAAAATGATAAGATTTCGTCGGAAACAGACATTGACGAGTTTTACATTTTAGTAAAAAAATATTGGGTCCATTTTAAATGTTGCCTAATATTTATTATAATGTAAAATTATCTATTTATACTATAATTTTGGACTAATCCTATTTAGTTAAATCTGATTTTATGTATTTTTTAGAAAATAAAAAACGAGATGACCACGTGTTGCGACCTCATTCGCTGCCGCGCGACCCGCATTAGTGGTGCACGAGTGGCATGTCACGGACCGAACCGCGTTTTAGCGAGTCGTATAATCAGCGCTTCACACCGCGTCGACCCGCGACTCGCGAACCGTTAAAACGTGGTTTGGTTCGCGGTTCGCGATATGGTTCGATCGGTTGTACATGCTTCTAGAGCATCTTAAATGGTATTAGCCTAGTTAGTTGCAGAGAGGAGTTGGAAGAGTAATTTTGAGTTTCTCTCTCCTCCAAACAACTGCTTCCTACAACTAGTTCTACAATGATAATAACTAGCTAGTTGAAAGAGCTATTTGTTTGGTTGTTTTCACACTTTTTATTATTTCCAAAACAATTCCAAATTAAACTACTATTTTTATTTATGCCAAATATGAAATACATGTATTACTTTAATTGTTGTCGCCATCTTCAAATTTAGACCCAATATGATCGACGAGGTCATTGTGGAGACGTTGATGAACATCTCGATCTCTGACGAACATCTCGATCTCAGATCCTTATCTATGACCCATGATACTTTCCAAGTTCACCGATAATGGCGGTCTTGTGCGGGTCGTTGAGTTTGGGACGCCAATATCTGCAAACAGATCAGTGGGGTACGGTCTCCGTTGATCCTCAACAATCATGTTGTGTAGGATAATACAAGTAGTCATGATCATTGTGAGTGAGTTCCTATCCCACATTCGGCTCAGACGAGTGAGATATGAAAGTGAGCCTGTAGAACTCCAAATGCTTGTTCGATATCCTTCCTCGGCGCCTCTTGGTTTCTAGCAAAGCACCTTTGCTTTGCCGTTTATGGAGCTGGTATTATTTTCACAAATGTCGCCCAAGTAGGATGAATTACATCTGTCAAGTAATAAGGGACTGTGTACTCGTACCCGTTGACCTTAAACTTAACATGTGGAGTGAAGCTTCGAACTGTCTGGTAAAATAATGTAGACCTATTCAGCACATTGATGTCGTTGTTGGAGCCTAGTGTTCCAAAAAAACATCTCATATCCAAGGGTCTTGGGATGCAATGACTTCTAGCATGATTGAGAGGATATTCATGTGGTCCCTGCTTGAGAATTGTGCAACCCATGCCATATGACAATTCTTTCAATCCCAGTGCATGCAGTCGAGAGTCCGTATCATCCCCAAAAGCCGCGAGCTTTATTGATTTCCAGCAAACGACGGACATCTTCCTCGGTCGGGTGTGGTAGATATGTTCGTCCGAAAATCTTGATGACGCTCAAGCAGATCTTTCGGACGTAATCCAAAGTAGTGCTCTCCGACATTCACAAATATTCGCCAACGATATCAGTGAGACCTCCATAACAGAGCTAACGAAGTACTACCGTGCACATCTGTTGTGGAGAGAATCCAGGCTTCCTTGCAAATCGGGTCGTTGACGAAAGTGTGTGTACCGCTCACTCAATGCATTTATGATTCGTAGGAACAATTCTCTCGACATCCGGAAGCGACGCTAAAATTGTTGGTCGTTGTACACCTGAGTAGGCGTGAAGTAGTCAGCTATTAACCGCTCATGTGTTTCGTTTGATTGCGCTCTATCATTCTCCGCTTTGGTGTGCCGACGATTGTGAACCTTCGATCTCCTCATCTTCTGCCTTTGGATGTATCCTTGACATAAGTCGATCGTGAAGTCGTTTGTCCATTAGTTCAACCATCCTTTCCGCCGCTTGGTCTATTTCTTGGGGAGTCATTTGCTACAATTTCACTACTGTTGTAGAAGAGAATATAAGAGGTGTGATTTTTATGTTGGGGTCAAAGTGTATTTATAGAAAAATTGAAGTTTTTTAATAAATCTGTCCGGTCATGCGTCGCGTCGCCGTTGGGCCTGAGACGATGCGTCCCATCGTTGTAGGTTCCTGAGGCGACGGGCTCCGACAACCGGTTCCAAGACGACTCTTACGCCGATGAGACGTTGCACGAGCTGGGACGACACCAAAACAACGACCAATCGGCGACCGCTGCAAATGCGCTTTCAAAGAAAAAAGCAATCAGGATGGCCTTTAGAGAAGTTAAAACTCTTAAAGACTAGCACTTTGTGAGACACCTAAACTATCAATCTTCATAACAAAGAGTAGAAATATAGGAGCAAACAGGTCAATGCCCAGTCGACCTCGAATGATTTTTAGTATATACACTAATGTATTGACCCTCGATAACATCATGTTTGGCTGACTTGGGAAGAATTTCAATACAACGTCAAGGGCTACTACACCTTCCTTCACAAGAGATCAATATTAGAGCCTAATGTTTTTTTTTGTCAACAAAACATAATTTATAAAATCTTATTTTTCAAAAATACAAAGAAAAGTTAAAGACAACGCCTTCAAATAACAAGTTACATGTCATATCAATGAAATAATTCTTAACTTCAAACCACCACATAAACATCAGCTCAACAACAAGCCCACAAACAACTCAAATAAACAAAAAACGGAAAACCAAAAAATATAATAATGAACAAAACAAAAGCATGGTAACTCATACCCCTCAGAAAACCAATTACCGCCCAAATCTCGAACTTTAGCGCCTCGAGCTACCGACAACCCACAAGCATTTACCATACACAAACGTCAAGAGCACTCAACATCGCACTAAAGCCCTAATGTCACCGCTAAACACTGTTAAGCTTTTACAAGAAGAGCACAACCCAGATCAATACCACAAATCGGCGAAAAGGAAAATTCGAACTTACAAACCTTGAAGTCGACGTCACTAGAAAAGATGGGAATGAGGGAATCAAATCCGTGCTGACGAACCAAAACAAACACTGATAAATAAGAATGGGTTAATTCCATCTCACTACTCCAAATGTTTCAGATTCCATTTCCATTACCCTACTTTTTTCCCCTCACTACCCTAAAATTTCATTTATGTCACTTTAGTAGCTAAAGTTAATTTTCCGTCCATTTTTGGACATAAAATGGTCATGTGCAGTGCACATGACCATATATTTTCAAAAACATACCAACAATACCCTCTCGCACTTAAACCTTAACTACCCCTTCTCCTTTCTCTCACAACCTCCTCCTTTCTCTCGCACTTAAAATGTAATAACCACTCCCGGTCAACGCCAGTCAAACTTGCGAAAAACTGAAAAATTTAAATTTTTTTAAGACAGACATTTAATTGAACCTATAATTGACCCCGAGGGTCATATCGGACTTAAGTTGACCCCGATATCGACCAAAGTGAGTTCCGGGGGACTCAGGGCAACTTTCTGATCAATTTGGGAAAATGTTGACTTTTTGCTAAAAGTCAACCGAGCGACGTTTTGGTCCATTCGAGGACCGTTTTGGATCCAAAAAGCTTATCCATCTTCGCAGCGGTCTTAGTTGAGCCGTTTCCTTGTAGCCCGTCTAGTTTCGTAATTTCTTGGAAAAAGTGCCCGTTCGGGGCCCGAAACGTCCGAATTTCGCGAATCTGATTGGAAAATATCTAGAAGATATTTTCCCAAAAAGGTGTGGGACCCACTTGACACTTGTCAAATATGTGGTGGTGTTAGGTTTATTGAACAAAACAAAAGATGAGACATGTGAGGGGTAGTTTGTAATTAAGTGTTAGTTTTGGTTTTTAAAACAAAACAAAAAGGAAGTCAAATACAAGGTCTCGGCCAAGACATTTCAAAAGGGAAAAGGGTGAGTTTTTAGAGAGAGAAAGGAGTTAGGAGGAAGAGAGAAAAGGGAGAGAAAGAGAAGAGGGTTTGGAGTTTTGCCACTATTCCCGATCATCTAGCCATTGGATCGTCTCAACGATAGAAGATTCAAGCTCACACCGTCATTCTCTATGGTGAGCACCTAACCGATTTTCGTTTTGTTAAGTTCGAATTTTAGGGTTTGAGTTTAAACGATTCAAATATGGTTGAGTTTTGGTTAGAATTGGTTTAAAGATGAATGGTTGAGGTTTGGGGTTCGTTAGGAACGTTTTGGGGCAAAAATGGAATTTTGCCATTGTGGCCGTGTGGGGCCCACATGCCCGGGTATCGGGTTTTCGTGTTTGGGTGGTTTAGAACGTTCCCCAAGTAATTAATCTACAATCGGATCGAAATTTGGAATTAAATTGTGAAAGTTGTAATTGACGGGTTTAGAAACTTTAAACGCTAATTAAATGACTCGGAAGTCAGAATTCGATTCCGTCGAGTGCCTAGGAACCCTTGAATTATTCTAAGACCGTAGAAACAAAAACGGGAATTTTCGGAGCCCCGGAAGGGCGTTTCCAAAACCCGGGCAGATTCCCCATGTCGGGCGAATCGGGCTTTTCCGGGTCCAATATCGACAATGTCGAGTAATTGGGGAGTTTGGGAGTGATCGACATTGTCGGGGTTACTTTTGGGCGTCAAGTTTATTAAAATTCAGCTTATGCCTGCAAGCTTAAAAGCGTTTAAAATTGTGTTCTTTTAGATATTGCTGTTGACAGAGGAAAGAGAAAGCTAGGCGAGTGAACGAGATCACGTCGGAGCCTATTTGTGCGCTTTTGGAGAAAGCATACGAGGTAGGGAAAAGTAGCCGGATCTCGGCCCTGGCTAGGGAAAGTTAACAGTAGAATTTCATGTGACACTTGTGTGTCGTGGGTTAAGTAGGTTATCGAATATTAGAAATGCATGTGACACTTGGAGTGTCGTGGGTTAAGTAGGTTATCGAAGTTTGGAAGTGCATGTGACACTTAGTAGTGTCGTAGGAGCAGAGAACTTATCGATGTTAGAATTACTGGAGGCATATGACCATGCCCGGAGGTTGATTGTGAACTTATCGATATTAGAAGTACTGGAGGCATATGACCATCCCCGGAGGTTGATTGTGAAACTGTTGATATTAGGACTGTTGGAGGCATTGGTTATGCCGGAGGTTGTTTGTGTATTTTGTGTCTTGGGTGGCCATGAGAGCCCGTACTTTACTGTTGTGTCTTGGGTGGCCATGAGAGCCCGTGTTACGATTGTGTCTTGGGTGGCCATGAGAGCCCGTGTTACTGTTGTGTCTTGGGTGGCCATGAGAGCCCGTGTTACTGTTGTGTCTTGGGTGGCCATGAGAGCCCGTGTTACTGTTGTGTCTTGGGTGGCCATGAGAGCCCGTGTTACTGTTGTGTCTTGGGTGGCCATGAAAGTCCGTGTTACTGTTGTGTCTTGGGTGGCCATGAGAGCCCGTGTTTTACTGTTGGTGTTTCTTGGGAGGCCGTGAGTGCCCGTGGGGTTGTTGAGCCCGTGAGTTATTGTCGGTGAGTCTTGGGAGGCCGTGAGTGCCCGTGGGGTTGTTGAGCCCGTGAGTTATTGTCGGTGAGTCTTGGGAGGTCGTGAGTGCCCGTGGGGTTGTTGAGCCCGTGAGTTACTATTGGTGTGTCTTGGGAAGCCGTGAGTGCCCGTGGGGTTGTTGAGCCCGTGAGTTATTGTCGGTGTGTCTTGGGTGGCCGTGAGTGCCCGTGGGGTTGTTGAGTCCGTGTTACTGTTGGTGTCTTGGGTGGCCATGAGTGCCTGTGGAGTGTTGAACCTGTGTAGTTGTTGTTGTCAAACTTTTCTTGTGATTGTGATTGTGTTTGCCCGAGGTTAGTGACCCGACTGTGTGTCGGGAAGTGGTGTGGAATTTGGCTGGCTTACGAGTTCGAGTCTCGGTAAGTTGCGAGCGTTCTTTGGCTAGCCTGATCCGTGTTCGAGTCTCGGTAGGTTGTGAGCGTTTTTAGGCGGTGAGAGGGCAGCTCCCCTTCCGACTAGCTATCGGAAAAGTAGCTCGGTTTATCGCCAACAGGTCGACCGCCTGGAGCCTGACAGGGATCGGCAAAGCGCGTGGGGCAGGCTCGAGCCCGGCCGGTTAGTAACCGACACTAAGCAGCTGACAGGAATGCGATCCTTTGTGATCTTGTTTGGTGTGCGATCCTTTGTGATCTTGTTTGGCGTGCGATCCTTTGTGATCTTGGGTGTTGCGTGGTTGTCTGTCGTGTCTTTGGAGGAGGTCGTCAATCGTGGTGTCGGGTCTACATTACGTGCTCGAGTGTTGAGTCGGTTGAGGAAAGTAACAGTGGGTGTGTGTCAGTCGCAGTACTTGAGTTGGGGATGGTGATCCCCGGTGTTGAGTTTGTTGTTGGTGTTACCGGCATTGTCTGCTAATTATGCCGTAGTCAGTCTGTTATCCATGGTGGTGAGCGAACGCTCACCCCTAGCTTCTTTTCCTACAGGTACCGGTCGCAGGTTGGACTAGGTGAGCTTCCGAAGCTTGAAGAGCTAGGAGAGGGATTTTGGGTTTATTTTGAGTCTAGCGACGTATACCTTGCCTTTTTGTCCATTTGTTGGGACGCACCTTTAAGTTGTAAATGATTATTTTGATGGACAAATGGTGATTTTAAAGTGATTTATGTAAAAGGTTTCAAAATGTTTTATTGATTTAAACGGTCGCGTCCTAAGTTCGGTTTACTGAATTTGGGGCGAGACATAAAAAAAATCTATGATATTGGAAATGGAATCTGAAAACTTTAGGGTAGTGAGATGAAATTAACGCAAGAAGAAATGGAACCAAACACCTTTGCAAAAATTCACCCCACCGCACACTGCCCATTCATCATGAATAACCCATTAAAGGTCAACACACACTAACGCTCCATGAAGGAGAGTTATATCCACTTCTCCTACGAAATAAAGGGAAGAAGAGCAGATCTAAGCATGGAAGGGGGAAATTAAACGCCACGGTAGAGAGGGAGACAATTGTTGGACAAAAGTGAGTTTAGACAAATGGAAGTGGTCAACTTGACGCTCAATTATCTATCGGATCGGGTTATCTTTGAACTATGGAAATATTAGTTTCATATTCTAGGAAGTGAGGCCTTTCCAACGAGATATTATGAGGTCTAAACGGACAAGATGTGAATGAGAAATTAAAGCTCAAAGATCACCCGTTGAACTTAGTTGTTGAGAAAATTGCAAATGAACAATACATCATTCTTGTGTTGTCCCACATCGAAAGATTGCCAAACTTTCATTGGGTTTATATAGCATGGGCCTTCCTAGCATATTTGAATTGCTTGGATGAAAGGCTTTGTACGGGTCACGAATGTTGCATGGATTTGGGCCTGTAGCGCCAACTCCGTTTTTGCTTCGGCCCGTATTAAAATCTCAACAATTAATTTCCAATTTTCATAATATTCAAATAAGGAAATATTAAATTGATATCTTTTTCAGTTTTGGAAATTGATATGCAATTAAAGAAATTTCCAAATTTTATATTATTTCGAATCTTATAATAATTCTGAAATTATTTTTAGTTTCCAGAATTTATTAAATTCGAATTTAATATATTATTTTCGAAATTATATATTTCCCAAAATCGATATTTCCGAAAAGTGTGTTTCCAATAAACTCGTTTCCAAAAAACTCTCTCCCCTTTTCCTATATAAGCTATGTTCTAGTTCGTTATTCGTAGTGAAAAATTAGACACGTAGTAGAGACGAATTAGATACGAAATTTCCTACACAATTTCTCTCATTCTCCAAGAACAGAGCAACTGATTTCTTTCTACTCTGTGCTACTTCTCATACACGGTTTCAAGTTCGTTTACATTGTCGTTGTATCTTGGGAGACTTGCTCAGACGGGGCAATAAAAAGTCTTAAGGAAACTGGTTCGCAGGCCTCGACATACCAGTTCCCTCTTCGATAATCGATTGAGGTTACTGTTTCGATTACGTATCGACTTTATATTTTTACATACTTTGTTTGTTATTTTATTTCATATGTGATTTGAATATTCATTAGTAATATTGGATTCAGTTTTATCTGTTTATTATCGTTTATGGACTAACCCGTCTAACAACAATGACTAACAACCGACCCGTCTAATGTTGAAACTGTTAACAATTCTCTTTGTTGGTCAGGAATTTTTAGGCCTCGCAGTATTCAGGTGTCTTTTTGCAATATATATGCCCCGGGGTCGGTGGCTTTGAGACGATCCTTATGGGAAGACCTAACCCTTATTGCTCCTCGGTTATCAGATTCGACATTGTGGGCCGGTGACTTCAATACAGTTCTCTCAGCTACTGAGCGTCGGAACACTGCCTTTCACAAATCGGACAGTCGGTATTTTCAGTCCTTTATTTTGAATTTGGGTTTGATTGACATGCCATTATCAGGGTCTTTATTTACATGGTATTGTGGGTCGAAGGCTTCCCGGATTGATCGTTGTATGCTTACTGATGGCTTCTTGAGTAACTTTGGACCTTTGGTTCAATCTAGTTATCCTAGGTTACTTTCGGACCATCGTCCCTTACTTGTTTCGGTTGAGGAAGTGAATTGGGGTCCAAGGCCTTTAAATTTTTTGAATGCCTGGGTTGATCATGTTGATTTTTTACCTACGGTGCGCAGGTTATGGGAATCGTACCCTTCGGGTTCTTCTGCTAGCTTCTCCCTTTGGAGCAAATTGAGGTCTTTGCGACATGATCTACAACATTAGAACAATGAGGTGTTCGGTAATGCTGAAGAGAAAGTTCGGTTATTGGTTGCTGAAATTGACTTGATTGATTTGGCACAGGAGTCCCGAGAGCTAGCGGATTCGGAGATTGCCCATCGGAATTGGTTGAGAGCAATCCTCATTCTCCAGCAGAAAATCGTGGCAAAAATATGGAGGCAAAAATCCCGTTTGTATTGGTTTTGACATGGTGACAGATGTACGAAGTACTTCCATAAGTTTGCTAATTTTCGGGCATTACGTAATAGGCTCTCTGTTCTTCGAACAAGTCGTGGCATCATTTCTGATCCGGCAGACATTAAGTAGGAAGCAGCCAATCATTTTGAGCAGCGGTTTCGTAAAGGGGCAGGTGCTCGGTTGCACATACCTCTCCTACCTTTCAAAACGCTCTCCAACACTCAGAGGAAAGACGGCCGGTTTATTTCAGGGCATAGCTAGGGATGTGGAGTTGGCGTTGGATTGTGGGGTGACTGAGCTCCCAATGACTTATCTGGGCTTCTCTCTTGGGGCTTCGCCAAAACGACTCTCCACTTGGGATCCGATTTTGGGCAAATTTAAGAATGCTTTGGCGCTTTGGCATGCCAAATACCTCACCATGGCAGGACGTATTACTCTAATTCAGTCCACTCTTTCTGGTTTGCCTCTGTTCTATATGTCTTTATTGCAGGCCCCTAAAGCTGTTATCAAGGCGCTAGAAGCTTTGCAACGGAAATTCCTATGGCGCAATGGAGGGGATGGAAGGGTCCTGAACAAAGTCAGGTGGTCTATTGTGTGCACCCCGAAGCATTTGGGGGGTCTTGGTTAACGAAGGTTTAAGGAAATGAATTTGGTACTTTTAGCCAAATGGTGGTGGCGATTTGCCACATCCAGTTCCTCTTTGTGGAAAGAACTGATTTGTATACGAATGAGGTGGTCCAGCTGGGATTGGGATTTATGTAGGCTTGACAAGGCCGGGAGCTGTTTTTTATTTAAGCACATTCTCAACTTGGCGGCTGACCCGTTATTTTGTAGCATGTTTGGTAATCAGGGTGTCAGATGGAACTTGGGGAAATGTGATCGGGTGTCTTTTTGGGAGGATGTGTGGGTCGGGGATGCGCCCCTGAGAGTTAGATTTCCTGCGGTGTTTGCCTTGGCCGTGAACAGGCAGAGGAAGGTGGCTGATTTTTGGACTGGTTCGGGGTGGTCGGTGGAGCTGAGGTGGTCTGGTTGGGATTGGGATAGAGCCGAGATTGAGGCTTTTGAGGAGCTCATTTCGCTTCATCCTGTTTTTCCTGAGCTGGATGATGTGTTGTTCTGGAAGAGGCATAGATTGGGATTTTCCGTCTCAGTGGCTTATTCTATTCTCATGGGAGAGGAGGGTATTTCCCCTCAACCATGGGCATCGACTTTGTGGGTTAAAGGCATCCCGCCTAAACATTGTATTTTGGCTTGGTTGGCGGCTCAGCAAGCACTGCCTACTGCGATTTTCCTAGAGGCTAGGGGCCTCCCTTTGACCATTAATCAGATGTTTTGTGCTCTTTGCAAAACAGGTATGGAGACCTCTGATCATTTATTATTGCATTGTTCTGTTTCCTGGTGGATTTGGAGCCTTGTGCAGGTGTGGTGGGGTGTGGTGTGGGTCATGCCCAAGACTTTTGGAGAGGCTATTTGTGCTTGGAAAAGTCTTGGCTCGAACCATTGGTGGAAGTCTTGGGTTCGAGTTTGTTATGTTGTTATATGGCACATTTGGCTCATGAGGAATGGCTTGGTTTTCAACGGGGTGATGGATTGTAGTGCAGTTGTGTTTGGGAAGATCCAGAATCACTCTTTCTGTGTTCTATGGCAAGCTGGTTCCTTGAGATCATCAGTGTCTTTCCTGGATTGGCAGCGTCGTCCTGGGTGGTGCATCCGGCCTAGGAAGCGGGGGAGGCGGCTGTTGGTTGATTCGTGATTTAGTCCTGTTTTGGACGTGTGGGGTCCGGTGAGTGCCTGTTCAAGAGTCAGCACCAGGTTTCGCCTGTTCCCATCAGGGTCCGGTGAGTACTATCCGGGGAGACTTTAGGGGCCGATCTGCTAGGATAGCGGAGGGGCACGAATTACTTAGTCCCTTTGGGACCAGAGGATTCACCCTGTCTACCCTGAGGTACCGTTCCTCGGTTCGGGTGGGACGCCTAGTTTCTGGTCTATTGAGTCACTGTTCATCGGCCCGGTTTTCTAGTTCAGGTTTTTTCCTGTTTTTCCTGTTTTTTGGTTTGCTCTTTCTCGGGGTTTGTTCCCGCAGCTCCAGCTGAGAGCTCCTTTGTTATGGTTGTATTTTGGAGCGATTCTCCTTGGATCCTTCCTTTTTATTTAATAAATTTTTTGAGCTTATCCAAAGAAAAACAACCGACCGGACACTCACCTCCCCAAACTCGTACCAACCTCCAATGGACACAAAAAAGGCCGCCAAAGAAAGCTCTAAGTCCAAAGTCCCAAGATTCAACCCCAAGCCCTTCTTTCCTAGCCGCGAACCATACAATTCATATTTTGTTCATACATATAGACAATAATGTGTTTGATAAGAAATAAAAAAATCAAAATTTGATTAATCCTGGAGACCATAGCCTCCTGGCTAGCACCTAACATATTTTACAACATTGTGTGAGATCGGGAGTATTGCCTACAATGGACAACGACGTAGACCATGTTAGTAATCAAACTCAGTCCAAGCTCTCGGACGACAAACCCTCTTGGTCATAATCTCTTTTGTGGGCATGATGTAAAATGACATGTAGAAATAAATGTGGAGGCGTAATAGATATCAAGAGTAACATAATATTGGGTATGTTTAGACCCCTATACTCCTGGAGGCTTCAACTATACGAGAAGCTTTTCTATGGATTCAAACGATCTCTTGACAAGAAAAGGTAGTGTGTAGTGATTGTTCAGTGGTGGTGAATTTTATCCGGTCAGGATTTTCTTTGTCTTTTCATTGAGTTCAATTATACAAGACTATTAGTCTTGAAGATATGCAATTGGAGTTTATAAAACACTGAGCGAATAAAATTTTGGGATAATTATCATTCTCAACCCCTAACTTTACATCAAACTCATATCCTAATCCTTCCTCACCTTTCGTTTCAAATCCTAACCTCAACTTTCGTTTTTTTTCAAAACCTATCATTTACTATTCGAATTAACGGAACAGTTAATTTGCTAGTCACGTGCACACTTAAGTGACCCCATATTTCGAATTTATTCCCATTTTGTTTCCTTAAAACTACTACTTAAGTGTAAGATTGTGAATGTGAATGAATTTAGGAGGATATCAATGAGAAAGGGTCAAGGTTAAAAATGGGAATAAATTCGAAATATGGGGTCACTTAAGTGTGCACGTGACCAACAAATTAAGTGTTTCGTTAATTCGAACAGTAAATGATAGGTTTTGAAAAAAAACAATAGTTGAGGTTAGGATTTGAAACGAAAGGTGATGAGGGGTTAGGATATGAATTTGACGTAAAGTTTGGGGTTGGGAATGATAATTATCCCTAAAAATTTTCATTAATTAATTCACTGTCCGTTCTTAGTTTGTACGTAAAAGACCCCGATTCTTCTTATTACAATTTTTTAGCTGATATTAACCCGCTGCTACGACCATCCATAATGGGGTCTAAGGCGAGTTGATTCGAGAGTCAAAATCGGTGAAAAATCTGCTTTTTCAGACCGAGTCGGGCGTCGTGTCACGCCCCAATTTCAGCGAACCGAACTCGGGACGCGAACATTTAAAATAATGAACACTTTGAAACCTTTTCCATTAAATCACTTCAAAATACCAGTTTAGTTCAACAAAATAATATTTACATCTCAAAATAAGTCCCAACTATTGGACAAAAAAATGGTACACGTCACTAGACTCAAAATAACCCAGAAACCCGCTTCAAGCTCTTCAAGCTTCAGAAGCTCACCTAGTCCAGCCTGCGAACGGTACCTGTAGGAAAAGCAGCTAGGGGTGAGCGTTCGCTCACCACCACAGATAACAGACTGACTACGGCATACTTAGCAGACAAAGCCGGTGACACCAACAACGACTCAAAAGACACACACACGACAAAATACTTTTCTCAACCGACTCAACACTCGGACACAAGATGTAGACCCCACACAATAATTGACGACCTCTTCCAAAGACACGACAGACAACCACACAACACCTAAGATCATAAAGGATCGCACACCAAACAAGATCACAAAGGATCGCATACCAACTGCTCAGTAAGCATCTCTGTCTCTCGCCCTTTACCGATCCCAGTCAGGTCAGGCGGTCGACCTGTCGCGCAACTTCTCCCGATCCCAGTCGGGAGGCTAACCCACAACCTCTCCGCTTCACCCGATCCCAGTCGGGTGGTTAGCCACACCCGCGCGTCCTTCCCCCGATCCCAGTCGGGGAGTTAGCCCACAACCTCTCCGCTTCTCCCGATCCCAGTCGGGAGGCTAGCTACACCACACAACCTCCACCATGATCAAGTAACCAAACTCAATCACAAACAAAGTTCAACAGACAGTAACGACACCAGTCCCAACTCCACAGGCACTCAAGGCCACCAAGACACCAACAACAAAACACGGGTTCGACAACCCTACGGGCCCTCATGGCCACCCAAGACACCAACGGTAAAGTACGGGTTCACAACCCCACGGGCACTCACGGCCACCCAAAACTCCAATAATAATAACACGGGCTCTCATGGCCACCCAACTCAACAATAATAACACGGGCTCTCATGGCCACCCAACTCAACAATAATAACAAACAACCTCCGGGCATGGTCATATGCCTCCAGTAAATCCAATCTCGCTAAGTTCACTGCTCCTACGACACTACTAAGTGTCACATGCTTTTCTAATAATTGCTACAATCCCGTATCATGCTTTTCTAATATTCGATAACCTAAATAACCCACGACACCCCGGTGTCACATGCAACTCTACAGGTAACTTTCCCTAGTCAGGGCCGAGATCCGGCTACTTTTCCCTACCTCGTATAAGTCCTCCAAAAGTGCCCAACTAAGTCTTGGCGCGATCGCGGTCACTCGCCTAGCTTCCCTTTGCCTCTGTCCGCAGCGCGATCTAAAAGAACACAAATTTAAGGCACTATTAAACTAGTAGGAATAAACCAAAATTTAATAAACTTAACGCCCAAACGTAACCCCGGCAAAGTCGATCACTCCTAAACTTCCCAATTACTCGACATTGTCGATAAAGGACCCGTAAAAGCCCAATTCGCCCGACATGGCGAATCTGCCCGGGTTTTGTAAATGCCCTTCCGGGGCTCCAAGAGTTCCCGTTTTCGTTTCTACGGTCTTAGAATAAATCAAGGATCCCAATGCACTCTACGGGATCGAATTCCGACTTCCGAGTCGATTAATTAACGTTTAAAGTTTCTAAAACCCGTTAATTACAACTTTTCCAATTTAATTCCAAATTTCGATTCGATTAAGGATAATTGGTCCGGGGAACGTTTTAAACCTCCCGAACACTAAACCCGATCACCCGAGCACGTGGGCCCCACCCGGCCCACTTGGCCGTGGGCCCTAGGGTTTCAATGGGGCTCGGCCACCATGGTGGTGGCCGGCCCTAGCTCCGGCCAGCCACCTCCTATGGTGGCCGGCCACCCCCTATGGTGGCCGGAGCTCCTCCCGAGCTCCCGGTCGCCGGAAAACGTTCAATCTCAACTCCAAACACCTCTAAAACGTCTCCAATAATTCTCCCAACCTCAAAACACCCTAAACTAATAGTTTCACCCAAACCCTAACTTTCAAAAGTTAACAAAACGACGATCGGTTTAGGTCTTACCAACGAGGAAGACGAGGGGAAGATGATTGCTCCTTGTCTTGAGACGATCCAAAGGTGGGATGACGTGAATAGTGCTCCAAAACCCTAACTTCCTCTCCCTTCTCTCTTCTTCTCCTCCTCCTTCTCTCTCTAAAATACTCTCTTCCTTTTCTTTTCTTTTTTTCTTTTTAATTAGTGTTGGCCGAACCCCCTATAACCCCTCACCTCTCATTTTCCCCCCCAAACCTAACAAAACCACTTGGTTGACAAGTGGCAAGGTGGGTCCCACACCTTTTGGAAAATATCTACTCGATATTTTCCAATCAGATTCGTGAAAATCGGACGTTTCGGGCCCCGAACGGGCACTTTTTCCAAGAAATTACGAAACTTGGCGGGCTACAAGGAAACGGCTCAACTAAGACCGCTGCGACGACGGCTAAGCTTTTTGGATCCAAAACGGTCCTCGAATGGACCAAAACGTCGTTCAGTTGACTTTTCCAGCGAAAAGTCAACATTTCCCAAATTGATCAGAAAGTTGCCCTGAGTCCACTGGAACTCATTTTGGTCGATAACGGGGTCAACTTAAGTCCGGTATGACCCTCGGGGTCAATTTAGGTTAAATTAAGTGTCTGTCTTAAATTTTTTTAAATTTTCCTGTTTTTCGCAGGTTTGACTGTCGTTGACCGGGAGTGGTTCTTACAATCTACCCCCTTAAAGGAATTTCGTCCACGAAATTTAAAACAGACGTACCTCGGGAAACGAACAAGGCGGGATACTTCGTGCGAACCTCGTTCTCGCGCTCCCAAGTCGATTCAGCCCCGTGATGCTTCCACTGCACTCGTACTAGGCGGATAATCTTGCCTCCCCGCAGGACCTGCTCCCGTGTGTCCATGATTCGAACCGGCTGCTCCTCATAGGAGACATCGTCAGCCACCTCGATATTCGTCCACTCAATGACGTGGGAGGGGTCTGCGTTGTACTGCCGTAACTGGGACACGTGGAAGACGTCATGAACTCTCCCAAGTTGTGGTGGAAACGCCAGACGATAGGCCACTGCTCCCACTCTGCTCAAGATCTCAAACGGCCCAATGTACCGCGGAGCCAACTTGCCCTCGCTGCGTGTGAACCGTACCAGCCCCTTCCTAGGGCTCACCTTCAGGAACACGTGATCCCCGACTACAAACTCAATAGGTCGACGTCGCCTGTCGGCATAACTCTTCTGCCGACTCTGCGCGGTCCTCAACCGATCGCGTATCAGCGCGACATTTTCTGTCGTCTCTCTGACAAGATCTGGGCCCAACAGACTCTTGTCCCCCACCTCTGCCCAACACACTGGCGATCGACACGGCCTCCCATACAACGCTTCGAACGGTGCCATCCCGATACTGGCATGGAAGCTGTTGTTGTAGGCGAACTCGACCAACGGCAGGTGGGTCTCCCATGATCCCCTGAAATCCAGCACACATGCCCGCAGCATGTCTTCCAAGATCTGAATAGTGCGCTCGGACTGACCGTCTGTCTGGGGATGATGCGCTGTACTGAGTAGAACTTCGGTCCCCAACGCCTTCTACAGACTCGGCCAAAACCTAGACGTGAAGCGGGGATCCCTGTCAGACACTATAGACACCGACACCCCATGTAGACGCACTACCTCCTGAATATACAAGCTGCTCAACTTGTCGACCGGGTCAGTCATCCTCATAGCCAGGAAATGGGCCGACTTGGTCAATCGGTAGACTACCACCCATACGGCGTCGTTTCCCTTCGGCGATCTCGGTAGTCCACACACGAAGTCCATCGTAATGTGCTCCCACTTCCACTGAGCAATCGGTAGTGGCTGCAACAAACCTGCGGGACGCTGATGCTTGGCTTTCACCTGCTGACAGACGAGACATCTTGACACAAACTCTGTGACTGCTCTCCGCATCCCGCGCCACAAGAAATTCCGTCTGAGGTCACGGTACATCTTGGTGCCCCCCGGGTGCACTGTAAGACGCGAATGATGTGCCTCTCGCAACACGTCGTCTCTACAGTTAACCGGCACGAACAGCTCCCCGCGGTACCGTAACCCCCAATCAGCACTATCCTCCCAGCCTACCACCTTGTCACCCCTGACGACTCTCTCTCGGATCTCTGATGCCTCGATGTCGTCCGACTGCACCTCCAACACTCGGGCAAGTAGTGAGGTCTGAGCCACTAATGAGCACATGGCCATGTCACCATTAACCTCCTCTAGCTCAAGCCCGAACGCGCTCAGCTCCCCCATCATGCCCCACTCTCGGACTGATATGCTGGCGAGGCTCGGAACCGACTTCCTACTCAAGGCGTCGGCGACCACGTTCGCCTTACCCGAATGGTAGTGTAACTCGAAGTCGTACTCCTCGAGTAGCTCCTTCCACCGCCGTTGGCGCATGTTCAGGTCTCGCTGGGAAAATATGTACTTGAGGCTCTTGTGATCCGAGAACACCTGAAACCCCTCGCCAAAAAGATAATATCGCCAGCCCTTCAGCGTAAACACGACTGCTGCTAGCTCCAAGTCGTGGGTGGGATAGTTACGCTCGTGCATCTTCAACTGCCTGGAGCCATAAGCCACAACTATGCCCAACTGCATCAGTACGTAGCCCAGTCCCTCTCCGGACGCATCACAGTAGACATCATAACCGATCCCTCGCTCGGGCACCACTTATACTGGAGCGGTAGTCAGCCGGGTCTTCAACTCCGTGAACGCCCGTTCACAGTCCTCCGTCCACACAAACCCGACTCCCTTGCGCGTCAGCAGAGTCATCGGCGCAGCTATTCGCGCAAAATCCTGGACGAATCGCCGATAGTAGCCTGTCAACCCCAGAAAGCTGCGGATCTCGAAGACACTCGTGGGCCGTGCCCACTTTGAGACCGCGTCGATCTTCGACGGATCGACCAGGATACCTTCACGGGACACGATGTGACCGAGGAATCTCACCTCAGCGAGCCAGAACTCGCACTTCTCTAGGTTGGCATATAGCTAATGCTCGCGCAGTAGTGTCAGAACAACCCTCAGATGTGACTTGTGTGCCGCCTCGTTCTGCGAGTAGATCAGGATGTCGTCCACGAACACCACCACAAACTGATCTAAGTACGGCCGAAATATGCTGTTCATCAGGTCCATGAACGCTGCAGGTGCGTTCGTCAGTCCGAATGGCATCACCAGAACTCGTAGTGCCCATAGCGGGTCCGGAACGCAGTCTTTGCGACGTCCCCCTCACGGACTCGCAACTGATAGCAACCGGATCGCAGATCGATCTTCGAGAAGAAGGTCGACCCTCTCAATTGGTCGAACAAGTCATCGATTCTCGGCATCGGGTATCGGTTCTTCACCGTAACCCGGTTCAGCTTCCGGTAATCTATACACATCCGAACCTCTCCACTCTTCGTCTTCTTCACGAAGAGTGCTGGTGCTCCCCACGGCGATACACTCGGACGGATAAATCCCTTCTGCTAAAGTTCCTCTAGCTGACGCTTCAGTTCAGTCAACTCTGCCGGCGCAAATCTGTAAGGTGCCATCGATATCGCCGCCGTTCCCAGCACTAGGTCAATCCCGAACTTCACCTCCCGAACCGGTGGCAACCCGCTCAACTCCTCAGGAAAGACCTCGGGGAACTCGCATACCACTCTCGGTAACTCTCGGCTCTACACAACCGATACTTCTTCCTCAGCGGACAATGCCGACAGGAGGACCCCACTCTTACTACCCAGAACGCACGTCACCTTCGTACTGCCCACTGACACTGTCACTCGTCGCCTGTAGCAATCGATATTGGCTCGGTACCTCGACAGACAATCCATTCCCAAGATCACATCAAAGGTCGTCATTCCCAGTACGAGAAGATCACCAGGGCAAGGACAGTCTACGACTCTAATCTCGCAGTCACGATAGACCCTAGTCAACGACGCTCCACCCCCAACTGGGGTGTCCAGGCACAGGGGTGGACTCAACGGCTCTAAGCTCAACCCCAACCTCTCAGCACAACCCGACCAAATAAAATAGTGCGACGCCCCGGTATCAAATAAGAATAACGCGCATAAATGATACAATAAACACGTACCCTGGATGGTCTCGTGGTACGTGCTAGATCCTGGGGCTCTAGAGTCGGTGAATGCATACACTCTCCCCTGCGAGGCCTGCTGCCTCTGACCCGGCGCATTGGCTGCTGAATACCCATGACTCTGCTGCTGTCTCGGAATCGGTGCGCTCGTAGAAGGCTGTGACAGCCTCGACTGCTGACTCTGACGAGGACGACCCCTGGGAGACTGTGCTGTACGCGACTGCTGCGGTCGCTGCACTGACGTTGCCCTCGACGACTCACGGCACCACGCAATGGTTTGCCCAACCCGGCCGCATCGGAAACAACCGATCTCGTCGGCTCTCGACTCTGTGCCCTAGCTCGTCCGGCTGGTCGCTGGCAGCGTCGTGGGCCCTCCTCCCATCGGGCACTCGCGACGGAAGTGGCCTCGCTGCCCGTAGGTAAAGCACGTCGATGCCCTCTCTGACGCAACTGACCCAACTGATGCCACTGACCCCCGTTGTCTCGCTCCACCCTGATGAGTCGGTGGTCGGAAGAACCCCGTTGTCTCGCTCCACCCAATTTCAGCGAACCGAACTCGGGACGCGAACATTTAAAATAATGAACACTTTGAAACCTTTTCCATTAAATCACTTCAAAATACCAGTTTAGTTCAACAAAATAATATTTACATCTCAAAATAAGTCCCAACTATTGGACAAAAAAATGGTACACGTCACTAGACTCAAAATAACCCAGAAACCCGCTTCAAGCTCTTCAAGCTTCAGAAGCTCACCTAGTCCAGCCTGTGAACGGTACCTGTAGGAAAAGCAGCTAGGGGTGAGCGTTCGCTCACCACCACAGATAACAGACTGACTACGACATACTTAGCAGACAAAGCTGGTGACACCAACAACGACTCAAAAGACACACACACTTCCGGTTATTAGAAAAGTAAAGACAATTATTCTAGTTATTCGCATCCTATAGGCATTTCTAGGACCTTTCCAATTTTATTAGCCTAACATGCATACTAAGCATCATAAACGAGGAGTTAAGACTTTCCCTACCTCAAGGTCTTCCTCTATACACTCTGATGATAAGCCCGGTGGTCACCACTCTGTTCTTCACACGGGTTCCGGCGTGATCTTTGCTCCTCTAGCTCGGTCCCCAAGGTCTTGAACACAAAGAAACATTAATTAGACTCCACTTAGACAGCAAGCAAGACCCCCAAAGCCCTTCCAAAGTTCAGCTCAAAACCAAGATCAAACAAGGTGAAAAACCCTCAAAGAAACCCCCACCCTGCTCTGCCACGGACCTTGTCACGGACCCGTGACGCCAACCCTCACGGTTACCGTCACGGACTCCCTCACGGAGCCGTGACGTCGCCCGTCACGGGATCCGTCACGGATCCGTGGCGCTCCAGGGCAGTTTCGCCCTTCTTCAACCTCCAGCTCCTTTTCTCCGAAAAACCACCTTCAAACCCCAAATTTTACCACTTCCAACTTCCAAAACAGGCAAAATCATTCAATACTCCTCTACCCATGGTAGGAATCAACAAAAAAGCAAAGTTTCTAATGATTCAACCAATCATAAACAACTCAAAAGCTCCAACAAACTAAGGATTTCCCACAAAAACCCAACAAAGCTTCTCATCAACAACATCTCACACCATTTCCACCCAAACCCAACAACATCTAGCAATTTCAACCAAGACCCAAGAAAAGAGATGAAGGGAAAAGAGAATTAGAGAGTTCCATTACCTCTAGGAGAGTGAGATGAAGAAGATGGTAAGGATTTGGAGAAGGGGTGGCTAGAGGAAGACTTCAAGTAGCCTCTTTTTCCTTGTTTCTTCTTCAAAGCTCCATGGGAGCTCCTCTCCCTTTCTTCTCCTCCCAATTTCGGCTACACCAACAAAAAATGGGTTGGTTTTGCTTTTCCAAACTCATATAATACCTAGATGTGTTAAATGACTAGAAACCCTTTAGCTAGAAACCCTTGTAGAAGCTTTTGGGAGGGTATAATGGTCCAAGACCACTCCCTTTTCTCTCTTTCAACCAAAAAGGGACAAGTGTCCAAGTTGGTTATTTTATTTTTCCAAAATAATTTCCAGCCCAATAAAATAATGCTTTAACCGATAAAAAGTCCCGTTTTGGCTAAAATTGACTTCCTTCAACATTATACTCAAAAGAAAGGAATTCATCCCCTTAAGCCAACCGTGATGACGGCTAAGTCGTTTGGGTTCCGAAAAAGTCCCGGGTGACTTCTCGAGTCATCGGTTCAACCGGGAGCGGGTCTTACATCACATGCTTTTCTAATAATTGCTACAATCCCGTATCATGATTTTCTAATATTCGATAACCTAAATAACCTGGAAACAAAGTCTGCAACCGCCCCACGCATCCCGCTCCACCAAAACTGTCGTCGCATGTCTTTATACATCTTGTTGCCACCGGGGTGCGCAACCAGACGGGAGTGGTGGCACTCTCGCAATACAGTGTCTCTGCAACCGCTGGGCATAAACAACCGTCCTCTAAAACGGAGACCATGATCGGTGCCCATCTCCCAACCCTCGAGCTTGACACCGTCGATCGATTTCTCACGAATCCCTGCGGTCTCGGCATCCTCGGTCTGTGCCTCTAGCACCCGAGTAAATAACGTGGGCTGAGTCACCAGGGCACACAAGGCCATACCATCTGTGATCTCCTCCAACTCCAGTCTGAATACGCTCAACTGCTCCAGCATATCCCACTCTCGGACATCCATGCTAGCAACACAGTGACTCGACTTCCTGCTCAACGCATCGGCGACGACATTCGCCTTGCTCGGATGATAGAGCAGCTCAAAGTCGTACTCCTCAAGTAACTCCAACCATCGCCTTTGGCGCATGTTCAGATCGCGCTGTGAAAATATATACTTGAGGCTCTTGTGGTCTGAAAACACCCTGAACTGCTCACCGTACAGATAGTGTCTCCAGCTCTTCAGCGCAAATACCACCGCTGCTAGCTCAAGATCATGGGTCGGGTAGTTGCGCTCATGCACCTTCAACTGCCTCGAGCCGTAAGCAACCACCTTTCCACTCTGCATCAAAACACAACCCCGCCCTTCGCCTGAGGCATCACAATACACGTCATAGCCTACTCCCCGCTCTGGAACAATCAACACTGGAGCGGTAGTCAATTGAGCCTTTAGCTCGCCGAAAGAGCGTTCACACTCATCCGTCCAAAGGTACTCCGCCCCTTGCGGGTCAAAGCTGTCATAGGCGCTGCTAGACGCGAGAAATCCTGAACAAAGCGTCGGTAATAACCTGCCAACCCTAGAAAGCTCCGAATCTCAAATACACTGCTGGGTCTGGCCCACTTCGACACTGCATCAACCTTTGTCGGGTCGACCAAGATGCCCTCTCGAGATACCACATGCCCGAGGAACTTCACCTCTGTGAGCCAAAATTCGCACTTCTCCAGATTGCCGTACAACTGGTGAGTGCGTAAGAGTGTCAAAACGGTCCTCAGATGCTCCTCATGCGCCTCCTCACTGGGCGAGTAGATCAAGATGTCATCGACAAAGACTACTACAAACTGGTCCAGATAAGGTTTGAAGATGCCATTCATCAAGTCCATAAAGGCGTCTGGTGCGTTCGTCAAACCGAACGGCATCACCAGAAACTCAAAGTGTCCATAACGAGTTCGGAACGCTGTCTTCTCTACGTCCTCGGCTCGGACCCTCAGCTGGTAGTACCCCGATCGAAGGTCGATCTTCGAGAAGTACTTTGCTCCCCTCAGCTGGTCGAATAGATCATCAATCCTCGGCATCGAATAGCGGTTCTTCACTGTCACCCGATTCAACTTCCTGTAATCGATACACATCCTCAAGGCTCCACCCTTCTTCTTCACGAAGAGGGCGGGCGCTCCCCACGGAGATACGCTCGGGCGGATGAAACCCTTCTGCTGAAGTTCCTCGAGTTGTCGCTTTAGCTCGACCAACTCGGCTGGCGTAAACCGATACGGCGTCATCGAGATCGGCACCGTACCCGGAATCAGATCGATCCTGAACTCCACCTCGCGAGCTGGCGCCAAGCCTGATAGCTCCTCCGGGAAGACCTCCGGAAACTCCCGCACTACCCTCGGTAGCTCTCTGCTCCTCTGCACAATCTCTACCTCAGATCCCGTAGTCAAGGCGGATAAGAGAACTCCGCTCTTGCTACCTAGAACACACGTGATCACCCTGTCGCCTGACCTCACTGTCACCTGACGTCGATAGCAATCGATCGTCGCTCGATACCTCGCGAGCCAGTCCATACCCAGAATTACGTCAAAGGCGTTCATATCAAGAACGAGTAAGTCACCAAGAAAGGGGCAATCTACCACCCTAATCGCACAGTCTCTACAAACGGTGCTCAACACCACCTCACCCGTAACCGGGGTCTCCAAACAAAGGGGTTGACTCAAAGTCTCCACCCGCAAACCCAAGGAAAAAGCAATAGACGAAGAGATGAACGAATGGGAAGCTCCCGTATCAAACAAAAATGAAGCCCACGAATTATAAAGTAAACACGTACCCTGAGTGGCCTCATGGCCGGCGTACGGCCTCTCAACTCTAGAATCAGTAACTGCAAAGACTCGGCCCTGCTGTTCCTGTGGTCCTTTTCTCGGTGGTGGGGGAAGTGCCACCTGTTGCCCAGCTCTCGGCTGGTGCCTCTGACCTGTCGCTCCCGCCGCTTGACGCGGAGCCCTCTGCTGCGGTGCCTGACATGGTCGGCCATGTGGTGCATGGCGAGCCTGAGCCTGCTGAGGCCTAGGTGCAGGTGCTCCACCAGCTAGCCCAGGACACGTCCGAATGAAGTGATCAGATCGACCACACTGGTAGCATCCCCTCTGTCCCCCCTGCTGTGCCAGCTCAGGACACGCACACAGGAAGTGGTTAGGGCTGCCACACTGATAACACACCCTCGGCTCACTCTGCTGTCTAACTCTAGTCCCCTGGGGACGATCATCAAGGCGCTCCACAGGTCCATTGCCCCTCGGGCAGTCTCGTGCCAGGTGACCCTACTGTCCACACCGAGGACACAGCTGTGCCATCGGGGCGGGTCCAACTGACGCTACGGTCCCTGCTCGGCGCATGCCATCCTGCTGAAACTGAGGCTGAAAGGATCCTGCAACTCTCTGTCTGCGTCGGTCTCGACGATCAGACGGCTGAACAAAACCACTCGGCCTATGCCTAGTCTCTCGCACCCTGGCCGTCTCTTGGAAGTGTCTCTCCATGGCTAAAGCCTGATCCAAGAGTGTGGAGTACTCATCGGTCCTGAAGGCGATGACCCTGTCGGCTATCGACGGAATGAGCCCATTCTCGAACCTCCTGCATCGGTCGTCCGCAGTCTGAACAAACTCCGGCGCGAAGCGGGCCAGAGAAGTAAACCTCACTGCGTACTCAGAAACGCTCAGTCCTCTCTGACGTAGTTCCAGGAACTGCTGGCGCCTGTCATCTCGAATGGAGCAAGGGAAGTACTGTTCCAGGAACAGCCTGCTGAACAACTGAAAATCACTGCCGACTCTGTCCTGCACTGACTGCCACCAGTAGTAGGCCTCTCCCTCAAGCTGAAAAGTGGCGAACGAAACTCTCAAGTGCCCCTCCGATACCCCAGAGGTATCGAGGTTGCGGGTAACCCGCTTCAACCAGCCTGAGGCTGCCTCGGGGTCCGCTCCCCCGGAGTAGGTCGGCGTACCCAGTCTACGAAACTCTCTGAGCGACTGGGCCGTGAGGCTATCAAGCTGGCCTGGCCTCTCACCAAAATCTGCTGAAGCAACAGGCACGGGCTCTGGTGCCGGTGCTGTAGTCCCTTGTTGCGCACTCAAAGCTGCTAGCATAGCGCGAACCACCTCCTCAAGAGGGGTCGTCTGAGTGGGCTCAGCGACTGGAGATGTCCTGGGTGGCGACCCTGATGGTCCACCCTCAAAGCTCTAATGCTCTGTGGAAGCAGCACCTTGGGCGTCAGCTGCCCCCTCCTGCTCAGCGGCAGGTGCCTGACTCAGACCCCCAACTGGGCGGCTCCGGGTACCTCTCGGAACATACGTACGAGCCATGTCGTCTATCCGCCTGCACGGATAACGCACATGTTCAATACTTAGTTCAAACAACGGTTCTCACACGTTACAAGGACGTTCACGCGCGTCACACAAGTCACCCAAATTTTACACCTCTCACACTTAGTAGATATATATACTCATATATAATAGAACACAAGTTCGCATCTCTATGCGTCTCACAACAACAACCAGCGATTTAAGCAATCAACCACCAACTCCCACAGGAGGGTTCCAACTCAAGCACACCACACAAAGCACAAATCAACAGGCATACCCCTTGCTCGGGTATCCTTTCACAAAGAGGGGTTTAGCACTTAACACGATTCAATTCAATAATCACCCTTAACACTTCCTTCCCTTCCGTGGATTCCCATTTCTTAACTTTTACCCAAACTCTTCCATATCGATCTCATGTTGTTACAACCTGATTCAGGCGTCCCCGAACCTCATTGTAACAACTTGACATCGAACCATCACGCTCGACTGCAGTGGCGCCCCTGAGTCAGCCCGTGATAGTGCAACCATTCTAGTTCTACCAAAATCTCGGCATGACATTTTCGTATTTTCTCTTAACCCTCCGCTTAAGCGGGACAATTTCCAACACCAATTCGCAAGACAATACATACGCAGAGTTCTCATGCTCGGCCAAATACACCACACAGACAAAACATAGAGTGCTCATGCTCTTCAAGTTACACGACAAAGTCAGTAAACGGAGTTCTCGTGCTCCCCAAAGTACACAACACAATCAATAAACGGAGTCCTCGTGCTCCCTACAACTCACTATACTCGGCATGTGGAGTGCTCGTGCTCCCAAATACCACGGGGTGCTCGTGCCCCAAATCCGCCACACACACGGGCACACGGGGTTCTCGTGCCCCAAATCCGCCACACACGGGCACACGGGGTTCTCGTGCCCCACCAACATACTCAACGCAAACGATATAAGGGGTTCTCGTGCCCCACCCAAGGTTTTCACACAACGGGATACGGGGTTCTCGTGCCCCACCCAAAACACTCAATACAAGCACACATGGAGTACTCATGCACCAGAATAGGGGTCAATCAAACAAGTCAACAATTGAATAAGACCAAACCACAACTTGAAAATTTTTAGAAATGATCCAACAAGTGGCAACACCACCAACAATTGGCTCACTCTACAACGAATGCATAGTGGGTCGATCACCGCCCGTTAATCCAATTCCGATTTCAGCCATTCGGCTTCACCAATCACTAGGGAGAGGATACCAATCAAGTAATGCAAACATTGTAGTGTAAAGATTTCATTTAGGACAACCATTAAAGCGACTTACGACTCAGGTCGTTCCAACTCTCTGCGTCAATGTTTCCAACTCGCGTCACTGAGTATCACGACTCAGACTCCCTAACTCTACCCACCTAATTGACTTCGGTCCGAGGTTTGAAAACAATTTCACAAGACACCTGTTTCAAATGGAACCAGGCTCTGATACCAAATTGTCACGCCCCAAATCCGATTCTTGCCGGACTCGAGGCATGACTAGGATAAAACGATTAAAAAGGCAATAGCTCAACAATAACTTCCTGAAAATTCCAATATAAAACTCAAATCCACAAAACTCAGTTTAAAACATAAATAACCCTCCAAGGGTGTAATAATAATCCTCCAACATGGTTTGTTCAAAACTGAAATGAAATAAAACGAAGTCTCTACAAGACACCCCACCAAGAAGCTCCCGAGCCTCTACTCCTCAATCAAGCCTGTAATCACAACAATAAACTCATAGGGGTGAGCTTGCGCTCAGTAGGGAAAATACATAACAAGAAGGACTTTAAGCTCAACAATTTCAGTCAACAAGAAAACTCTTTACAATTGCGGGCACCAATCAATGCCGTGGCACATGAAGTCACCACCCTCCGATCCACATATGATGTGTCCTCTCGGATTTTCCCTCAAGTCCAGAGGAGACGCATATCATTGAGGCTACCGGAAACAACCCCCTGAGGGCGCTTATCATCGGGATCCTCATAAACGTCTCCAAGGGACTATATGTCCTCGGGAACCAAGGTATTACTTCCGTAGGAAGCATACACTTGGACAAATCAATAATAGTCAAATAATAATGAGTAACACACTCAAGCGAAAACGAAGTAATCCATTCCTGACGAACACCATCCCACTACCACACTAGTTCACGATTCACCGTTTCACCACAACACACACAGCACACGAATCACATAACCGCCACACACGAATCGCATAACCACAACACATGAATCACATAACCACAACACACGAATCACATAACCTCAACTTACCGTTTACTTACCAGTTATGACCCATCGGTCCATCGATCACCTGATTGCACCGCTCGGTACAACCAGTCATACTCGATGCTCCAACCAACCATTTAAGGAAACAAGCAATCATTCAAATACATTCAACAGTCAAGCACGAGTTCAATCAACCAAACATGAAAGCCTTCAATCGAACAACCAAGCATGCAATTCATCTAGTTCCATTAGACTCTTTAGCCTATCCACTAAGCAACCAAACAACCAAGCATGTGATCCTAACACACAACTAATCCGAGGGCTTTGCCAAGGCCACTCTACCAGTAAAAAAATTCCCAAGTATTGAAAGCGAGTTACGCTAGTGATTGGCATCCTAATCATTCACCACTAGACACTTCCGGTTATTAGAAAAGTAAAGACAATTATTCTAGTAATAAGGCTCCATCTGCTTCGAGGACAGCTTCAGGTACAGGGCGGAAGCGACCACGGAGTCGGTCTTTGGGCAATAAGGGTGCTGTAAAAGGGCGATGTCTTTGGCGGTGTAAGGCCTGTTGGTGGGGAGGTTGGAGTCCCTGCTCCTGCGGACCTGGGAGAAGTAGTGGTGAATCATGGCGTGACGAAGCAGGACCTGAATCGCACGGTTCCGGCGATGAATGTTTTGCAGGACCAGGTTTTGACTGCGGAGGTGATCGTCAACAAGGAGGAAGTTTTCAATACAAAAGATCCAGATTCAGGGTGTGTTCCGGCGAAAGAGGCGGACCGGTCTACAGGTTCAAAAATCTTTGTATACAACTTGCCTTTTGGTACTCCTGATGAATGGTTGTTCTCTACCTTTCGATGTTTTGGAACCATTGAGTCTGCTATTGCATTGAAACGACCGAATAGAAAAGGTTTTTGTTTCGGTTTTGTGGTGTTTCAATCATCTGTTGCAGCTTTGAAGGCCATTGAAGTATTTAACGGATTTAAATACAATGGTTTCAAGTTGTTTGTGACTCTCGCTCGACCTGAACAGGAGCCTTTTCCGGCCAAGAGGTTTGTCGCTCCAAAACAGAGCCTTGCGTCCTCTGTTAGTGGAGTATCAAAACTGGGTTTTAAGTTGCAGAAGGAGAAATTGATGATGACAGATGGTTTGGCAGCGAGTTTGTTGCAGAACGTTGATCGGAATTCGGTGGTACAGTGGCTGTCGGAACTATTTCGGGCGGAGGGTTTTCGCCGGCAGTCTCGTGATTCTGATTCAAAACTTGGAATTGCTGCGTCTGTTTCGGATGTTTTGAATGTGCCAGCGGGAGCTATTGACGTCCGGACTTGTAGGGATTCGTCGATCTAAATCCATGCTTCGTCAACGACGTCCCCTGTAATCGCGCCGGAGATTGCTGTTAATGACGCACAACAGTTGGGTTGTGCTGTAACTGGACCATCATCTGAAGCCCAAAGGACTTTGGTTGATCCAGGCCCGGTTTGGTTGCTGGCCCTTGTGAGTTGGGGTGTGTGATGGCAGGCCCTTTAACTAGTGTTGTGTTAGGCTCAGCTGATTCGACTGCCTCAGAACCGGTTGCCGATGGTTTGGAGGATGTAGTAGAGGCGGAAGAGAAGGAAGAAAGTCCTTGGAAGGACGCTCTTCTTCAACCTCGTCAGAGTAGACCTTCTACTTTTACTGTCGTTACCCGTTCGAGAGCTCGTTCATTGACTAGAGAACGGGCCATCAAGGATGCGCCTCCTATTTCAACCATGTGGAGAGCGTCTCATAAGGCTCGGCAGAAACCCTCTCACTAGTTTTGTTTTTTGTTCAGATTTGTTTTGTTCAGGTTTTTCTGTTTGGTTGGGGATAAGGTTTGTCCTTATAGCTTTTCCGTAGTAGAGCTCCTTTGTAAGCGTGTTACTGGTCTTTTGACCTCTTTTACCCTGTTTCTTCTTGAACCAGGGCATTCCGATTCCATTTTTGGATTCGGTCTTATTAATAAAATTTTCGAGCTTATAAAAAAAACATGCATACTAAGCATCATAAACGAGGAGTTAAGACTTTCCCTACCTCAAGGTCTTCCTCTCAACACTCTGATGATAAACCCGGTGGTCACCACTCCGTTCTTCACACGGGTTCCGGCGTGATCTTTGCTCCTCTAGCTCGGTCCCCAAGGTCTTGGACATAAAGAAACATTAATTAGACTCCACTTAGACAGCAAGCAAGACCCCCAAAGCCCTTCCAAAGTTCAGCTCAAAACCAAGATCAAACAAGGTGAAAAACCCTCAAAGAAACCCCCACCCTGCTCTGCCACGGACCTTGTCACGGACCCGTGACGCCAACCCTCACGGTTACCGTCACGGACTCCCTCACGGAGCCGTGACGTCGCCCATCACGGGATCCGTCACGGATCCGTGGCGCTCCAGGGCAGTTTCGCCCTTCTTCAACCTCCAGCTCCTTTTCTCCGAAAAACCACCTTCAAACCCCAAATTTTACCACTTCCAACTTCCAAAACAGTCAAAATCCTTCAATACTCCTCTACCCATGGTAGGAATCAACAAAAAAGAAAAGTTTCTAATGATTCAACCAATCATAAACAACTCAAAAGCTCCAACAAACTAAGGATTTCCCACAAAAACCCAACAAAGCTTCTCATCAACAACATCTCACACCATTTCCACCCAAACCCAACAACATCTAGCAATTTCAACCAAGACCCAAGAAAAGAGATGAAGGGAAAAGAGAATTAGAGAGTTCCATTACCTCTAGGAGAGTGAGATGAAGAAGATGGTAAGGATTTGGAGAAGGGGTGGCTAAAGGAAGACTTCAAATAGCCTCTTTTTCCTTGTTTCTTCTTCAAAGCTCCATGGGAGCTCCTCTCCCTTTCTTCTCCTCCCAATTTCGGCTACACCAACAAAAAATGGGTTGGTTTTGCTTTTCCAAACTCATATAATACCTAGATGTGTTAAATGACTAGAAACCCTTTAGCTAGAAACCCTTGTAGAAGCTTTTGGGAGGGTATAATGGTCCAAGACCACTCCCTTTTCTCTCTTTCAACCAAAAAGGAACAAGTGTTCAAGTTGGTTATTTTATTTTTCCAAAATAATTTCCAGCCCAATAAAATAATGCTTTAACCGATAAAAAGTCCCGTTTTGGCTAAAATTGACTTCCTTCAACATTATACTCAAAAGAAAGGAATTTATCCCCTTAAGCCAACCGTGATGACGGCTAAGTCGTTTGGGTTCCGAAAAAGTCCCGGGTGACTTCTCGAGTCATCGGTTCAACCGGGAGCGGGTCTTACATCACATGCTTTTCTAATAATTGCTACAATCCCGTATCATGATTTTCTAATATTCGATAACCTAAATAACCTGGAAACAAAGTCTGCAACCGCCCCACGCATCCCGCTCCACCAAAACTGTCGTCGCATGTCTTTATACATCTTGTTGCCACCGGGGTGCGCAACCAGACGGGAGTGGTGGCACTCTCGCAATACAGTGTCTCTGCAACCGCTGGGCACAAACAACCGTCCTCTAAAACGGAGACCATGATCGGTGCCCATCTCCCAACCCTCGAGCTTGACACCGTCGATCGATTTCTCACGAATCCCTGCGGTCTCGGCATCCTCGGTCTGTGCCTCTAGCACCCGAGTAAATAACGTGGGCTGAGTCACCAGGGCACACAAGGCCATACCATCTGTGATCTCCTCCAACTCCAGTCTGAATACGCTCAACTGCTCCAGCATATCCCACTCTCGGACATCCATGCTAGCAACACAGTGACTCGACTTCCTGCTCAACGCATCGGCGACGACATTCGCCTTGCTCGGATGATAGAGCAGTTCAAAGTCGTACTCCTCAAGTAACTCCAACCATCGCCTTTGGCGCATGTTCAGATCGCGCTGTGAAAATATATACTTGAGGCTCTTGTGGTCTGAAAACACCCTGAACTGTTCACCGTACAGATAGTGTCTCTAGCTCTTCAGCGCAAATACCACCGCTGCTAGCTCAAGATCATGGGTCGGGTAGTTGTGCTCATGCACCTTCAACTGCCTCGAGCCGTAAGCAACCACCTTTCCACTCTGCATCAAAACACAACCCCGCCTAGCTTCCCTTTGCCTCTGTCCGCAGCGCGATCTAAAAGAACACAAATTTAAGGCACTATTAAACTAGTAGGAATAAACCAAAATTTAATAAACTTAACGCCCAAACGTAACCCCGACAAAGTCGATCACTCCCAAACTTCCCAATTACTCGACATTGTCGATAAAGGACCCGTAAAAGCCCGATTCGCCCTACATGGCGAATCTGCCCGGGTTTTGTAAATGCCCTTCCGAGGCTCCAAGAGTTCCCGTTTTCGTTTCTACGGTCTTAGAATAAATCAAGGATCCCAATGCACTTGACGGGATCGAATTCTGACTTCCGAGTCGATTAATTAACGTTTAAAGTTTCTAAAACCCGTTAATTACAACTTTTCCAATTTAATTCCAAATTTCGATTCGGTTAAGGATAATTGGTCCGGGGAACGTTTTAAACCTCCCGAACACTAAACCCGATCACCCGAGCACGTGGGCCTCACCCGGCCCACTTGGCCGTGGGCCCTAGGGTTTCAATGGGGCTCGACCACCATGGTGGTGGCCGGCCCTAGCTCCGGCCACCATGGTGGTGGCCGGCCCTAGCTCCGGCCAGCCACCTCCTATGGTGGCCGGCCACCCCCTATGGTGGCCGGAGCTCCTCCCGAGCTCCCGGTCGCCGGAAAACGTTCAATCTCAACTCCAAACACCTCTAAAACGTCTCCAATAATTCTCCCAACCTCAAAACACCCTAAACTAATAGTTTCACCCAAACCCTAACTTTCAAAAGTTAACAAAACGACGATCGGTTTAGGTCTTACCAACGAGGAAGACGAGGGGAAGATGATTGCTCCTTGTCTTGAGACGATCCAAAGGTGGGATGACGTGAATAGTGCTCCAAAACCCTAACTTCCTCTCCCTTCTCTCTTCTTCTCCTTCTCCTTCTCTCTCTAAAATACTCTCTTCCTTTTCTTTTCTTTTTTTCTTTTTAATTAGTGTTGGCCGAACCCCCTATAACCCCTCACCTCTCATTTTCCCCCCAAAACCTAACAAAACCACTTGGTTGACAAGTGGTAAGGTGGGTCCCACACCTTTTGGAAAATATCTACTCGATATTTTCCAATCAGATTCGTGAAAATCGGACGTTTCGGGCCCCGAACGGGCACTTTTTCCAAGAAATTACGAAACTTGGCGGGCTACAAGGAAACGACTCAACTAAGACCGCTGCGACGACGGCTAAGCTTTTTGGATCCAAAACGGTCCTCGAATGGACCAAAACGTCGTTTGGTTGACTTTTTCAGCGAAAAGTCAACATTTCCCAAATTGATCAGAATGTTGCCCTGAGTCCACTGGAACTCATTTTGGTCGATAACGGGGTCAACTTAAGACCGGTATGCCCACAAAAAAAAGCATACTTCATTGTTCAAAATTTTATCCCTACACAAAAATTCAATCGTTTTCTCTCTACCAATTCTTTTTTGTGATAAGCTTGAAAATTTATTAATAAGATCGATTTCAATGGACCGGAATGCCCGGTTCAAGCAAAATAGGGGAAAAGACAACGATTACAAAAGAAATCCAATAAGGAAGAGCTAAAAGGCCAAGCCTTTTCCTAACACGAAACAAGGAACAATACCAAAATAGAAAACCCTTCCAAACCTCGCTTCCCGAAGTCAGAGACGAACAATCGCACCTTTCTTCTTGGAAGCCAACTCACGGACTTTAGTCCATGCGTCAGTCCCGTGAGACGAGGCTACAAGTTGAGTATTTCCATGTCGGCCTTGCTCAACCTGTTTCCCAGAATCGATGGGACGAACAACTCTTTCTCGGTCCAAAGAACGATTCCTTGACTTACACGTAACGATATAGAATTCCGATAAGTGTTTGGGAGGTCGACTCACTCGTTTGGAAGGCTTCAGTAGGACCTATATCCTCATCGGATCCCAAATTTATCGACCCAACACTCGACCCAGGGATTACTACCCCACCAGCGTCAGGCCCAATCTTCACCTAATCAGCCAAAAAAGAGACTGATGTCAAGCCCAAACCGGGTGTGCGTCCAACACCATTAAGAGTTGCAAACTCAGTCATTTGGGCCGCATCAAGACTAGGCCGATCCATATGATCTTGAAATACCAATTCTATTATCGTCTTTTCTTTATGGATTCATCGAGTAACGAGGAGTACGATGGCGGCGAAATGGACTATGCAATTTTACGTGCAAGGACCCAATAAGAGGAGAAAGAGATGTTGGAGTCTTTACCGACAAAGGTTAGGGAAGTAGAGGCACGAATGACAGAACCCGTCCGGGGGAAGTAGAAAAGGTATTATATTTTCAGAGATCGAAGCGCTGTCCGACTATTTGTAGAGACCGCGATGTATGATTAAAAAAATGTTTTGTCGGCGTTTTAGAATGGCACAATTTGTGTTAATGAAAATTGCAGATGCGTATCAGAGTTCGATGACTACTTCAAACAAAAAGTTAATTGTCATGATTGGGTCAGGTTCTCAACAATTCAAAAGTATACTGAAGCTACATGGATGTTATGGTACAGTGCTTCGGTTGACATTCTTGACGAGTATTTGATGGCTGAAACAACGGCCCTCGAGTGTGAATGAAACTTACCTCAAGAAGCCAAACAGTAATGATATTTCTTACATTACGCGTATGATTGAAACTCGCGGTTTTCCAGGTTGTATCGGAAACCTCGATTATATGCATTGGGCGTGGAAGAATTGTCCAAAAGCGCATGAGGGGGTTCATGAGCGGGGAGATCATTCTGGAACTACGGCCATGCTTGAAGCAGTTGCAGAGCTCGACATTTAGATTTGGCACGCATATTGTGGTATTCCGGGATCGAACAACGATATTAATGTTTTGAACCAATCGTCCATATTTTCTCACCTATATCGAGGTGAGCAGCCTCCTGTCGCATTTCAGGTCAACGATACGTACTACAACACACCTTACTACTTAACTGACGGAATTTAGCCAATGTGGGCGGCGTTCGTAAAGTCCATCCTTGTACCACAACTACTGAGGCACGTGCTATACCCAAATAAATAGGAGGTCGCAAGGAAGGATATGGAGAAGGCATTCAGAATACTACAAGCCTTTTCTCATATCATAAGTAGGACTAATTGGGGTTGGGACGATAAGAAATTATCTATGATAATACGCGTGTGAATTATTATACACAATATGATTGTGAACGATGAACGAGACACCAATCAAGGAGAAATAGAATGACTCCCATCGAAAAAACCAATCATACTCGTCCATCGAGGGATATTACCAGGTTACAATCATATCCGAAATCACTCAAGCCGACTAGAGAATAAAGCAATGCACCAACAACTGAAGGCTGATCAGATTGAACACATTTGGACTTTGTTCAAGACGGAGGCCATTATGGATGACGACAACTAGTAAACTACTTGTTCATTTTGTTTCCATAGTTGAGCTCAATGTAATTCCATATCTATGTTTCACATCGGGACGATAAGTTTTAGTGCTTTCGCAACGTTCCGTTTACTTGTATTTTGGCAACTTTATTTCATCGTAGTATGAACTGTGTACCTTCCTAATGTTATCTCCTTGGCCGATTCAGTTTCCTATAAAAAGCGTCCCATCCTCATGCAAAAAAATCTCATTCCAAAAGAAGTCTCCAACCAAATTTATGGAGTATGAGAACAAAAATGGTGTTTTCCAAGCTGATATGGGTCCACCACCAATATTGTACATGATTGAGCGAGAACAACGTCGTGGTCAGTTTGAGTGCACGAAGGTAAAGCTTATGAATTGTCAAATGTCATTGACCAGAAAATACGCTGAAGCAGTTGCTCTCGACACATCCAATTGGACCTCGCTGGAGAAGGCCAACCACGCGGCTCTTATGTTCGAGATTCTTCGAGCTATGAACCACAACTAGCATGTTCATTGTTTTTATTTTCTATCTTTTTACTGAAACGTACCCCGCAATGTTCGAAATAAATGTGACCTTCTAATTTTGTCTCGTGTGACCGATTCTCCACGTGATCACATGCACCGATCCTGCCATATTCAATGGTTTGACCGATTCTCTCCCTTTGGATAATATTTGAGAATTTCAAAAATCAAACCCTACGATTCGACCTCCCCTATTTAAAGCCACCCCAAACACAGAATCGACACCAACTCTTTATCTTCAAAACTCTCTCCAAAACAGAATCGGTAGCAACCTATTTTTTTCTCCTACAACGAATCGTTAATGACTACAAGTTGGACCGATATAGAGTAGAGGCGATTGGTGGTTGCGTGGATGCTTCACGCTCACGCCACCAGGGAGTATTGGCACCATCTGTACGAGGACTAGAAATCCATGGATTCGGTTCCATTTCCTCGGTCCAAGAAGCAGATCAAAGATCACTGGAAAAAGAACAACGTCCAGGTGAAGCGATTCGAGTTGGCGTTCTTGTAGGTTTGACATGAGCTCGGTCCAACCGCCACCGATGCTAAGATGCTCCTTGAGGCCGACCGTACGTATGCCCGTAATGTCGATCTCCCCTTCAACAAGCATGAGTGGTGGGCGGCTGTTCGGGAATGTCCGAAATGGTGCGAGATGAACAAGTTCACCAACCTCTAGTTCTCATCCGCTCGGGTTGGTCGAAAGTGTTTTTTGTTGGTTCTTAGGTTTTTCTGTCATGGATAAGAATTGAAGCGAAAGATGAAGCACGGTTAAAACATGAAATTAAAGTAAAGTGCATGGTTATGAAGTATACATATATATCTCATAATAATATCACCTTTATCATAATTTTTTAAATTTTAACATTTGACTCGGAATATACCGAATCGATCTATTCCCGTTGAGACAAAAAAACTACAAATTGGATATATTTTCTACTAGTTTCCTAAAAAAATAAATTTAATTAGACCGGGATAAGACAGATTTAGTCTAATCCCACGATGAATGGTATAAAAACAAAAAGGGTAATTGTATGTCACCTCATTGTACTAAGGTCAAACATCAAATCATAACTCAAACGTATGATAATTATTGCATAGTAACATGTTTCACTAATTAAATCTCAAAAGTTAAAATGTATCAAAATCAACATTTTGTTTTATTCTCAAATCATAATTATGTCCTATCAACTTTTCGTGTTATCCATTAAACAACCGTTAACGTTGTGAACGAAAAATACAATAGATTGAGCTAAAGTTACTACATAAATATAAACATTTATTTGGTTATGATTTAGAAACAAACGAAAGACGAGTGTTAGGAGATTGAGTAACCCAAAACAAAACATATTGTTGTTGACATATGGTTTTTGAGCAAAACTTTTCAACTTTGTCGCTTCCAATTATAAGCGACCTGATTACGACGATGTTAGGGCCACACATTCTACACTTCACGTCGCCTAAAATGCCCTTGTGCAGCTGTTTATGTGATTCACTGATTCTAGTGTTTTTGATAAAATGGTCAACACTTAAAAGAGGTACCGTAATGTAATGATATCCAGAAGATAAAGATAGAATATGAGCACTGGAGCGGAGAAGGTGGTGTGCGTGACCGGAGCTTCCGGCTACGTCGCCTCCTGGCTTGTGAAGCTCTTGCTCCAACGTGGCTACACTGTCAATGGCACTGTCCGTGACCCAGGTCAGTCTTGTTTTCTTCAATTTCCTGATATGGGTTTTGGTTCATCAGTCCCCATTTCAAGCTTCTTGTCTTTTGACATGGTTTTTGAACTGAAACCTGTAGATTTTGAATTGGGTTTTCCTAATGGATCCTCTATTTGAGATGTTTGATGGGTACTTTTTAATTCTAGATAACCCTAAGAAGACGGAGCACTTGCTTGCGCTTGATGGAGCTAAGGAAAGGCTTCATTTGTTCAAAGCAGAGTTAAGGGAAGAAGGGTCTTTTGATTCTGCAGTTGAGGGGTGCGTGTGTGTGTTCCATACAGCTTCTCCGGTAACATTCACAGCCGCTGACCCACAGGTTTGAATCTTTGTGTTTTTGCTAATTTCATGTTGCTTTGTATGTCTAAGTGTTGGTGTATACAGTTTGTTTTGAACATTGCTTAAAATCCATACTACCTCTTACATCACAGGTAGAGTTGATTGAGCCTGCTGTGAAGGGAACACTTAATGTTCTTAAATCATGTGCCAAAGTTAATTCCATCAAGAGAGTTGTTGTCACATCTTCTATGGCAACAGTTATGTACAATGGAAGGCCTCTTACTGAAGGTACCGTCATTGACGAAACTTGGTCTTCTGATACAGCTTTCTGTAAGAAACAAGAGGTGTGTTTTAGGAGAACTCTTATTACCACACGATCGATAAAAGCTTTGTCTCATTCATTTATCTGCTATGCTACTATGAACTCACTTTTCTTTTTTTAGTTCTGGTACCCGCTTTCAAAGACATTGGCAGAGGAAGCTGCTTGGAAATTTGCTAAAGAGAATGAGATTGACATGGTCTTCTTGAACCCAGGGCTTGTCATTGGCCCGCTATTGCAGCCAACACTCAACTTCTCAACAGAGGTCATACTGGGCTTCATAACTGGTATGGAAAGAATGACATGTGCAGACCTTAAGAAAAAATTAAGCAGTCTAACAGTATAGCTCTTCTCAGTGTAATTCCAAGGATATGCTCAACCTGTAGATTTTCTGTGATCGACCCTTTAACTTGTAGTGGGAGCACCATAGTGTGATGTTATCATAATGTGAGCTGTGTTATATGGTGCAGGAGCTCAAGTATTCCCAGGTACAAGCTACAGAATTGTTGATGTGAGAGATGTTGCATATGCACATATACAAGCATTTGAGGTACCTTCAGCTAAAGGTCGATATTGTTTAGTTGGATACGCTGTCCCCACTTATAATATTTGGAGGTTCTTGCATGAAAATTACCCGTCAATAATCCTTCCTGAAAAGTAAGTTACTGATATTTGCATCTTTCTTAATACAATTATCGATTTATAATGTGACTGATTCCATGTACTGAGTATATTGTGTTTTATGATGGGGCCATATGTTGATGTGTGCTACACAAAATCAGCCACCTCCACTTTGTGCTCATAGTCTTTCAGTTTCCTACAATCCAATCACCTAATGTTTTGAGTAGTCTTCTAGGATTCATAACTAATAGTTAATAGTTGTTTGAATGAGCCTGTAAATACATAACCAATAGTTCACAGTTTGGGTTGGAAGGTAGACTTGAGTTGCATTAGTCCTTGTTCGTGATTTGCATATATTTCCTTTCTCGTCAGCATCACATTTCGTACTAATTTTGCATTCAATCATCGCCAAATGAACCGTAGAGGATAGAAGAACAAGATACCTTATATTGTTGAGAGTATGTAATGAGAATTTGATTACATCTCATTTGGGTCTGCAGAAGAGAAGAGGGTGAACCTGCAGGTAGGATTTACCAGGTATCAAAGGAGAGAGCTGCAAGTTTGGGCATCAGCTTCATGCCATTAGAGCAGAGTCTTAGGGACACTATTGAAAGCTTCAAGGACAAGAACTTCCTCAGCTTCTAGTTTCTTGATTTATTCTCTTGCTGGTTGTGTACTGAAAACATGTAAATAAACTACTCTCTCTATGTAATCACTTTCTTCTAAGGTCATTTTCATTATAATCTTAAGGGAAAATTTCAGTATAATATCATGTCAAACATTTAATTTCAGTATGATACTCTGGCAAATTTTTTTTGCACTTTCATACCTAAACCAAACATTTAATATCACTTTGGTACCCAATCGTTAACTTTCAGTTAGTTTGAATGGAAAAAGATAAAAAGACTATAATACCCCTAACTATTACTAAAATTTTCAAACTCATGCCATTGAACTCAGAACTTAAAAATAAGTGAAATGACAATAATACCCTCCATTGTTAGGGTATTAAAATGAAAATTTTATTACTTTTAAAATAAAATCAGTTTTTATTTTCAAAAATTCATATTTTAATTTAAAAAATACATAAAAATCAGTTTTTTTCTTTCTAAATTCAGTTTTTATTTATGAAAATTATTTTTTATTTTCAAAAATTCATATTTTAATTTAAAAATACATAAAAATGTGTTTTATTATTTAAAAAATCAAATTTCAATTTTAAAAATCAATTTTATTATTTAAAAAATCAACCTTCAATATTAAAAATTAGTTTTATTATTAACAAATCAGTTTTAAAAAAAATGTTTTCAATGATTTTTTAATTATTAAAAAAATACTTTTATTCAATTTTATTTTTGTATACAAATAAGATTTACTTTTTGTATATTAAAAAAAAAATACTTTTTGAATATTTGTTTTATATACAAATCAGATTTACTTTTTATTTTTACAATTAGATTATCTTTTTTTATTTGTTTCTTCTTCGTTGAAGAACCCTGTAAGGGAGGAGGATGAAGACGAGCTCTAGTGTGCTCGGCGGCATGGGTTTTCCTTGGATTTTCTCCAACGAGGCTTCCTCGGTAATCCAATGGCTGTTCCCGGCCTCGGTCTCGGTCTCGGTGGTTGTTCCATGCTGTAGAGGGTTTCAGATCTACCGTTTCACAGGGTTGTGGGATTTTGCGGCAGATCTGCAACGCATGGGTGGAGGTGCTCGTGTTTTGGCCCTTTGTTGTCCTATTTCTTCGTCCACGGTTTGAGCTTTTTCCCACCATATCCAACGCAACTATTGCTGAACTTGCAGGGATAGATTCAAACATGACTGTTGGTTCATAAGATCTGAGAAGTTTTGGATGGAAAAACGGGAAATTTTGTTGTTGTTTCAACAATTTGATAATGTCTTCCAGAAGATAAATGACTTGGAACGTTGGATGAGAGAGGAATTAAAAATTTATTATATATATATTTTTTGATAAGCTAAAATTTTTATTAAGCAAATGTTCTACAAGAAAGTAAAACAAAGCCAGAAAACGATCCATAACGAACCATTTCCTCAGACCAAAACAGCTACAATGAGCAACACAAAACACCCAAGCAGGCAATCAAACGAAAAACAATCATCTACTTCCTACTCAAGTTCAAACAGAGAAACCGGTTAGACACTGGAACCGGAATAAAAGCTCCTACTGTAGTCGGATCAGGGTAAGTCTCGTCCTCACTAACCTCGACGTTTTCATCCTGCGGGACTCCACGTTCGAGCGCCAAAGAAGCAAGGTTGACTGCCTATTTTCCAACTTTCTTGCTAAAACTCCAAGCACCCGAGCTATCTTTTTTAGCAATATCAACAGTGAAGCTTCCCGAATTGTCTCCTCTATCAGCATATGTCTTGGCTCTTGACTGATAAAAAACAACTGGAGGAACACTTCTTTTTGGTTGTCCATATTTTGGACGACCACGTCCCTTCTTTGTTTGAGGTAAAGCCTCAAGATACGGGGATTTAGTCAAAACGTCCTTCCAAGGGCTTCCTTGATCGACAACCGGGATTGCAACATCAATCCGAGGCCCGTCACCAAACACCGCTACCTCAGGAAGAGAACCTTCTATGGCCTGCATAGTCCGACCAACACCTTCAGAGGCAGGTGACCCGTGATCTTCTCCACCATCAACTGAACCCGGATTAGATCGCGTTTTTACAGCACTTTCTAAATTCCCAGAGGTCGGACCCTCGCCGGAACACGACTAAGTAGACCCACTCATACCCGAGCCAGAACTTGAATCTCTTCCACCTGCACCACACCATGAGGGTCTGCACGAGGGAACCGAGCTTCGAAAGCTCTGATTTCACGATGATGAGTTCCAGGACGAGCCAAAGCAACAAGAAGTATATGCCCATTCAATTTGAAACCATTTAATCCCAAGATAGCTTGAGAAGCCTCAATACACGTCGAGAAGGAAATGAACCCGAAAAATCTCCCTCCCTTGTTTGAACACTTCAGAACAGAACGCCTATGGACGGACCTAAAAGCGCTGAAAACGTTACTTACCCACTCCTCCGTGGATCCATAAGGGAGATTGCAAACAAACACATCGGTGGAAATCGTTGTTCCGACGTTCTCCGAATCCTTGTTGGCTGGTTGAGTGAATGTCTGATTCCTATCTGCAACAGCTCTTTGAGGACAAAGAGCTTCGGATGCTCTATTCTTTGCCTTCTTATCGATCGTCGGATCAAGATCTTCGGATGCTCTGTTTTTCAACTTCGGGACGAACGCCGGATCAAGAGCATCTACAAAATTCTTGATCGCAACACCACCCTGATCACGACCATGAACAAAGCTCGGGTGCACTGGTTCCACTTTCTTTTTCCCAACCTGACTGGCACGACCAGAAGTGTCGTTAGATGTGACCTTTTTACTCTGTACTTTCGCCTTAGTCGGTATGGGAGCACGAACTCGCTTGGCTAAAAACTGAGCTCATTATAGAGCAAAAAGTAGAAAACGAGAGAGGTTTGATTGCCGGGACGATGGACTCGCCTGAACTCCTCCCTCTCATTTTGTATTCCTTTCTTTGTCAACCACCGAAATCTCCACACTTGGACACGCCACAACCACGAGCGACGGGATCAAAAAATTACAACACCAACCTTTGACCCTTCTAATTAAATAGAGCAATTGCACCGAGAACCAATGGAGCATAAAACCACAATCACTAGTTAAATATAATCAGCAACAACAGCTACGCGATTCTTTTTGGTTCTGATTAGCGAGAAGCACGAACGACACAGGGTGGAGACGGGGATGTCGTGCAAGGTTCCAACACAAATACCTCAGGCGCGAAATCAATCTCAAGACCTAGACGCCACCGTGTGAGTCGCACCAGATTGTCACCGTACTGAGGTGATGGCAGGCGAACAATAGACCAGAACCGCAGCTCCAACCACCTACTCCTCTAACTCCCGGAGACGAGACACCGACGAAATTGGCGGCTGACGGCGGTGCAGCACGACGATGTTAAACCTCGCTCGGAGAAGAAACAGGGCCGCTCGAAGAAGAGGAGACGCGCGCGCTCGGAGAAGAAACAGGGCCACTCGGCGAAGAGGAATCACGCCCGTGTGTGGGCGCGAAAGAGGGCCGGCACTTGGTTAATTGCTAATGAAAAATTTATTATAGAAAAATAATTAAAAATAAAAATTTATTTTTGAAAATAAAAATGGTTTTCATAAATAAAAACTGAATTTAAAAAAAAAAACTGATTTTTATGTATTTTTTAAATTAAAATATGATTTTTTGAAAAAAAATCATAAAAAAACTTAATTTATAAAAAAAAACTTTTTTTATTTTAAAAATAGTAAAATTTTCATTTTAGTACCTAACAATGGAGGGTATTATTGTCATTTCACTTATTTTTAAGTTTTGAGTTCAATGACATGAATTTGAAAATTTGAGTAATAGTTAGGGGTATGATAGTCTTTTTAAATTTTTCCATCCAAACTAACAAAAAGTTAACGGTTGGGTACCAAAGTGATATTAAATGTTTGGTTTAGGTATGAAAGTGCAAAAAAAATTTGCTAGGGTATTATATTGAAATTAAATGTTTGACATGGCATTATACTGAAATTTTCCCTAAATTAAAATGTTAAGAGAGATTTAAAATTTATTGTTGTGATTACTTCTCAAATGATCAAAACCGAAACTTGCTACGGATGAACCGACTTTGATTTTGCTTCTTTGTTTTGCCTTGATACCATTGAACAATCAAACTTCTGTTATTTAGCAATTTTCTCTATGTAACCGTGTACATCCATAAACAAAATATGGTAGGTATATATATAGCCCATATATATATGGATGAGTCATATCCATGTGTTAACCATGCAATGGTGGTGGCCATATACATGCCACGTGTTTTCACAACTCCCCCTTGAACATCACCATTAAACGAATACATCAAATACGCCTTAAGTTGCCTCGTTAAAAACCTCCTCAGGAAAACCTGGTGGGACAAAACCTGTAAGGAAAAGAGTGCAACGCGCAAAAACGTGCTTGATGTTGTGCTTGATATTGTATCGTTAAAAACCTTTCTAAGAAAACCTTGTAGGAAAAAACTTGGATAAGGGAAAAAGAGTACAACGCACAAAACTTGTCTCCCCCTGACTTCAGGCAGTTTACTTTGGTCGTTTGGTTGAGTCGACACATCCTGATCTTGAAAATTAACTTCTCAACAAGAGGATGCCAGGAAAGTCATACCGAGTAGTGTGTTTCTTCCATTTAATCACTTCTGGTGAGTTGGACGTGCATAAAAGCTGCCTCGTTAAAAACCTTTCCAGGAAAACCTCGTGGGACAAAACCTGAATAAGGGAAAAAGAGTGCAGCGCACAGAAAACATACTCCTCCTGACTATCGCTACCCCTGAAGACCGACTGAGTAACCTCGGTTGCTTGCGAAGTCGACTCATATTATCTTGTACATCGATTTTCCCTAAACTGATGTTGCCCAAAATTTCCAACGGACAAACCTGCAGGATTTTCAGTACATGATTCTGATTGACGCCAATCTCTCATGACTCTTCTGGAGTTCATGATTATATCATAATTTCGTACGAAAACTGATCAGTTGCAACTGAAAACCGTCTTTCCAAATTATAACAGTTCCGGGACATGCTTTGTAGATCTGCTTCAATCTCAAAACCGGTAAGTAGTTTTTGATCTCAAACTAGCTAGCACATTTACTGCGAATTTTCTGTCAGGCCTTGTACATCATAACGTCTCAAATTTAGATATGGTACTTCAAGATCAAATATCTTTTCATTTCATTGAAACAAATGATATCCTCTTTAGGATCTAAATATCGATCAAGTAGAACACGCTTTAGGCGTTTCTTAGCATATGCATATTTATGGATCCATTTGAAGTATGTTCGATCTTCAGGCCGAGACAATACTTCATCAGTAAAACTTTATTTGAAAGACTTTCTTTAGACATACTGCAGTTTCAAGGACCTCTTCAAGAGTCCATATATTATCGACTCACACTACTTACTGAGTACATGGTTTCTCTTACCATGCCTCGTTGCCTCATGAAAACTAAACCCTTTAGAGAGTCATTTCTCTAGATAATCATAAATCCTTTGGGGAATGACATTGCTTCTGGCAATTTAAATTTTCAAGGGATTTGCTTCAGGCAAATTACAATGCTTCAGGCAATGCATGAGATTTGCTTCAGGAAAATTGCAATGCTTCAGGCAATGCAAGTCCTTCGGGGACTTTTATAAATGTTGGCACTCAAAGTACCATTAGTAGTGGATATGTCTATCAAATATACCATGGTGATCACACATCACAACTTTATCAAAAGTTGAGTTCAAGTCTTTTGAGAAAAATACCTTTTAAGGTGTGCTTTATATTTAGCATCTTTGTTTTCTCATTAGTCTATACCCAGCTGGGAAAACATCCTTTGATGTTTTGATCATGATTTTGAACATTGGACATTATGCCAATAAGTCAATTGTAAAGACATGAGATTTTAATAGTCTAAATTACGGTTTTAAAACAACGGGGTTGGAAAACGGAGCGAAAAATTGGAACGAGGGCGAAACAAAAAGAGAAAATCAAAAGAAAAAAAGGGGTTAGAGCTGGGCCAGGCCAGACCCGGACTTTGGGCCGAGCCAGACCAGGCCCAACAACTCTCGCGCATGCGGCCCACGAAACCGGCCCAGTCTTCGCGAACAAAACCCTAGAGACGACGCCTCGTCTCCTCACTCTGCCCCACGAAACCCGAGGTCCGTCTTCTACCTCTCGCCAGAAACCTCTCGAGTTCGTCGCCGTCTCCCGCCGTCCAAACCACGCCGGAGCTCTATTTCTCCCCGCGCCTCACCCTTCTTCCTCCACCCTCAAACCTCCCTCGCCACCAGACACCACCCACGTACCAGAAACCACCTGTTACCCCTTTTCCTCCTTCGATTCGAACATCGCCACCGTACCCGAGCTTCGTCGAGCCCTCATCGGAGCAAATCAGTGACGGTAAGTCACGTCTCCGACCAGATCCACCTTCCCCGTGTTTCTTTTCCCTTAAAACCGCTCACCCACGAGCTCGACTGGGACGGAGCTAGGCCTGAGAGGCTCGCCGGAATCTCGTATCCCAGATCTGAACTGCATCGTCGGAGAAGGTCCCTCGGACTAGATCTGGAACAGGAAGACGCGTTACTCACCCTAACGACCTCTCCTCTCCACCCCGAGCTCCTGACGCTTCTCCGCCGCCGTGAAGAACGCCCTCGAGCTTCCCGGCACCGCCGCCGTCATCGAAGTGAGCCGGAGGAACGCCTGAAACCCTAGCCGCGTCACTGACGGGCTTTGGGCCTTGGGCCGGTTCACGTCCGAGCTCAGACGGGCCTGATTTGATCTGGGCCTCGACCTGGACTGGACCGGGCTTGGGTCCGGATTCTGTAACGGATCTGGACCGAGTCTGGGTCGATCTCGGGTCAGGTCCGGGTCTGAGGATGGACCGGGTCGGATCCGGGTCGGATTCGGGTCCGGATCTCAGACTCGGGTCGGATCCGGGTCAGACCAGTTTATTTAAAATATTAATTAATTTAATTGGATTAAAATCAAATAAATACAAGGACTTATCGGACTTCTAAAGGACGTTTGGACAAACAAACTACTGGACTTAATTTAACAATTAGAGGACCGTTACGGGCTAGAACGGGACTGATACCGTCCCTTTTGTGTTAAAACCATGCTTTTACCCCGAGCACAGAGAAGACCGGAGTAGGCCAGGACGTCAGCAGCTAGGCGACCCAGATAGAGATTTGAGAGGTAGGGAATACCTCGAACCCTACTTTATTACGTATGTACTAGAATGCATATAGGGAAACTAATAACCGGATAACGAACTAGTATGCATATAGGATGTGAATAACTAGCGTAGACGTATAACTGTGAACATTTACGATTACTGTTTTGGGAAATTGTCGTGCTGGTAGAATCGGGCCATGTCGTGCCCGTAGGATTGGTTGCTAATTGTGTGGATTGTGTACGTTGTACTGTTTGAACGGTTAATAATTAACGAACACGAAAACGAGTAGAGTTGAATTTGATGATGCACATTATGATTGAGTGACTTTACTCCTGTTTATATGATCTGTTGATTAGGGGATGTTGCGGAACGAATACCGGTTAAGCCGGTGGGGTGACCACGTGAGAGTGGTGTCGGTAATTGATGGTAAGTGCCTGATGGCCGTGTAAGTTGTTGAAACGTGATTTTGACTGTGAGTGTGATTGTGAATGTTTGGGTGATGCCTGTTTGAGTTATGCCCGAGAGGGTGTTGTACTTTCCGTTGCGCGACCGGTAAAGTGTGAGAGATGTACTTTCGTCAGGTGTATCGTACCTTCCGGCGCGCAACTGGTAATGTGTGAGACTCGTGTGTACTGTGGTTATACGATAAAGGTGGTTTCCCTACCTTCCGACCGTGAGTCGGTAAAACGCTGTGTCCCGCGAAGGGGTGGTTTCCCTACCTTCCGACTAGCACTCGGTAAAACGCTGTGTTGTGTGCCGCGAGAGTCCAGGCTGCGAAGAGGCGATTTCCCTGCCTTCCGTCGATCGGTAAAATGTTGTGTGCCGCGATGGGGTCGACCGCCCCTCCTGAATTTGTGTTAGGGGAAATTGCGTGCGGCTACGCCGGGCCGAGCGGGTTGCTCCCGAGACCGTGCATTGGTTATGAGTTGTGTGTTGAGAATGCTTTGTATTTTGAATGCGTGTGACTGTGCCTGTGAGTGCTGTTGCGTTTGTGGTTGTGGTAATCTTGCTTTGGTCGTTCCTTGGTGTGACCTCGGTGTAGTCGTGAATGTGTAATTAATTTGGGTATGGTTGGACTGGGAGTGTCCGAGAAAAAAGGGGTTATTGACTTTTAATAAGCTTAATTGTCGCACCGTTATATCAAACTTTTTAAAGTATTTTAAATTGTGGAAAGGATTTATGGTAAATCCGAAATGAGGAATTTTTTTTATGGTTTTCCCTATTGAGATTCAAGCTCACCCCTTACCGTGTTTTCTACAGGTATTAGCTTTGACTTGGAGTAGAGGACATCGCAGAGCTTGTGTAATAACCACTCCCGGTCAACGCCAGTCAAACCTGCGAAAAACAGGAAAATTTAAGACTGAAAGTTAAGTGAACCTAAAATGACCCCGAGTGTCATACCAGACTTAAGTTGACCCCGTTTTTGACCAAAGTGAGTTCCGGGGAACTCAGGGCAACTTTCTGATCAATTTGGGAAATGTTGACTTTTCGTTGGAAAAGTCAACCGAGCGACGTTTTGGTCCATTTGAGGACCGCTTGGGATCCAAAAAGCTTAGCCGTCGTCGCAGCGGTCTTAGTTGAGCCGTTTCCTTGTGGCCCGCCAAGTTTCGTAATTTCTTGAAAAAAGTGCCCGTTCGGGGCCCGAAACGTCCGATTTTCGCGAATCTGATTGGAAAATATCAAGTAGATATTTTCCAAAAGGTGTGGGACCCACCTTGACACTTGTCCTTTATGTGGTGGTGTTAGTTTAGGGGGGAAAACAAGAGAGGACAAGGGGGGGTGGCCGGCCACAATTAATAAAAGGAAAAAAAAATAGAAAATGAGTTAGTTGTTTTAGAAAGAGAAAGAAGAGAGAAGAAAGAGAGAGAAGGAGAAGAAGGAAGAGAAAAAGCTAGGGTTTGGGCACTATTCACGTCATATCCAACCTTTGGATCGTCTCAAGGCAAGGAGCAATCTCGTTCCCCTCGTTCTCCTCTTGGGTAAGCACCGAACTGATCGTCGATTTGATAGTTTTCAAATGTTAGGGTTTGGGTGAAACTATTAGTTTAAGGTGGTTTTGATGTTGGGGTAATTGTTGGAGACATTTTGGAGGTGTTGGAGGGGAAGGATGACGTTTTCCGGTGACCGGAGGCTCGGGAGGAGCTCCGGCCACCGTTGGTGGTGGCCGGCCGGCCATGGGGTGGCTGGCCAGAGCTAGGACCAGCCACCACCATGGTGGCCGAGTCCCACTTTGAGCCCTAGGGCCCACGGCCAAGTGGGCCGGGTGGGGCCCACGTGCTCGGGTGCTCGGTTTTGATGTTCGGGTGGTTTAAAACGTTCCCCAGATCATTTATCCATAACCGAATCAAAAATTGGATTTAAATTGGAAAAGTTATAATTATCGGGTTTAGAAACTTTAAACGTTAATTAATTGACTCGGAAGTCGGAATTCGATTCTGTCAAGTACATTGGGACCCTTGAATTATTCTAAGACCGTAGAAACAAAAACGGGAATTTTTGGAGCCCGGAAGGGCATTTACAAAACCCGGGCAGATTTGCCATGTCGGGCGAATCGGGCCTTTACGGTCCCTTATCGACAATGTCGAGTAATTGGGAAGTTTGGGAGCGATCGACATGGTCGGGGTTAAGTTTGGGCATCGAGTTTAATGATTTTCAGTTTATTCCTGCGAGTGGTTAAGTGCCTTTAATTTGTGTTCTTTTAGATCGTGCCACGGACCGAGGCAAGGGAAAGCTGGGTGAGTGACTGAGATCATCACCGGAGCTCGTTGGTTGGCTTTTGGGAGAACACGCACGAGGTAGGGAAAAGTAGCCGGATCTCGGCCCTGACTAGGGAAAGTTAACAGTAGAATTGCATGTGACACCGGGGTGTCGTGGGTTAATTAGGTTTATCGAATATTAGAAAGACATGATACGGGAACGTAGCGTTTATGAGAAAAGCATGTGACACTTAGTAGTGTCGTAGGAGTAGAGAACTTAGCGTTAATAGAACTACTAGAGGCATATGACCATGCCCGGAGGTTGATTGTTTAATTTATGTCTTGGGTGGCCATGAGAGCCGTATTTGGTTGTTGGTGTCTTGGGTGGCCTTGAGAGCCCGTGTATTATTGTTGATGTCTTTGGTGTCCATGAGTGCCCGTGGGGTTGTTGAACCCGTGTCTTTACCTTTGGTGTTTTGGGTGGTCATGAGTGCCTGTGGGGTTGTTGAACCCGTGTCTTTACCTTTGGTGTTTTGGGTGGCCATGAGTGCCCGTGGGGTTGTTGAACCCGTGTCTTTACCTTTGGGGTTTTGGGAGGCCGTGAGTGCCTGTGGGGTTGTTGAACCCGTGTCGTTATTGGCGGTGTGTCTTGGGAGGCCATGAGTGCCTGTAGGGTTATTGAGCCCGTGAGTTACTGTTTGTGTGTCTTGGGTGGCCATGAGTGCCCATGGGGTTGTTGAACCCGTGTCTTTACCTTTGGGGTTTTGGGAGGCCGTGAGTGCCCGTGGGGTTGTTGAACCCGTGTCATTATTGGCGGTGTGTCTTGGGAGGCCGTGAGTGCCTGTAGGGTTGTTGAGCCCGTGAGTTACTGTTTGTGTGTCTTGGGAGGCCGTGAGTGCCTGTGGGGTTGTTGAGCCCGTGAGTGCCTGTGGGGTTGTTGAGCCCGTGAGTGACTGTTGGTAGTCTTGGGAGGCCGTGAGTGCCTGTAGGGTTGTTGAGCCCGTGAGTTACTGTTTTTGTGTCTTGGGAGGCCGTGAGTGCCTGTGGGGTTGTTGAGCCCGTGAGTGACTGTTGGTAGTTTTGAGAGGCCGTGAGTGCCCGTGGGGTTGTTGAGCCCGTGAGTTACTGTTGGTGTGTCTTGGGAGGCCGTGAGTGCCTGTGGGGCTGTTGGGTCCGAGTTTTACTGTTTGTGTCTTGGTGGCCATGAGTGTCTGTGAGTGTTGAACCTGTGTTGTTACTGGTTGTTGAACTTGCTTGTGATTGTGATTGTGATTGCGAATCCCGGTAGGTTGCAAGCATTCTTTGGCTGGCCTGACCAAGTTTGAGTATCAACAGGTTGCAAGCATTCTTTGGCAGGCCTGACACAGTTTGAGTATCACAGGTTGCAAGCATTCTTTGGCTGGCCTGACACAGTTTGAGTATCACAGGTTGCAAGCATTCTTTGGCTGGCCTGATCCGATTTTGAGTATCAACAGGTTGCAAGCATTCTTTGGCTGGCCTGGTCCGAGTTTGAGTATCACAGGTTGTAAGCATTCTTTGGCTAGCCTGACCCGTGTTCGTGTGAGTGGGAGAGGTTACTGAGCAGCTGGTGTGCGATCCTTTGTGATCTTGTTTGGTGTTGCGTAGCTTTCTTTTGAGTCCTTGGAAGAGGTCGTGATCGTTGTGTCGGGTCTACTTTACGTGTCAGGGTGTTGAGTTGGTCAAGGAAGGTAACCGTGGGTGTGTGTTCAGTTGGAGTACTTGGGTTGGGGACAGTGATCCTCGGAGTTGAGTTTGTTGTGGGTGTTACCGACTTTGTCTGCTAATTATGCCGTAGTCAGTCTGTTATCTGTGGTGGTGAGCGAACGCTCACCCCTAGCTGCTTTTCCTACATGTACTGATCACAGGACGGACTAGGTGAGCTCTCGAAGCTTGTGGAGCTAGGAGCGGAGTCCGGGTTTTTGTCTTTTGAGTCTAGTGACGGATACCTTGTACTTTTGTCCACGTGTTGGGACATATTTTAAGTTGTAAATATTATTTTGATTAATTAAATGGGGATTTTAAAGTGTTTATCCAAAACAGGTTTCATTGTTTTATTGTTTTAAAACGTTCACGTTCTAGGTTCGGTTTTACTGAAATTGGGGCGTGACAGCTTGGGGCTAGCGAGGGTTCGGGTTTATCTTTATTTGTTGTTTCGTAGAGACGTACTGTTTGTCTTTGGACTTATGCATTTGACTGAGCATAGGACTCAGGGTTTCGAACTTCTGTTGACTTATTTTATCTATATTTAGCAACTATTACTTGTTTTAAACTGTTATTATTTAATTTCCCTAAGTCACGTCTCAGGTCCGGTCACTACCGGATTTGGGGCGTGACATCAATTCTTTTGGAATGACATTTTCTCGTATTGGCCAAACATGTCTTTAAATGATGTTAGTCAATACCACGTGGTTCAATGTCAAAATTATCTACCATTTCAATCATGGTAATAGTAATGCCTTTATCAATGAAACCGATTATCGATTCCATGATTTCTATTATGTGTGAGTAATCCATATGAATTTCCTCATTTATTTTCTTTTGCAACTCTTCTGGAGTATTAGAGTCTTTCGGTACTTCCGGGCCGATTGGTTCTTTTGGAACCGCCTCTTATGGTTCTTCTGGAACCACCTCTAGTAGTTCTTCTGGAACTAACGTTTTTGTTGGAACTGATATTCTTATTAACTTCGAGAATCATGTTCATTCATGATTTGCCTAATTGTTTCTTTCTTAGAATCAATATTCTTTGATTCAAGTATCCTCTCACGTTTCTGGCGTGTACAAGAGGAGCCATTCCCCGTTCTCACAAAGCTATTAAATCTTTGCAGGTATCTTGGCATGACCTGATTATTTTTCTAAATGCGTCTAGCATTTGGTCTGCAACATTTTTCAAATGTGCGAGCTTATGTACTTAAGGTACATATATGATGAAACACAAATAATTTTTCCAAGAACATTTTATTCCTTACTTCAGTAAGGTCTTCTCTCTTCACTTCAAGGTGAACGATATTGTTTCATCAAAATGAAACTAACAGATCATGCTATAGATAGCTTGTCCTTCAGGGACTCAAAATACCATAAGACCATCTTATGGATGCGTCTCTTATAAGGTAAGTATCAAGATACCATAAGACCATCTTCTGGATGCGTCTCTTATAAAATAAGTATGGTCATATATATCCTCATGAAATCTCTACATGAGTAATTGAGATTCCATACTAAAATTGTCTTTAGATGGTTGGACCATTAATCTCCCTTATGAACAAGCTGTACATGATATCTCATTGGACATTAGGATATTCCGGCCCTTTAAGGAATGTCCACACGAGTTCTCAACAATCCCACGCATCATCGTTGATCCAGGATGACAAAGACGATTATGCCAAAGCATAAAAATATCTGGACTAATAAACTTCTGGTTCATAGTCGCGTAGGTTTCAATTTGCTCTTATGGTTGTATAATACAAACTTGATGATAGAGCCTGCAATTTTTTCTAGTACATGCTTTTCACCATATTTATCAATTATGGTGATATAGAGAAACCAAGTCTCATTTGTGGTCTCAACATGACATGTATGTCGTTAATGCTGAGTAGATGCTTCTGGATCTACTTTCATATAGAGCATTTTCAATACTGCATAGTTGCTTCTAGATCTACTTTAACATTAAGTAGATGCTTCTGGATCTACTTTCATATAGAGCATTAATGCTTAACTTCATTGTAAATCTCAGTGACATGGTAGCTCTTCCGGAGCCCTTAATTGTAGTGATACGCGTGTCATTTTCATTTTCGCACATGAATTGATCGCTTCAGGGATCATATATAATTGGCGAAATGAACCATGATCATATCGGCTACATCGTTATATAGAGTCGTTTGAGACATTCAGTTCATTTAGATTTTCCGGATCTAAGTCATCAATCAGACTTTATCTCTATCACTCATTTCTTTTGCCCTTGTTTGATGCTTGATATAAAGTCATTAAAATATTTGGTCATACAACATGTAATCGACCAATGATTTCCCGTATCATATATAACATATCACTTCTGGGAGTTCAGGTTTATATGCACTTCTGGCCATATAAACTGTAAGAGTGCATCTTGAAATAGAATCTCAATTTCTGTGAAAGTTTAAGTCGGTATGATCTTCTGGTCATATGACATTGAACAATACTGGACATATTAAGTTCTCATGAAACGGATCGTTAAATCTATCTAAAATTCTATGAAATGTTAAGTCTGTATGAACTTCTGGCCATACGACATTTAGCAATGATGCACATATAAATTTCCACTTAAACGAATGGTGTAATGAACTTATCACAAATTCCGTGAAATGTTAAGTCTGTATGAGCTTCTGGCCATACGACCTATAGAAATAGCGCACACATCTATTGCATTTGAACGATTGTCCCAATGAACATATCTTTAAAAAATTTGGAACTTCAGGTCCAAAATAACTTAATATTTGTAAACTTTGGGTTACAAATATGCGACATTTGAGTCATCACAATCAGATATATAACCGCACAATGAGTGAACTCATGGGGTGAACATAAAAATAATAAGATATAAATATAAGCATAACCACACATCGAGCGAACTCGTGGGGTAGCCATAATAAATTCCGAAATTAAATATCTGTATAAACCGCACAACGAGCAAGCTCGCGGGGTAGACATAATAAATATAAGTAATTGCATATAAATTTTAGGCTTCAGGCCTCAGACACAAGTCACAGGCTTCGGGCCTGTGGTTTCGTCTTGTGACTTTAAATACAAGTTACACGCTTCAGGCCTGTGGTCTATATTCTGGCTTTAACGTCATCTTACAGGCTTCAGACATGTGGCTTATCCAAGTATCAAGCTTCAGGCTTGTGATTTGTCGTTTGACCGTAAAAAGGCAAGTATCAAGTTTCGGGCTTGTGATTTATCATTTGGTCGTATAGGAAAGCATCAAGCTTCGGGCCCGTGATTTTTCATTTGACCGTATAGGCAATCATCATGCTTCGGGCCTATGATTTTTCATTTGGAGCTTCTGGTCTCAAATGATTTAGTTTCGATATAAGACTGTTTTACTTCATTGATACATGAAGAAGTCCATATTACAAAAGTTCGTCATTCTTAACATGGATCGAAACCTTTATATTTCAAGGTATTTCAATATGAACATATCGACATTCATCATACACGACCTCAAGCCGTCGGTATGGAGTACTTGGAACTTCCGGCTCAAAGTACGTCAGGTCGCTGGTATCATGTATTTGGAACTTCTGGTCCAACATACATCGGGTCGCTGGTATTTGTAAGCTTCAGGTTACAAATATATATATATAATCAAATAAAAATATAATCGCATATTGAGCGAAGTCATGGGGTGTGTTGTACACCCACACAAAATTCAAATTTTCAACATTACATGCACAGTACCCGCACAGTAGATGAACAATAGTTGCACAGTGCCTAAACAATACCGAGCGAAAACACCCCCGACGTGTTAGACACACGTGCTTGTCAATGTTAAGTTCATGTGAACTTCGGGTCATATTAAAATCAGTTATTATAAGACCCACGGTCTTAAAACAGAACTGTAGGTTCCGTGAAACTTTTCTCGTCGATATATGAACTTCGGGCTCAAAATGCTTCCATTTTAATAAACCTCAATATTACGAGTATCACATATTAAATAAATAATTAAATACAAATATATGTGATAACCGTCATATATTCTGATGTGAAAGATACAATATATTATTGGTGATCACAGAGCATAGTTATGAGGTACAATCCGTTGTAAATGAAGCTTATGTTGTAAAATGTAAATAGATTGTAATCATTGGGTTAGATTAGATGGAAGGATGAGATTAAAATAGTCATTAATGGCATAACTGTAAATATATGGAACTTTAAATCTATTAAGGACATTTTATATGTAATGGGTAAATTTGATTTTATTACTGTAATTTGATTTTTTAATAAATTCGAAAATATTTTTTTTAATATTTTATTTTATTCAAAAATATTTAATTTTAATATTTAATTTTTGGTACAATATTTTTTAACATATTTAGCTTTTTAATATTACCAATAATTTATTACAGTAATTTGTGGTCAATATTACAACAATTTATAACTAATGTTACAGTAATTTGTGGTCAATATTACAGTAATTTATAGTCAATATTACAAATAATTTATTACAGTAATTTATAGTCACTATTACAGTAATTTATAGCTAATATTACAATACTCTGTAATCAATATTACAGTAATTTATAGTTAATGTTACAAAACTTTATAGTCAATATTACAGTAATTTGAAAGTAATATTACATGACTGGCAAATTACGACCTTACAGAAGAATCTACATAAATACAAATCAGTATCACTCAATGTTACATCTCCATATAGACATATTGTAAAAGGATTACAACATACTTATAACCTTGTTACAGTATATATTGGATACTGTTACAATCATAATCACATAATTTTATAGTATGGCATGACGACATATCTCACACCACACAGAAGCTAACCCACCACACCTCCGAGTCACAACGTTTCAGCTCCGGTTCAATTTCAATTTCAAAAACGAAGAAAAAAATCAGAGAACAATTGAAAAAAAATTAGAATAACAAGTTCGATCACACCATAATAAATTAATAAAACAAAATGTGCTAATAGTATTTGTTAACACGTGCATACACTTTGTTACAATATTTATCATACATTATTACAGTATCTAGAACATTTTGATACAATTTACAGTTTTATCAAACAAAGTGTTAAGAATCTTGATCCATTAATAAAACAATGTATTAAACATGTAGAAATGGATCATAACCCCCTGGAAGAGATGAACCAAACATTTATTATTGTAAATTACCAATTTCCAAGCAAAAGCTATGAAAAGTAAAGAAGAGCAGACATATCAAATTGAGAGGCTCCAATTGAACACAATCTCAACAAATTCATCTCAGCGATGAGCACAACATGTGATATTGAAAATTCAAGTCAATTGAGAATGACATCAACAAAAAATTGATCTACAGCTGAAACGATACAACATTACAAGATCATGACCGAATACATTCCAAAGAAAAAAAAACATACAGAAATCATGCAAGTATATGGTTATAACTCTATGACCAAGTACCTCTTCTACGAGCAACCCTTCTCGGTCAGCCCCATTAGAACCGTAGAAATCAAAATCAAGAGATCACCATAGCTCAGCTCATCAATTCAAACTATCGAATCAAGTGGGAGGCCGTCGTGCTGTGCTGCTTGATGAAGCAGACGCGAACTCGGCATACGGCTTCTCCCGCTTGACCTCCGAGCCAGAAATAAAAACTCAAAGCGTCGCAAAAATCGATTCCCTCCCCTTCTGTGGATCTTGGTGAGCGGCGGCAACAACTCATCGAACTCCAACTGCGGCGAGAACTCAAGAAGGTGCTGCAATTTTATTTGTTGCGTTGAAAGGGGGAAAGAGAGGCACAAAAAGGAGGAGGGAATGGAAGCCATGACATTTGTTACAACGGATTGTGTACATATATATATATATATATATATATATATATATATATATAAACAAATATTAATAAACATGAAACATGAATAAATTTCACGAATATCGTTAATAAATAATATCAACGAAATAAATTGATGATAATATAAATTTGGGTAATTTTCACCTCAATACCCTAACTATTTTTAGTGGCACCTCAATACCCTAGAATGTCTTTTTTTTCACCTCAATACCCTAACTATTTTTTGTGGCACCTCACTACCCTAGAATGCATTTTTGTGACATTAACAACTGATTTTTTGAAGAAAATTTGATAACCAATGGCATGCTTTTAAAATTTTGATTGTCAGTGAGTGGTATTATGGACTTTTTAAGTGTTTTCATCCAAAAATGGATGACAAATTGACGGCGTGTATCAAAGTGAAAAAAAATGCATTCTAGGGTAATGAGGTGCCACTAAAAATAGTTAGGGTATTGAGGTGAAAAAAATTAATAGTTAGGGTATTGAGGTGAAAATTACCCTATAAATTTTGATACTTGGACACTAGAGCAAGTCGTGCTGATAACGTGTTGTGATTACTTCTCAAATGATCAAAACCTAAACTTGCTACGGATGAACTGACTTTGATTTTGCTTCTTTGTTTTGCCTTGATACCATTGAATAATCTAACTTCTCTTATTTAGCAATTTTCTCTATGTTACCGTGTACATCCATAAACAAAATATGGTAGGTATATATATATGATGAGTCATATCCATATGTTAACCATGCAATGGTGGTGGCCATATACATGCCATGCCACGTGTTTTCACAACATTTATCATATTATAGGTTGGGGTGGGTTTTGTAATTCCTGACTCATCCGATCAGAAAATATTAATAATTGTTACTCTTATTGGTATGAAACGGTTACTATGGGCTAAAAAACACAAAATCAGCAAACCCCACCTAAGTATGCAAAACAAGCCATATGGCTGAAACTGTTCGTCATAGGTCAACACCCAACAAACATACGCAAAGTTAATTCCATCATAACTAGTGTTGTGATATCTTTAGCGCATTTTGAATGGGGTGGCGCAGTGTGGTCGGTACGGTGTAAACGCCTAATCATGTGTCATACTCGTGGTGTAGGAGACGACGCAAGTCATTCAACGCAAAGTATTGTATCAATCTTGCACGTCGAAGACTTGGCCTGTCCCGATCAAACGGTGCAACAGCATCATGTGTCAGGCGAATTAAATTTTTTTCTACCTACTTTTCTTTTAGATTTCTCCCATATAAAACCCATTCCTCTCCATCTGTTTTCAATATAGTACTTTCATCTCTTCTCCATATATCCTTCTATTCATCTCCTCCTTCATTCTGTCACTATCTTCTTTTCATATGTTTCTCACATTCATAGATCCAAATTTAACCGAGTTTCAAGCGGAGGTTTCTTAAACAACAAATTGAAGAGATGTTGAAACGATAGATACAAACAATTACTGAAAAAGGGCTATAGATCCCGCACCATGCTTTCCAAGATAGAGGACAAGAGGAATGACATGTATATTTATTATTCGGCTATTTCTCCATCCAACCGGTGTACAACAAAAGAATTGTTCAGCATCTTTTATAATGTCTGATTAAGACGGTCTTTCTTCCCATTATAACTGTCTTTAGTAAGCGTGCCCAATTGTCGAGGTAAGTTTGGTTTCTCTCCCCGTCAAAAACGCAATACAACTATTCATTTAATATGTTGTGGATCGTCAGTTGACGAGCACGTATGTATGGGCAAATCTTTGATTTTTTAGTGCGTTCAAAACTTTTTTCGGCGTATCATCAATGTATTTGGGTCAACTTATTTACGTCGGTCGAACAAAGAAAAAACTCGGTGTATATTGAAAGTCAACGAAACACGTGGCTTCTTCGAGATTTTAGAGAGTCTTGATTGCATGCACTGTAGTGGAAGAAATGTCTAGTAGCATGAGCAGGGCCAATTCAAGTTTTAAGCGAATTAAGCAACCGCTTAAGGCCTCAGATCATAAAAGGCCTCATAACATTAAATAAGAAGTTGTTTGAGGTGTCAGATAAAAAATGTATATACCTATTACATATAGTTGTACTGTCCAAACTACTGGAAAATGGTTCACTTATATGAGATGTTGATGCTTTCCGATCTTGATATGAAGATGCTCAATGAAAAGGAAAGACTAGAGGTCATGAACATGAATGATTATTTGTTTTTGATTTCTTAGTCCTGAGTTTGTTTATAAACTTCTTTAACATTTAGAAACCAATAACAGTTAAATGAATTTGGACATATATCATAAGATAATCTAAAAAATGTGTTGGACTTGTCTTATCTTGTTTTTATCGGTTAACTAAAGAGTTTCGATACATGAATGTCGTAGGTTCTTAAAAATTCTAAACTATCTATTATCTTCCGTTGTTAGTGTCGGTTATGACTTTTCTTATTTTCCTTTATATTTTATTGATCGTAGTTAAAACTTATATTTAGTATTTAAAAAATATTTGAAGTGTGAAAATTTCTAGAACTTGATGATAAAGTGAGCATACAAGACGTCACATATAAGCTAACATAATTTTGTAACTGTATAGAATTATCTTGAACATATCATATTTGAACTTGGCATGAATATATCTTTTGTATAGATAAATGTGAATCCTTAAACTTTTGAATTCTTGTATAGAATTCTAGACGGTAAATTTTATCCATTGATGTTGTTTTATTAGAAATTAATCTCTACCATCCATTTTAGATTTTGAGTGTTAGAAATAGATGTTGAAGCTCATTTTTCAAAATATCTAGTATACTTTTTTTATATGAACAAATTTACTTATTTTTCTATTATATCTTTTTATAAGGAAAAAAAGGCATCGATCAAATTCTCGCTTTAGGCCCCAATAACGACGGGACCGGCCCTGAGCATGGCCTAGAAAATTCTCATGGAGAGACTATTGGAACATCCTAATAATCTTGTTAGAAGTCATTGCAACCCACTCGCGGGATTAAACAACAAAATTAGTGTTCTGAATCACTCAACGTTGTTCCAAAATGCTATAGACGACTTCAAATTTCAAGAATGTGCATGAAAGATATAGAATGAACATTCAGTGTTTTATAAGATTTTTTTTTCACGTTTTACTCACTCAACCCAGCATAGGATAAGGAGTCACGTTGTCACCATGAACTCTTGTACTATCATCCACAAAATTCTGTTATAATCCACAATCATCAATTTATTTATAGTTTTTATATCGTATCGTATTTTACAATCCATAAATACAATTTAAATTTTCTTTACTTGATTAATTCATCAATTGAATGATTTCAACTTGAGCCAAGTACGGACTATTGCCATTATTATATTCTCTTAACAGTTTGACTCGACTACAAAAAACCTCCAAGGATCTCTTTAGTTTTTGGGCTCTAACCTCTCTCTACCTTCTCGTTCCAACCCTAGCTGTTGCATCTCGCCGCCGGTGTCTTCTCTGGCCATAGGCCAGTGAAGATGCCGGTGGCTTGCCTTTCTTCCCCTTCTATTTCCTTCTCTCCCTTTTCTCTTTCGCACCCCACTGTTCTCCTATTTTAAGTTCCCTGAGTTCTCGCTCCCCTATTTTGTTTTGGTCCGTATAGCCTCTGTTCTTAGCAGATCTAGTCTTTTCGACTCAGATTTTTCCTCCCTCGAAACCCCGGTGAACATCGGTTCTTGGGTCGTGTGGGGAGTTGCTCGAGGTGCTCCGAAAAAGTTTCCTCGTTGGCGCGCGCAAATCTGGTCCTCATGACTCAGATTTTCCTTCCTCTTGGCTCTCCACGGCGCCCTCCTGTGTGGCTTGGGTTGTCAATCTTGTTTTCGGTGAAGAGGGGACTAGCGGATCCGTTGTTTTGGTGACTCTTTCTCCACCCTTTGCGGCGATTTTGTTCAGAAGTCGAGTGGTACAAAATTCCCCAACCTCTTTTGGTGGGGATTGTTGCGTTTCGGGACTTTTGCCACTTTTTTCTCCCAATTCGGTTTCAGAGGTCTGATAGCTCGTCGTGAAGCCTCTTCCTGCCCAGGTGCGTCTTGTCTCAGATCTGAAGTGAGACAACTTTTCAATTTCTTGTGTTGATGGTAGCGGTTCTGATCATGGCATGTTGCCAAGGCTTCTGTGGTTGGATCTGGGCCTCCATCTCAGCTGCTCTCCAGTGCTTCCGTGTGGTTTGCCAACGGTGGTTCGTTTCGTCAATTCTCTCGATCTTGGTCGTTGACGTCTTCGAGGGCTCTGTCTCCGTTAAATTAGGTAACTCTCCTTCTCCTTTCTTCTCGTCCTATACTGATCTTCCCCTCCTCAGCCACATTTGGTGGTTGGGGCCTCACGGTTCTGCGGGTGTTGGCCGTCGTAAGGTGTTTGGCATTGTGCCCTGTTTGAAGATTCAGTCAGGTCCGAGTTAGGGTAAGGAGGTGTTTTTGTTTTTCGGGTTTCAGAGGTTTGGTGTTGTTTGGTAGTGATTCAAGGTGTGGGAGTGCTTCTCTGTTGCTCTGCAGGAGGGTTACTTTTTTAGGTGTTCCTATTTTCAGAGATTCATATTGGCAAAATCAGGGTTCTTAGACCTATTTTATTGTTTTCACTTGTTTTTCTGTTTTGTTCTGGTGTATTGTTCGGGTTTGTTTCCCTTGTTGGTTATGTTTGCTTCATGGTAGTTAAACCTAGTTCTGAGACCATTGGTAGTGTTTCTTCTCCTTGTTGGGACTGTTCTAAGGCCGTTTACGATGCTCTTGTTTTTATTGAGGCTTAGCCCTTGCCTTTTCTTTAAAATCTAAGGAGGAAGTTCTTATAAAAAAATTTGCTGATAAAAAAAACTTTTGACTCGAAAAGAAAAGTAAAATTAAAAAATGAATAGAATTTGTTTTCAATCATTGAAAATGCTCTTATATCAACCTCATTCTTTAAAAAAATGCTCCATTTTCTCACCTTCGTTTATGAACTCCTTTCCCTCAAAGACTACTGTAGAATAGAATAGTAGGCAAGGGACTCGAGAAGGATCAGACACCTCTATCAAGGTTGGAGGGGATGAACATAAGGTTAGAAAGGGACGTATTGTTCCGATCAAGTCGTCGCCTTTAGGCTTAGGCAAGACTCGACCTTCCAAGGCTCCGATGAAGGTAAAGGTTGTACTCCCGGAGAATCAAGGAGGTACAGCGAAGGGCGAAGGAAGAAGGATCGTAGAGGATCGGTAGGTGAAGAGACGAGGCCGACCAAGGCGGAGATTGGTCCGAACCCTAGGTCAAGGGGCAGCGTATCTATTGCTCAGGGAGAAAGGTCAAATCCTCAGCAACAAAACCCCATTCACATCCCTGCAGACGGAAGTCAAAGGTTCAAATGGATGAGATCTTCATCTATAATCTCTCGGCTCAAACCAAAGCTACTTGGGTTCAGAATGTGTTCGGAGTTTTCGGTGAAGTGGTCTCGTCCTCTGTTCCACTCCAGCCGAATCGGAAAGGTAAGTATTTTGGTTTTGTCAAGTTTGGTTCATTGGAAGCTGCGAGTCAGGTCGTTGCCAGCCTGAATGGGCTGAAGATCAATGGAAAATCTCTGCTCGTCAGCTTAGCCAGACGTCGAAAAGAGTCAAAACAGAGCTCTGATTTGGTTTTGGCAAAAAAGAGACTTCATAGTTCTTTGTCATCCAATTCCCTCACTAAACCTTCCTCTAAAGTGGCAGGAGTTGACAAAACAGTCATGGATTGCGACCAATCGGTGCTGGAGTCCGGTGAGCCCATGAGAGGATAGGAAGCTTCCGTGATTCATGGGATTATGATTACCAGTCCCGCAATACAAGGGATCACGTCCCAAAATTTACAGCATAAAGATGTGATTCTGCATATTCGAGCTTCAGATTTTCCATCTGTGACAACATCGGATCCGTGCGATTTAATTCCTTTTCTTGCAGTTAATATCGAATCAGAGCCCGTGATTTCTGGCTCGTCTGAGGGATCGTGTGTAAATTTGAGTTCGATGTAAAAATAGCGACTCAATTGACTCCAAACAAGGTGCAGACGCTAAAAGGTCCAGTCAACGTGGAAGTGGGCTTGCCTCAAGTGCATGCCCATTTAGAGTCCTTAGCGACTGAGCCTGCGATGAATGAACTTAGTCAAGATGAGATGCTTTCGGATAAGAATGATCAAGTGGAGTGGAGCTTTAAAATACTCTCACTTTAACTGATCCCTGTCTGGTTGAAACTGGAGAACGAGTTGGTGATGGTAGGGACATTCCATGTAAGGACATCCTTCTCGGTCCCCCCAAACCCGTAGTAACGAAAACCAAAGGGATCAGAGGAAAAATTAAGGGTTGTACCTACTCTATTCAAACCCGACCTACAACTCAGAGTGAACAAGAATGGATAGCAGCACATCGTAGAAAAGAGATTTGGAGATAGTTTGCTACCACAGGAAAGTTGGCGACTAAGTGATCTAAATCTTGAAGCTTCAAAGGTGTCCATTAGGGTTTCTAATTTGAGTTTGGTTTGTTTTGTTGCTTTTCATGGAAGAGCGTTTTAGTTGCGGAACGACCTTCCTTCGGGTAGTCCGTCCTCATCTTTGTAATTTTTCTCCAATTTCAAAGATCAATAAATTCATTTCTTATCAAAAAAATTAATTACAAGATGTGGTCGTGGAAAGAGTATGATCCAACGTGATATACAAACATATTATATTGATCAATTATATTTAAACTCTCAACTAAAATAATTACATAGCTCTCTCAAAAAAGTCCCCCCTTCCTCCTGAAACCCTAGACTTTTCTTCCCTTCTTCCCCGTCCTCATTAGTGACAGCCATGGCTACGACCATGATTGTTGCCGGTGGCGGCATCTTCCTCCCCTTCTATTTTCCATGTCCTTTTTCGCAGTTTTCTTCTTTCCTTCTCACTCGTCTGATTTCGTCTTTGCTCTCGACTTTTGCTGATCCAAGTCTTCGTTCCTGGTCCAAATCTATGACCTAGGGTAGATATGCGTGTTGGTTGTGGTTTTGAAGACATTCCGTCTACTGCGTTCGCTTGGAACTTTGGTGCTTTGAGTTCCTAATCTACCTCACCTTTGTATGTGGCTCCCTTCCCAGATCCAGCCGTGGGACTTCCTTCCCCGTCGGGATCGAAGCGGATCTGGGACGGAGTCCTCTCGATTCGTGATGGTGACGACGCACGGCTTTCGTTGATTTTATTGTGGATTTGTCTCGGACCAGGGCTTTCAGGCTCGTGCCCTCCTCTTCCGGTTTCTCTCCTCCTCGGTGAGTATAGGTGTTTCTTCCTCCTCCTTCTGTGGGACGCGCTTCTCAGCTCTAGTCGAAGATCGTGGGGATAAGGATGGATCTCGCCGTTCGTGGTGGATGATGGTGTTAGCCTCAACACAGTCTCGCCGACCCCGGTTTGGTGAGGAGTGCTTCTTAGCAAATCTTCCAACCTGGTGGCATTTAGTGACCAGAGTTAGTTTGGTGGATTCTATAATCGACAGATTCAAGGTCCTGACTCAGGCTCGGTAAAAATATCGGGTCCTCCCCGATTGGCGTTTCTCGGTGTAGGCCGGATTCAAGAGGAGGACCGAGCGTGAGTTCAACTTTGGGGTTGCAGGTTTATGACTCCACTATTCTCAGGTTTACTCTTTCTCGTTCCTTGTTTGATTAGTTCTTTCCCCCATTTTTGGCTCATGCTTACCTATGTTTTATGGCTTTGCTTCTTCTTGGCCAGGTTTGGATCGAGGCGTTGATCGCCGACAAGGTTCTAGGGTGTTGTTTTCCCTCCTCAGAAGCGTAATCTTAAAGTTCATATGGTCATTTCGAGTTAGGGGTTTTTCTCTTTCAAGGTTAAGGGTATACGTTTTGTCACATCCCAAATCCGGTTCTTGACCGGACTCGAGACGTAACTTAAGAGAAAGCAGTTGTAATAATAAAGGGCATACAATCAATTAAGCATTCGACTTTAATACAGTAAAAAGTCTCCAAATCACACTTATAAGTAAGCCTCCAGCAAAAGGGTTTACAAAAGTCATAGTAGTTCTTTAACAAAGGTTCAAGACTACAAAACAAAGACCAACATCTCTAAGCACCCGGACCCTAGAAGCTCCCGAGCCTCGAGTCCACTAGTCATCTCGCAAACCTGTAAAACGGTCATAAATAGATAGGGGTGAGCTTACGCTCAATAGGGAAAATCAATAACCAGGTCACCCTTTTTAGTTTAACAATTAGGTCTCCACAATTTTAGTGCGGATCTCAAATAAAAAATAATTACGAATACGTTGAAAAGTAGGGGTAAAACGAGTGTTTAGCCATCATGAAGATTCAACAATAATCATAAGAAAATAACTTTATAAATGCATTTCTTAAATAACCAATAAAGGATAGGATGTTCAGATTAATGTCGTGGGACATGAAGTCGCCACCCTCCTATCTACAATACTCATTGTGTCATGTCGGATTTTCCCTCGGTCCAGAGGAGACGCATAACGTCGGGCTACCGGTAACAACCCTTGAGGTCGCATATCGTCGGGATTCTCGGAAACGTCTCCAAAGGATCATATGTCATTGGGAACCAAGGTATAGCTTTCGTACGACGCATACACTTGGGTGAAATAATCAGTAATCATCCCCGTAGAGTAAACCGTCTACATACCCCGTAGGGTCCAATAATCTATGTCTCGCAGGGTCCAATCCGCCGGTTATGATACTACCCCACAACGACACTTCCTTCGGTGTAGGTACCATACCGGATACCGACTATGATACTACCCCACACCGGCGCTTCCTTCGGTGTAGGTACCATATCAGATACCAAATTATCGGCTTAGATACTACCCCACACCGACGTTCTCTTTGGTGTGGGTACCCTATGACACTACCCCACCCGCAGCGTGGGTGCCATACCGATACCGACTATGATACTACCCCACACCGGCGCTTCCTTCGGTGTAGGTACCATATCGGATACCAAATTATCGGCTTAGGTACTACCCCACACCGGCGTTCTCTTTGGTGTGGGTACCCTATGACACTACCCCACCCGCAGCGTGGGTGCCATACCGATATAAAAGCTAGCTTAAGGACTCACAAGTGGGTAACACTCTCAAACAATCAAGGAACAACCGAAGCTTAACGAATCATAATTCCATCACAACACACCACAAGAATAAATCATAATCTTACACTTACCATTTACTTACCAACCACGATCCATCGGTTCATCGATCACCTGATCGTACCGATTGGCACAACCAGTCATACTCGATTCCCCAATCAATCATTCAGTCATACAAGCCTTCAAGCGTTCAATCAAATACACAACTAAGCAATCAAGCGTCCAATCAAATACACAACTAAGCAATCAAGCATCCAATCAAATACACAATTAAGCAATCAAGCATTCAAGCGTTCAATCAAATACACAATTAAGCAATCGCGCATTCATATTTGATCAATCGGTTTATCTAGTTGTGTTAGACTCTTAACTCATCCAAACTAGGCAACCAAGCATGTGAACCTAACACAACAACTAATCCGAGGGCTCATCAAGGCCTCTTTACTAGTTATCAAATCCCAAGTATCGAAGCAAGTTACACTGGTGATTCACATCCTAAGCATGCTTACTAGACACGTTCGTTTAATAGTAAATGGAGGGCATTTATTCTAGTAGTTTGCATCCTATAAGCAAGTCTAGGACCTTTCCGATTTTATTAACCTAATAGGCATACTAGTATTGAAATAATCGAGAAGTTAGGACTTCCCCTACCTTGTGGTCTTCCTCTAAATACTCTGCTGAAAGTCAAATAGCCTCTACTCCGTTCTTCACACGGGTTCCGGATTGGTCTTCGTCTTCTCAGGCGAAGTCCAAGCTCTCGGGCGAAGTCCAATATGGTTTTTAACATTTCAAACTTGCACTCAGAACCGATACAGGCTATATAACAGCAATTTGATCTTTAACTCGAACGGGCCAAAAGCGGGTTAAACGACAAGTCGGGCTCGAGTACCCGAACCCCGAACACAGAACCCGATGCACGTTTTCCGAGACACGGATCCCATTGCCCGGATCCCGAGGCACAAGTTTCGAAGCACGAGCCCCGACGTATGTTTTCGAGGCACCGTTCGAAAACATTTTAAAACCAACCTAATTTAGCCTCTTATTGATTTAAGTCTGAACTACTATTAACTCCTTTTTCTGTTCGTTTCATTCAAGTCCAGATTTGTTCCAAAACCGTCTTAACCCCGAACTAAATCTAACTCCTTTTTCATCCTTTTCATTTTAAAAAAAACCGTTGTTTCACTCAACCCAGATCCAAAACAGGTTTCGAATTAACCCAGATCCACAAGAAGCTCAGGACGAGAATAAAAGGGAAAAGGAGGGAAACTCGGTTGACCTCTGACCGGTCACCGGCGGCGCCGTTGCAGGTCGAGGTCCCACGGTCGTGAACTCACCATAGGAGAAAGGGACGGCGACGGAAGGGCTGAGCACGGCTGTCTCTCGCCCGTCTCAGATCTGCACAAGGCCGACGATTGGGCTCGGCTTACACGCGGTGAAGCAGTAAAAAAAAAGGGAAAGAGGAGCGGGAGAACTCGGTGAGGGGCGTCGGTGACGGCTCGGCTGACGGAGAAGGCGAGAGGGCTCGGGGACGAAAGTCGTGTCCCAGGCGCGCTTGGGCGGTGCCGGCGAGCTCGAGCAGACGGGGGAGAAGGAAAAAAAGGACGGCGGGGTTTCGGTTGAACGGTGAGGAAAGGGGTAGAGGGTCGGAGAAGAGAGGCGAGAGGGCGGCGGTGTGGTGGTGGCGGCGGCTAGGTTTGGACGGAGTGGAGGAGAGATTGAGGGAGAGAGGGGGGGTGTTCGGCGAGCTGGAGAAGAGACGGAGTGGGATTTAGGGTTTCTGACCCACTCCTCCGTCTTATACTCGAAGCCCTTAACCGGCATGTGCCTCTAAGCCGGCCAGGCACATGGGCTTGGCGAAGGTGGGCCGCACAGCCCAAAGGTGAAGACTGGCCGGGTCGGCCTGCTCGGGCCGGGTCTGCGGGTTTGGGCGGGTCTGCCCGGTCCAGCTTTTTTTTTAGAAATTCTTTTTTTTATATCTTTTTTGCAAAAACTCTTCAAACTTCGATCCAACTTCCCACCACGACGTTACTAACAAACGACCTGCTCCTTTTCAACCTCGAAGCTCCGAACGATTAAATTTAATCAAATAAACATTTTTAACGAGGCGGTCTTCACAATCTACCCCCTTAAAAGAATTTCGTCCTCGAAATTTAAAACGAACGCGTTCCATTTGACCCTAACTCAGGGAACGTCCGCTTACAACTCACCAGCGAGGGATCCGCGGGGTACTTCCGCCGTTTGGGAACATGTGGAAGCTGCTAGGCAACGGCTCTAGTTTTGCCTGAAGATCTCAAAATATACGATAATTCGCGGGGCCAACTTGCCTCCGTCGTGGTCATGCCGCTAAGGTCCTTCTTAGGCTCACTCTTAGAATTATCTGATCACCAAATGAAACTCAAGAGGCCTACGCCTTTCATATGTGTAACCTTTCTGTTGACTCTGCACTGTCTTTAACCGTTTCCGAATCTACGCGACCTTCACTTAATCGCGCTTCACTAGATCACACTAGTTACTCAAACGCCATACTTGGCAGTGAAAAACAGTCTTTCTCAACATTTCGCAAATCCCACGTGCAACGTCTCACACCAACTCAAAGAAAACCCGAGCAAAACATAGGCCGTGTAACACTCAACCACTTAAGAATCTCAGGTAACGGTCCAGATATCCTACACCAGAATTTTCCGTCGGCACAGGTATCCTGCCGGGACGGTTTGCAAGTCGAACCGAGTCGGAACCACAACCAACATTACTTCTCAATTTTCTCCTTAGCAACTGTTACCGGGACTAACCACAACAACACTCACACACTATCGAGTCAAGACCAACCACAACAAGTCGATTGTCGCTTAGACACTGAGGAATGCCAGATGACGATCTCGGCAACCTATAACGACATCCAACGTTAGTGTAGACAACGGACCGTCACAGACAACCTCGAGGTAGATACCTCTCATCCGAATCCTCCACGGTATCGGTATCTCACCGGATAGAACGACCTCGGTTCAGACATGTTATACCAGAAATTTTCCGTCGATATGGGCGTCTTACCGGAATACCCCGAAAGCCGGGCAAGGACGGAGCCATCCGTAGATGTACTTCTCAGTTTCTCTCTAATAGTCGTTTCAAGAATAGTTCACACTGGAACGTCAATAAGGTCATGTCTCGACCTATCACACACATAGCAAGAAAGTAATACACAGATACTGCCATCAAACAAAAGTTCTCATCACTACTGCAGGGTTTGGAACAACCGTTCGTTCCATCACATCTCGTGGAAAGGTAGACGTACCTCAATCAAGTAAATGGTACAATGTGCCGGCATCTAGTCGAAATGTGGCATGTCTCAAAATATATCTTAATCAAAACCTTCTGTCATACCAAGCATGGCACACTTGTGCAGCATGTCACAACGGTTAAACCTTATCACGATTCTCAACCTGATACGGGTCAGTCACACATCAAGCATCACAAACCTAACTCGCGATACTTCTCTTGACATCGATTCCAATTCTCAACCCTTGATCAAAACACATCACAATTCGTCTCACCCAAATCATCATATCGATGAGTCAACGGTTGTCACGCCCCAAATCCGGATTTGACCGGATTCGAGACGCGACTCAAGTTAAAATAAATTAAGTAATAATCGATCGATAAAAGTACTTGAATCTCATAAAAAATTCGTCAAAAAGATATAAATAAATATTCGAAATCCTCCATGAGTCACAACTCGTGGTACAAAGTAAGGTATAAAATGTTTAACAGAAAAGAGCAATATAAATCCAAAACGAATCCCAAAAGGAACTGAAGCTCCCAAGCCTCGCCCACTCTAGACATCTGGTACTCCTGTAAAACAGTAAGAGAAACAAAGGGGATGAGCCTACGCTCAGTAGGAAAAATCTCAATAACTCTACCTTTAGCTCAATACTTAAACTATTCAAACGGATAGACAAAAGCATAATAATAAGTTTAATAAAGTAGTACGAATGAATAAAATATATAATCAAAGCAATATCACACTCTTGAAGATAACCGTAATTTGAACGAGTTCATAAAAAGTTCCATAACGAAAAGATAAGAGTAAAATGGGGGTATTTAATATCATGCCGACCACTCGCTTTCTCAAGCCTCCGATCCATGGTTAGATTCTGGGATCACCTCGGTTCCCATAATTCCGATCCACCAGAGTACCCATGTCATATCATATTTTCCCTCGGTCCAGAGGACGCACATGCGTTGGGGCACCGGAAACAATCCCAAATGGGCGCTTATCATCGGGATTCCCAGAAATGCCTCCAAAGGACCATATGTCATAGGGAACCAAGGTAGTGCTCCACTAGGGCGCACATCCTTGGGTGAAACCTTAGTAACCATCTCTCAAGAAGTAACCCAGAATACTATCCCGCATGATCTGCTCATAATCAATCTATATCCCGCAGGATCTGCCAATAATCAATAAACATCCCGTAGGATCTGCCAATAATCAATAAACATCCCGCAGGATCTGCTCATAATTAGTAAATATCCCGCAGGATCTGCCAATAATCAATAAACATCCTGCAGGATCTGCCAATAATCAATTCTCCTAATATCCAGAAACCAATGCCCTCAGGCTCCAATACTCAGTCAATATCTCACTGTATCTGTCCAACTCCAACCACCACAACGGCACCGGATTACCCCCCGGTGTAGTACCGAACCAAACAACCCAACAAACAAACAAACAAGCATACATTTCCAGGATAAGAATAAAGGAACAAGCATTAACAAACAAGAATAAGGAACGCATACACTAATACGTCCATCGACCAACTCTCATCGAATCACACTTTCACCACAATACACCAAAGACGTTCACTTAATCCTCAATCTCAGAAGTACACACGTTCATCGATACAAATACATCCAATACACTCCACACTTACCGTATACTTACCTGTCACGAACGAGCGGTACATCGATCACCTGATTGTACCCCGTGGCACAACCAGTCATACTCGATCATCCGTTCAACCAACAGTCATATCAATGCACACACTCAACCAACCAAGTACACATTCAACCAATCAATCATCATGTGAATGAACAATTTAGCATTCAATCATACAAGCTAATCTAGTTTCATTAGACTCTTAAGTTAACCTAATAACTAGCGACCAAGCATGTGATCCTAGCACACAACTAATCCGAGAGCTCTTCACAGCCTCTCTACCAGTAAATCAATTTCCCAAGTATTGAAAGCACACTTCACTAATTGTCATCGTCCTAAGCATGCATACTAGACTCATCCAGTTATACGATTATTCTAGTTATTCGCATCCTATAGGCAATTCTAGGACCTTTCCGATTTTATTATCCTAATCATGCATACTAAGTGTTAATTAAGAAATTAAGACTTTCCCTACCTCGCGGTCTTCCTCTCATCACTCTGATGTCACAAACGATAGTCACCACACTGTTCTTCACACGGGTACCGGCAAGGTCTTCGTTCTTCAAGGTCTTGTGGTCTTTGAACACAAAACAACCCTAATTAGGTCCTACTTAACAGTAACAAAAGTCCCCAAAACCCCTCCAAAAGTTCAGCTCCAAAACAAGATCAAAACGGTGGAAAACCTTCAAAATCCCCCAGAACTGGTCGGTCACGGACACTGTCACGGAGCCGTGACACCGACCCTCACGGAAACCGTCACGGAGCCGTGACGTGTGCCGTCACGGTCTCCCTCACGGAGCCGTGACGTCGCCCGTCACGGGATCCGTCACGGATCTGTGACGCTCCAGGGCAGTTCCGCCCTTCTTCAACCTCCAGCTCCTTTTTCCCGAAAATCCACAACCAAACTCCATTTTTAACCATTTCCAGCTCCCAAAACAATCAAATACCTCCAAAACTCCTCTACTCATGGTAGGAATCAACAAATAAACAAGTTTCCAAGGATTCTCCAAATCACAATCAAATCAAAATTCCCAAAAGTTCATCTAAGGTCATCCAACAACAACACCCTCAAATGGGTTCATCAAAGCTTCAACAAGAGCACAATCCAAACCTCCTACTTCACTACTTCTTCTCCAAATAACCAATACAAAGCTAGTTGATCAACTTCAAGCCAAAACCCACAAAAACCCAAGAGATAAGAGTAGATGAAATGAAGAGTTGAGAGTATCCATACCTCTAGGAGAATGAGTTGAAGAAGATGAAGGTATTTTGGAGAGGGTTTAGGTGGAGATTGGTACAAAAGGTCTCTCTTTTCTCTTGCTTTCTCTTCAAGCCACCATGGAAGCTCCAAACTCTCCTTCCTCTCTCAATTTTCGGCCAACACTAGGGAAGATGAAATGAATTTGTCATCTAATGCCCTATAAGACCTAGAGGTGAAAAAGACCAAAAACCCTTTAGTTCTTATCCCTTTAATGGACAACTAGTGAGGGTAGAGATGACATTTGAGCATCTTTCCTTTCCTCCAAGCTATTAGTGACACTTGGCATAGTGGGGACCACTCTCTTCCATTTAAAAATCCAGCAGTCCAAATTTAAAATGTAATGACTCGATAAAAAGCTCGATTTTGACCAAATTTGACTTCCTTCGATATTATACTTAAATGAATGGAAACGGCCCAATTAAGCCAACCGTGATGACGGCTAAGCTTTTTGGGCCCCGGAAAAGCCCCGAGTGACGTCCTGAGTCCTCAGTTGACTTTTTCGGCAGAAAGTCAAACTTGTCTTAAAAGTCACCGGTTCGACTGGGATAAACTGGGAGCGGTTCTTACAACAGTTCTCAAAACCGGTGCATGGTTCAGTACCACCATGAACTCTACCGATATATATTCGGACGAACGACGTTCAACAACAAGGATCGATGGCCCTCTTATTGGCAATTAGTCGAAAGTAGGCGTCCATCAAGACACCAAAACTAAACGTACGATAATCACACTCGATAGCGAATCACAATTCAAGATAGATTGGAAAAGGTTATCCCAACCGGTGGTATTCCTTACCTCGTTGACACTCATTCACGAGCTATCGATCAACACGACCTATAGTCAAGTCCACCCAAGTCACCACTCATGGAGTGATCAACACGTACTGAGACCTCGATAATTTGAACAATCGGAACTAGCGCGGTTCCTTCAATCGTTCCTTGAATAATTCAAAAATAACAAACGGTTAACTCTTATCTTCCCATGTGCCTATGCATGGCACAAAACTCTACCTACCACACAATGCTTCGTTCGGTGCCATCATGTTACTGGCCTGGAAGCTTATGGTAGTCGCCCTCGGCTATCTGATGCCGGATTTCAACGTGAGTTGCTCTCACTTCTATGGCGTAACCTTATGTTTATGCTTAGTCCTCGCGGGACGTTTGACGTTCGTTCTCCTTTTGCTGACAAAGGTACACCTCGGTACTCGCTTCTCGTTTTCCGCTTTCTGCTCCGATGAGAGTGTTGTCTAATGTCCTTGTAACTCTCGGTGCTATCTATCGGTTCAGTGTGGCGCGAAGGATGTGCCTCTTGTAATGCGTCTTCTTGTTGTTGCGCGACGACGCGCTCGGACAGGTCCTTCGTCTTTTTGACCTTTCTGACTGACGTTCGGTGCGATCGCTCTGCTGGCGTGAACCTGCATGGTTCCAGGATGTCGGCGTCGTCATTGGTCTTAGGTCAATTCCAACATTGCCTTCGTGAAATGGGTAGTAATTTGATCGTTTCTTCAGGGACGAACTTAGGGATTACCCTCTAATCCATCCTTACACGTGCAACTCACACTTGTCCAACTATTCGTCCATCAACCGAGGTGTTAAGACCCGAAGGTCGTTCTCAAAGGTTCGACTCTTAAGATTTCAAACTTTTAGTAGGGTTCGGTGATTGTGGGTTATGGGCCCACTGCGCTTCTGTTGCGCTACTCTGATCTTATCGTCACTCGTCATGTCTGATGACCGGTCGGACCGTTTATTGGTCAAGGACGTAGTCTTTCTCTGCTCGGGTGTTCGATATTGATAACATTCAATAAACGTTTGACGTTTCCCACTCGGTTCTTAAAGTCTGATCAACACGTTCGAAATAGGGAGGGAAGCTTTCAGTACGGCAAGTTTTTAGGAACGAGACGGTTTGGTACCACACTTTCATCTCCTAAAAAGTAACCACAAACGATACAACCACGTGTAATACTCGGTGTCAGCAGACACAACTCCAAAGATAAACTGTACATAGATACTCTAAGCGATCTCGAGATCGGTATCAAGTCCCTCAGTTCGGGGCCTGTCAGTCGCGTACACTCGACCCCGTCGCATCGGAGGTCCTCCTCTCGGTGGGGGTGGAATAATTGCTGCTGTGACAGCACGTTCTCTTATCGGCTCTCGTAGGCCGACCTGTGGAACGATGTATAGATCCATCACTCCACGGGCAGTCTCGGCCCAGATGTTCCAACTGTTTGTTCGAGGGAAAACTGTGCCACCGGTATCGTTCTTCTCCCTCAGTTGGGAGGTCGTGAAAAATATTCTCGAACGACTATCAGAATACTCAAAAGTATTTAGGTGGCGGGTAATCCTCTCTAACCATAATACAACTGCCTCGGGGTCTGAACCTCCGGAAAGGTAGGTGTACTTAACCTACGAAAATCTCTGAGTGCCTGGGCCGAGTAACTGTCCATCTGGCCTGGCATCTCGGTAGTGACTGCGTCAACAATAGGCACAGACTCTCGTGCCGGTGTTGCAGTCTCCTGCTGAGCGCTGTTAGGACTGCGCGAACCACCTCATCAATAGGGTCGCCTGAGTCGACTCTGCGACGTGAGGAGCTCTAGGTGGTGACCCCACCTATCTAACCTCAAAACTCTGGTGCTCTGTGGAAGCAACACCCCGGGCGCTCGCTGCCCCTGCCAGACCAACGGCTGGTGTCTGGCTATGCCCCGCAGCCGGGCGGCTTCTGGTATCCCTCGGGATATAAACACGTGACATCTCGTATACTCGCTGTGTTTATAACATATAGGTTCATCTCTCAGTTTAACACAACCGGTCCGATTCATCATATCATGACGTTCACGTGCGTCTCATAACAACAATCAGCGGTTCAATCAAATCAATCAATCAACTCCCACATGAGGGATAATCTCAAGTAATTCACACAAGGCACAATGCCAGAATCATACCCCTCAATTGGTTATCTTCCAAAACGTGGGGTTTAGTATCGTAATACGATCAATTTCATTAAAACTTATCATTTCTTTCCTTCCCAAAGGTTCTTAACTCTTTAACTTTTATCCAACCTTCTTGTCGATCTCACGTCGTTACAACCCTATTCAGGTGTCCTCGAATCTCATTGTAACAACTTGACATCCAACCATCACGCTCGACTACAGTGGCGCCCCTGAGTCAACCCGTGATAGTGCAAAAAAAAATCGGCATGACCTATTCGTATTTTCCACTAACCACCTGCTTAAGCGGGACCATTAATAATCAGTTTCACAAGGTATTCGATACACTGAGTTCTGATGCTCATCAAAATACACAACACAATTAATACACAGAGTTCTCAAGCTCCTCAAAGTTCTCAGTACAATCAATACATGGGGTTCTCGTGCTCCAGAACAGTAGTCACTTAAACAAGTCAACAATTGAATAAGACCATACTACAACTTGAAAATTTTAGAAACGAGCCACCAAAATGGCAACACCACCAACAATTGGCCTACTTTACAACGAATGCATAGCGGGTCGATCATTGCCCGTTAATCCAATTCTGATCTCAACCGTTCGGCTTCACCGATCACTAGGGAGAGGATACCAATCAAGCAATGCAATCATTGTAGTGCACAAGATTCAACTTAAACAACATTGAAGCAATTCACGACTCGTGTCGTTCCAACTCTCCGCATCAATGTTTCCAAATTGCGTCACTAAGTGTCACGACTTAGAATTCCTAACTCTACCCACCTAATTGACGACGGTCCGAGGTTTGAAAACACGTTCACAAAGACACCTGTTTCAAATGAAACCAGGCTCTGATACCAAACTGTCACATCCCAAATCCGGTTCTTGACCGGACTCGAGACGTAACTTAAGAGAAAGCAGTTGTAATAATAAAGGGCATAAAATCAATTAAGCATTCGACTTTATACAGTAAAAAGTCTCCAAATCACACTTATAAGTAAGCCTCCAGCAAAAGGGTTTACAAAAGTCATAGTAGTTCTTTAACAAAGGTTCAAGACTACAAAACAAAGACCAACATCTCTAAGCACCCGGACCCTAGAAGCTCCCGAGCCTCGAGTCCACTAGTCATCTCGCAAACCTGTAAAACGGTCATAAATAGATAGGGGTGAGCTTACGCTCAGTAGGGAAAATCAATAACCAGGTCACCCTTTTTAGTTTAACAATTAGGTCTCCACAATTTTAGTGCGGATCTCAAATACAAATAATTACGAATACGTTGAAAAGTAGGGGTAAAACGAGTGTTTAGCCATCATGAAGATTCAACAATAATCATAAGAAAATAACGTTATAAATGCATTTCTTAAATAGCCAATAAAGGATAGGATGTTCAGATTAATGCCGTGGGACATGAAGTCGCCACCCTCCTATCCACAATACTCATTGTGTCATGTTGGATTTTCCCTCGGTCTAGAGGAGACGCATAACGTCGGGCTACCGGTAACAACCCTTGAGGTCGCATATCGTCGGGATTCTCGGAAACGTCTCCAAAGGACCATACGTCATCGGGAACCAAGGTATAACTTTCGTACGACGCATACACTTGGGTGAAATAATCAGTAATCATCCCCGTAGAGTAAACCGTCTACATACCCCGTAGGGTCCAATAATCTATGTCTCGCAGGGTCCAATCCGCCGGTTATGATACTACCCCCACACCGATACTTCCTTCGGTGTAGGTACCATACCGGATACCGACTATGATACTACCCCACATCGGCGCTTCCTTCGGTGTAGGTACCATATCGGATACCAAATTATCGGCTTGGATACTACCTCACATCGGCGTTTCTCTTTGGTGTGGGTACCCTATGACACTACCTCACCCGCAGCGTGGGTGCCATACCGATACCGACTATGATACTACCCCACACCGGCGCTTCCTTCGGTGTAGGTACCATATCAGATACCAAATTATCGGCTTAGGTACTACCCCACACCGGCGTTCTCTTTGGTGTGGGTACCCTATGACACTACCCCACCCGCAGCGTGGGTGTCATACCGATATAAAAGCTAGCTTAAGGACTCACAAGTGGGTAACACTCTCAAACAGTCAAGGAACAACCGATGCTTAACGAATCATAATTCCATCACAACACACCACAAGAATCAATCATAATCTTATACTTACCATTTACTTACCAACCACGATCCATCGGTTCATCGATCACCTGATCGTACCGCATGGCACAACCAGTCATACTCGATTCCCCAATCAATCATTCAGTCATACAAGCCTTCAAGCGTTCAATCAAATACACAACTAAGCAACCAAGCGTCCAATCAAATACACAACTAAGCAATCAAGCGTCCAATCAAATACACAATTAAGCATTCAAACGTTCAATCAAATACACAATTAAGCAATCACGCATTCATATTTGATCAATCGGTTTATCTAGTTGTGTTAGACTCTTAACTCATCCAAACTAGGCAACCAAGCATGTGAACCTAACACAACAACTAATCCGAGGGCTCATCAAGGCCTCTTTACTAGTTATCAAATCCCAAGTATCGAAGCAAGCTACACTGGTGATTCACATCCTAAGCATGCTTACTAGACACGTTCGTTTAATAGTAAATGGAGGGCATTTATTCTAGTAGTTTGCATCCTATAAGCAAGTCTAGGACCTTTCCGATTTTATTAACCTAATAGGCATACTAGTATTGAAATACTCGAGAAGTTAGGAATTCCCCTACCTTGTGGTCTTCCTCTAAATACTCCACTAAAAGTCAAATATCCCCTACTCCGTTCTTAACACGGGTTCCGGATTGGTTTTCGTCTTCTCAGGCGAAGTCCAAGCTCTCGGGCGAAGTCCAATCTGGTTTTTAACAGTTCAGACTTGCACTCAGAACCGATACAGGCTATATAACAGCAATTTGATCTTTAACTCGAACGGGCCAAAAGCGGGTTAAACGACAAGTCGGGCTCGAGTACCCGAACCCCGAACACAGAACCCGGTGCACGTTTTCCGAGACACGGATCCCATTGCCTGGATCCCGAGGCACAAGTTTCGAAGCACGAGCCCCGACGTATGTTTTCGAGGCACCGTTCGAAAACATTTTAAAACCAACCTGATTTAGCCTCTTATTGATTTAAGTCTAAACTACTATTAACTCCTTTTTATGTTTGTTTCATTCAAGTCCAGATTTGTTCCAAAACCGTCTTAACCCCGAACTAAATCTAACTCCTTTTTCATCCTTTTCATTATAAAAAAAATTGTTGTTTCACTCAACCCAGATCCAAAACAGGTTTTGAATTAACCCAGATCCACAAGAAGCTCGGGACGAGAATAAAAGGGAAAAGGAGGGGAACTCGGTTGACCTCCGACCGGCCACCGGCGGCGCCGTTTCCGGTCGAGGTCCCACGGTCGTGAACTCACCGTAGAAGAAAGGGACGGCGACGGAAGGGCTGAGCACGGCTGTCTCTCGCCCGTCTCAGATATGCACAAGCCCGACGATTGGGCTCGGCTTACACGCGGTGAAGCAGTAAAAAAAAAGGGAAAGAGGAGCGGGAGAGCTCGGTGAGGGGCGTCGGCGACGGCTCGGCTGACGGAGAAGGCGAGAGGGCTCGGGGACGAAAGTCGTGTCCCAGGCGCGCTTGGGCGGCGCCGGCGAGCTCGAGCAGACGGGGGAGAAGGAAAAAAAGGACGGCGGGGTTTCAGTTGAACGGTGAGGAGAGGGGTAGAGGGTCGGAGAAGAGAGGCGAGAGGGCGGCCGTGTGGTGGTGGCGGCGGCTAGGTTTGGACGGAGTGGAGGCGAGATTGAGGGAGAGGGGGGGGGGGGGGTGTTCGGCGAGCTGGAGAAGAGACGGAGTGGGATTTAGGGTTTCTGACCCACTCCTCCGTCTTATACTCGAAGCCCTTAACGGGCATGGGCCTCTAAGCCGGCCTGGCACATGGGCTTGGCGAAGGTGGGCCGCACATCCCAAGGTGAAGACTGGCCGGGTCGGCCTGCTCGGGCCGGGTCTACGGGTCTGGGCGGGTCTACCCGGTCCAGCTTTTTTTTTTTGAAATTCTTTTTTTTATATCTTTTTTTGCAAAAACTCTTCAAACTTCGATCCAACTTCCCACCACGACGTTACTAACAAACGACCTGCTCCTTTTCAACCTCCAAGCTCCGAACGATTAAATTTAATCAATTAAACATTTTTAACGAGGCGGTCTTCACATGTTTCCTCTGGGTTTGGTTCGAACAATAGGTTTTTTCTCCCCCAAAGATCTTCTTGGTAGTCAAGTATGGGTATTTTAGACCCTCTTTTTAGAATTGGAGCTTAATGGTGGCAATAATTTGGTTCCATACCCTACTTGTTTTAGGTTTTAGGGAGTGCTATTGTTTGTTTCCCTGGTTGTTCTTTCTTCTTATTCTTAGTTAGCTGTTCCTCTGTGGTGGTTGTTGCAATGTTCTTGTGCTATTTGTTTTCTTGGATCAGTGTTTATTGGTTGTATTCTTAGCTCTGGTTTGTTTAACCCTTTGTTGGGTTCTTTGTAATTCTGGTTGTATGGTTCTGGTTGGTGTTGTAATCTTCATTCACGGTGTGTGGGGATCTGGTTTTTTGAGGTTCCCCCGCGGAATACTCGTAGGTTGTTTTTGTTCATCCTCTTCGCATTTTTTTATTTCAAAAAGATGGAGCCTTTTTTTTTACTAAAAAGTGCAATTTAATTAATTTAGATTATCAACTACAAGTGAGTGCATCAGGAGAAATCCCTGACCACGAAGAACAGACATAGAACACAAATTGTTCGCTATTCTTTTAACATTATAACTGTCACCGACGCTATTGGATGAAAAGTCATATAGGCCATCGCCATATAGGCAGAAAGGAAAGGTGGGGGGTTGAAAGACGGTATTGGAAGTCCTGCTCCGAAATCTGACCAAGGACTGCATCAGTAGTAGGAGGCGACGCTGCATATGGGGGCAAAGAGACCAAATTTGAACTGCAACAGTTGTATTGGGAGGATATACGCGAAACAAGGTTCCCTCCCAAGAAAGGTCCCTGAATATCTTATCGCTAGCTTTTGACCCTGCAAAAACAAAATCAGATAAAACAAAAAGTACCCACATGATTAGCCAGATCCAGAATCGAGAGAGGGGTCGAGGAGGGTGCAGTGGTGGAGGCCAGGGAGATGGACGCGAAGACAGCGACAACTTCAAACACGGCAGCGACTTTAAAGGCGGTTTCAGAGGCGGCTTCAGAATCCCCTGGAAGTTCCATGCTAGTATGCGAATGTCTGGTTCTCCCGACTGCGATGGGAGGACCCCTGAGCCTGGGTCCCAATTTTGTTGTGATTGGACGGTAGCCGGAAGCGAAATATGAGAATTGGGGGGAGGGGAGTGGGTTTTCTGAGATGAGGGTGGAGATCGAGTTCACGGTGGAGGGACATGTCCTGGCGAGGCAGGAAGGGGCATCGGAGACGCGCCATCGTCTTCCACGATGCTCTGGGACCTGATACCATCCAGCCTGGTCTAGACAGAGTAGGGGAAGATGAGGTAAGGGAGCTACACACTTGTAGCGAAGGGAGGTGGCCGGAACTATGCCGGGAGGATTGGGACCGCCGAGGCCGCGATGAGAGACGACGCAAAAAAACCCTAGTAAAGTGTTTTTCCATTCTGGTTTTTGAAGTAGATTTAGAGTCGGAGCTTTTAATATGCTTTTGTCGATCAAAAAATTTATATTTAAATATACAAGTCCTCAAACCATGAGCATGAACTTGTTCTGACTGGAGATTAAACACATGCAAACCTACATACCAATTGCAATGGAACTGAGCTATCATATTCCTACCTTTGTAGACCAGCTGTAGCTCACACAATATATGCGTTATTTACTTGCACAGCCAGGGATGGAAAAACGCCCCACCCCGACGGATATCCCCGTCCCCGCCTCGCGCGGAGCGGATTCAGGACGGGGATTTTTAAGCGGGACGGGGTACGGGGCCATAAACAAGGATTTTGGCGGGGCGGGGATGGGGAAAGCACTCCCTGCACCCCGCACCATTATTTCACAAGAAAATGTTATAATTTATATATATAATAATAACAATACACTTGTCTAAGAACATTTTCTCATGTTTAAACTTTTGTTGTGTGGTCATGTTTGTAGAAATAAAACAATTTCCTTTTCTTCGTTTACAGAACTTGCTAATACAAAATTTGTTCTTGTTTGATACCGTAATAGAGTTTATAGCTTTTGTCTATGAAATTGTACTCAGAATGTTGTATATTTTTGGAAATATTAACTTGTTTAGATATTTGAGTTGTGATTATGATTTTATATTGATATAAATGCTAATCATATATAATATAATTGTATCACATTATGTATATGTAACTTACATATACATAAGGTGATATAATTATATTATATATAATTAGCATTTATATCAATATCAAATCATAATCACAACTCAAATATCTTAAAAGTTGGAATAAAAAGCTAAACTTCAAATTTCCAACGTGATAATTCTATTTGTATTTTTTTTTATCAGCAATTTTTTTAATTATAAATCCAACAGCTACAAAGTGTAGCTGAAGGACAAGGGCAAAACCCTCAAGTCTTACAAACAAGAGCACAGACAACATGCACTGTCTCAAACACTCACCCAACAAGGGGTGAAAACAAACAACCAAATACATAGGTCTAATAACCTAGAATCAACTAAACTGAAGCACAACCAATACAACAGATCAAACAGAACAAAGGCCTCAGGCCCAAATACAACAAACAATACAACCCCGGCCTCAGGCCAAAACTAACACAGAAGAAAGAAAGTAAAAAGAAAAAAAAACAACTTCGGGCCCAACAAAACAGGTACTGACTGGCGAGGAGAGAGAACCACCTTGAGCTGTGCAAAGACCTCGAACCAAGCGTCTCGAGCCGCACGCCAGACAGAAGACGACATAACCCCAGGCAGAGGATCCAGACCACCACAAATCTTCGCAACGGCCACAGCACCGTCACCACCCGCCGGAGCCGCACCCCACGAATCACCACGAGGCTCCCAAACTCCGACCTCGAGCCTTCCCACCCCCGGACACCGACTCAAAACCAAGGAAAGCACAAACCCAATTAGTCCCAAACACGACCAGAGAGTTATCCCAGAAAACCCTAACCAATATTAGCTTCAAAAGAGCCCTAAGGGCGAAACAAACTCACGGTGGTAAACGCTGACCGTGAGCCCCGAACGACACCACCGAAGTCGGGAGAAGAAAGCTAAAATGGAAGGGTTTCAAGAGACAAACCTGACCGTGAAGGGGCACATGGCTTGGTCGCCTCGGCCAAGAGAAGAACTGATACCCATCTCTCCGGTCTAGACCGATCCCGCCGGCGGCCAACACCTACCGGACGGCCCCAAGGGGGAGAAACAACAACGAGTCTCCACAAGAGAGACAAGCGCGAGATACCAGAGAAGACCGGTGAGAGAGAAGCTCACCTCCTCTCAGATCTGACTCCCATCTCTCAGATCTGGAAGTTCCAAGACCCCGTCGACGGCCAGCACCACTCCGACGCCCATAAAAGGTGAAAGACAGCTTAACTTCCTCAAGGAAGAAGAACCAAGGAGTAGATCTGACAGAGGAAGGTGAAGAAGTGAGAAGTAAGGGAGAAGAGAAGTCGGGCCCAAAACCAAAGAGAAGGAAGAAAGAAGCATAGAGAGAGGGAATAGCCACCGGTGACGTCCAAGAAGGACCGTCACCGGCGACTAGAAACGGAGGAGAGTAGAGGGAGGTCGAGAAAAGGAGAGTAGAGATTTTTAGAGAGAGGCAGGTGCTTCTCTCTCTAGAACTTAGTTTTATCTGAAGAGTTTGATCAGCAATTTTTTATTTTTATAAATCCAACAGCTACAAAGTGTAGCTGAAGGACAAGGGCAAAGCCCTCAAGTCTTACAAACAATTCTATTTGTATTATTATGAAGTCAAGTTGGGAACTGTAAGTTTTATGTTATAAGATATTTCCAATTATGTTAAACTATGATATCATTTTTATATGATTTTTATTTTATATGTGTTGTTTTAAAATTATAGATTGATTATGCATGTTGTTTAAAATTATAGATGGAGAATTGTCCTTTCGAATGTGTATTTTTTTTTTTGGTGATGAGAATGGGACGGGAACGGGGTAAGGAATAAAATCTCCTGCGGGGCGAGAATGGGACGGGGAATAAAATCCCCGTTCTCCGCCTCGTCCCCGCGGGGTCCCCGTGGGTCGGGGTCAATGCAGGGATGGGGCGGGGACGGGGCGGGGAAGCGGGACGGGGACTAGGGTCCCTGCCCCAACCCCGCCCCATTGTCATCCCTATTCACAACCTACTTGATAGAGATAGACACATGATGAGTGTTGACATGAAATCAATCCAAACCTGATCTGGTAAACAGGCCCAACATGGCCCCGGAAAGCAGCAACAAATTTCCCTATGATACCATTCCATAGCTTTACAGATTTTTCAAATGATGCACTCGCCACCCATTGCCCATCCGAGGAGAAATACATATGGTTTACAAGCTACAGCCTACAAGTCAATATATTTTTTTAATAAGGTCACCAAGTGAAAGGTTGTGTTGATCCAAACAATTACTTATACTCATGGCTCATACCTGTTGATGGCCTGTCATGCGAGTTTTAGAATGTTTGCTCACAGCTGGTTCACAAAGGAACATGGTAAAATCATCAGATCTTGACATTTATCTTTCAGGTGTATTGCCTTTCATTTTGTTGTACCCTGGCAAAGAAACCTATTTATCGATCCAATCAAACACGGTGATGAACAAAAGTAGTGTATAACAACATTTACTAAATTAGCATTCAGTGCAAGAACTGAACAATTACCGGGGTACCCAAGTTGCAATAAAATATATGTGCATTCTATATAAAATACTCGGAGAGAATATATTATCGCAAGAACAAATAGAAAAGCTATACCAAACAACAAATACTTACTTCTTTCATTTCCTCTGGAGATGAGAATTTTCTTCTAACAGTATGATCGAAGGCCCCAGTGTACAAAACATACTCGGTGCTCAAATATGAGAATTGTTCTTTGCATGGAGCGCAAGGAATATGTCCTTGACAACCCTATTCCCCACACACCAAGTGCAAAAACACGCAAAGCTCAAAAGGATGCTTATAAGATGTATCTCGATGACTGCATTGATGTTGAATGTATAATAGTGGGTAGCATGAAAAATGAATTGTAAAAGTTATTTATTGAGAAAAAAACATACAACATAATGATTGAATTCAAGACTGACAGGTTTAATATATTTAAGATCCTCATGACATGTCAGATGCCTTCTAGTAAGTCTGTAAGCCCACGTGTCCTCAAGATGAAAAGTCATCTAGAAAACATGGGAAAGATCGATGTCAATGTGGACAAAGAGTTAGCCACAGACGTTACCTTCCGATCGTTACCAGTTGAGTGCATTGAATTTGTCATGAGCTACAATATGGGCAACATGGACATGAGTGTTTCAAAGTTACATGGAATGCTCAAGACAGTTGAGTAGAATATCCGTAGTAAAATTAAGGAAGTTTTAAAGGCTAAGGGAAATGATTTCAAAGGACTCCAGAAGAATACCAACAACGATGATCTGAAGAAAAACAAGAGAAGTTCGACTTCTTCTTCATGTGTTCATCTTGTTGAGATCAATGTATCTACTTTTAGATTTTGGACATTAGATATCAGATCAGGGTCTCACATTTGTACAAATGTGTATGGACTAAAAGGAAGTAGAGGATTGACGCAAGGTGGAGTGGATCCACGAATAGGGGACGACCTGAAATTATAGCCTTAGTCGTAGGAACTTTTGAATTAGTTCTCCCTTACAGACTTACTTTGAAGTTGAATGATATAACTATGTACTCTCTTTCCAGAAAAATATTATTGTCGCCTCCGTATTAGACAAGGAGGGTTTAGAGTTTATTATTATTAACACTAAATGTGATATTCTTCGTAGTAACGTATATTATGCAACTGTCACAAGATTTAGAGGATTATGTTTTGACATAAAGAACAATAATAAGAAGTCTCTCGGCAACATTAATACCAAACTATTCTTACATTTTTAATAGTGGTCCGATAACGAATTTGAACCTTTATGATAGTTCCAATGTTGGACTTTATGGACTAGAACATTCCGACTATTGGATTTTGTCAGACTAGACTATTAGGGTGTCGGTCAGGGAGAGTCTACCTCCATAGAAATAATAAAAATAAGATTATTCCCACAATTTTTTTGTATGTAACCCTCTCTCTAGAAACCTCCATCTTCTTCGCTTCGTTCCAGCCGAGCACCGCCTCCCTCCACCGCCGGTGATCTCCTTTCATGGAGGTTGCTGGCGGTGCCCCTTGTCTTCCCCCGTACTTCCTTTGCTTACTTCTTCTTCTACCCACCATTTCCCCTCTTTCCCCCTTTCATCCCTAACCTCTCAGGCCGTGAAGTTCAGATCTATAGGTTTCTTCACCTCACGCCGGTAGATCGACCCCAGATCTGTTGTGGGAGCCGTTTCTTTGGCCTCTTTGGCAAGATCGGAGTGGATCTAGGGTTTTCTCACTACTGGCTCTTTGGGGTGAAGGGGAAGAGAGGACCGGCTCAGATCTGTTCGTGGGAGAGCTTTCCCCTACCTCTCAGTGGGGATTGTTGCAGACTCGGTCCTCCCTTTTCTCCGATCTACTGGTGATGCTCTTCTCGGCCCATGCTTGCCCTCGTCTCCTCTCTCTGGTAGCGGCTGTGGCTTGTTTTCGTCGGAGCTGGCATAGTGGTTGGAGGCCCCTTGGCCTGAATCTCGGCCAGACTGGATTTCGGCTGAAAAGCCGGTCCTTTCCTCGGATTCGCTCCTTGGACCCTCGTCTGGTGTTGGCCGGCGAGGGATGGACCGATTTCTAGTCGAGTCTGTGGATTTCAGGCGGGGTTAGAGTGACTAAGAGGTATTTCTCCTTCTTCCTTGGGTTGATTGGATCCTTTCCTTTTTCTGGCTCTCTTTCCTCCGATCCTCTGCCTTCGCTTCTTCTCGACCGTTGTTGGGTCGAGCTCGCCGGTTTCGGTGTTGGCCGCCGGCGAGTTCATGGGTGATGTTTCCCCACTCCAAAAGGCAGGGGCTCGGCCAGGTAGTGCCATTTTGGGTTAGGGTTTCCTTTCCTTCAAGGTAAAGGGGTTATATCCTCTGGTTCTGGCTTGGGTTTTTTCTTCTGTTCTTCTGTTTTGCGATTCAAGGTTGAAGGCGCTGCTGCTTCTTCAGGTTCTTCTCTTCACCCCTACGTGGGTTCTTTACTTTACCCCTGCGTGGGTTCATTTCTTTACCCCTGCGTGGGTTCATCTCTTTACCCCTGCGTGGGTTCATTTCAACTCCCCTGTGTGGGTTCATTTCAACACCCCTGTGTGGGTTTTCATTTGGTTGCTTTTGTTCTTTTGGTTGTTTTCAGTTCATCTGGTTGTATCTCTTCACCCCTGCGTGGGCTCATCTCAACACCCCTGTGTGGGTTCATTTCAACACCCCTGTGTGGGTTTTCATTCCCTTGTGTGGGATTTCATACCCCAGCGTGGGTCTTTGTTCAAGAGGTTCCGATTAGAGAGGAACGCTCACTCCTTGTACTTCTCACCTGCTCGAAGAGCAGTATTTATATTATGTCTTTGCTGATAAAAAAAAATCAATTTAATCTCTTTTTTTGTCAGACATGCGGGGTAAGATGTGGTTTCTATTTTTTGTTTAAGCAGTTGTGTTTTACTGAACTTCTAAGTATATATACAAGGATACAATCATTCGTAAACTCATAAGTATCAGTAGATATGACCGGAATTTCAAGAAACCATTAATGATATGAGTTTTATATAATGAAAAAGACAGTAACTTGCTCTATAGTATTAGTCACACACGTATCATCCAACGTTTAAAAATCATATTTACGATATTTAAATTTTTGATCACATACATCCGTTAGTAAAAACTAACAACAAAACATGAAATGACCATAAAGACAAAAGGGTGAAACATGAAATGACACATGTTGTTCTTTTAATTTTTAATTAATGAATTAATTATAAAATAAGAAGAAAAGGGGCATTTCACCTATAAAATCCATAAGAATAATTTTAGTAAGGAAAAAACTTGAGTTTGACAAAATCCGATTCAAGTAAAAAAAAAATACAAACTTACATGATTATGATACTTTAGCTCAAAAAATAGTTAAGAGCACCTCCAACGGTCGTGTCTACGCGTCGTTGTTGGCGTAGACACGATCGTGTAGACACGACTTGTCGTGTCTACGAGGCGTGTCTGCAGGGGCGTTGCTGCGCGTCGTTGCTGGTTCTGGCAACGACGCTGCTGGTCGTGTCTGGCGCCAACGGCTAGTCGGCTATCCAGTCACGACCCGCCACGTGGCGACGCCGACCCCCAAATTCCTTTATAAATACAGATCCACCCTCAACTCGAATTTTACCTTCTCTTCACTTTTTTTTAGCTTCCCTTCCTCTATTCTTCATCGAAATCTCTCCAAATTTTTTTCCTACACTCGTTATGGATCCGAATGAAGCCCTCCAATCCCTTGTCGACTCCTTGGATGATGAAGACGTGAGTTCTCACCACACCGAAGAGGACTACTTGGGGCACTACTCCTCCTTTTCCCAACTCCTCCAATCGGGGCACTCAACGCCGCTTCCTCCATACACCCCGCCGACCCAATGGCCAGAATCCCAAGTGCAACCTTCCCAATTCGTTCCGGCCACCCAACCTTGCCAGTCAGCTCCGACGCAAGCGAGGAGGAGGAAGGGGAAGGCGGCGGCATCTTCAGCGAGGCCGAGACCACTTCCGCGACCGAAGTGGACCCCCGAGGAGGAGACCAAATTGGCCCGAGCGTGGCTGAACAACTCGCTCAACCCCATCAACGGGAAGAACCAGAAGAACGACAAGTACTGGCAAAAGGTGCATGCCGAGTACGAGGCGGTTAGACCGGCAGCGAACCCACCTCGGGCGTGGATGGCGTGCAAGGACCATTGGCATAAGGTTAAAGGCTTCATCACCAAGTTCCAGGAGAAGTACACCAACTTTGAGAACGCGCTGACAAGCGGGAGGAACGAGGTTGACGTCCTGGCAGGCGCTGAAAAGGCGTACCTCGAGGATGAAGAGCATGTGTTCAAATTCAAGCATATGTGGCTCATCGTGAGGGGGCAGCCGAAGTTTTTCACAAAAAACGTTCCCGAATGTGACATCCCCGACCTTGACCTCAACCTCGACGCCGACAGTGATGGAAGCAAGCGGACGAGGATGGACGAGTCTCGCACTTTTGGAGACGACTTCGACCACGAGTTGAACTCGTTTACCACCGAGGGTCGTCCGATCGGCCAGAAGAGAGTCAAGGCCAGGGCTCGAGGCAAAGCCCAAGCCTCCCAATCCTCCTAGTCGGCGGCGTCCGGGCTACCTCCCGAGCACATGCAGTTCCTCGACACTCTTTCCCAAAAGAAAGGGACACAGTTAGAGGGCAAAATTGCGATGCAGAACCAGGTCATGGAGACCCTGAACGCAGTTCTTCGCCAAGACATCACCAACTTGACCGCGGCTGAAAGGGATTCTCGTGCCTCGCTCATTCAAAGCCTCGGGAAGCGGTTGGAGAACTTGGATTAGCCGAGACTTCAATTTAAATTTAGTTTTTAAATTACTGTAATTTGCGTTTTGTTAATAAAAGTTTCAGTCTAGTTGATTTGTGTGTTATTCAAAAAAAACAAATTTTTTATCGAATTATCGGAGCCTCGAGGAGCGTGCCAGGGTTACTATTTGAAATAGTAACCCTAGGTCGTGGCAGCCGCGCCGACCCTGACCCCTCCCCTCCTATAAATAGCCTCACCCCCCTTCTCATTTTTCACACCTCTCACATTCTCTCTCTACAATTTCTCTCGTTTTCTAGCATTTCCTCTTTTTTTTTTCTATCAAGTCGATATGTCTACTTGGGCAACCGGGCCTCTTTGGTCACTAGAGGAGGAAATTCATTTGGTGGTCAATTGGCTCACCCACTACGAGCCCGGGGGTCAGTATTGGCATGGTCTGTACGTTGCTTACGTACAAACCGGGAACGATGCTTGGCCGCCACGGACAGAGAAGCAAGTAAAGGACCACTTCCAGAAGATGAGCAAGAAGTGCAAGTGGTTTGAGATATGCTACCAGAAGAAACTGCCCGACCCTAGGAGAGGGGCAACGGATGCCGAAATATATGCCGCGGCCGTTTCTGATTATGAAGGCAAACACGGGATGTGGAATAAACGTCCTGTGTGGGAGATGCTCAAGGACGATGCGAGGTGGCGTTTACATATAAGTAGAAATAGGAATTAGTTTAATCGTATTTTAATAATTATGTTTTAAATTATCTACATATGTATTAGCGTTTAAATTATCTAGCGTTTTAAATATTATGTAATGTTTGTGTGGTATGAAATAAAATTAGTATTAAAAATGTGGGGTGCTTTTTTAATTAACTAAAACTGTGTAGACACTGCTCCAGACACTGCGTAGACACTACCATTGGAGGAGCAGTGTCTGGAAGCAGTGTCTGGAAGTCAAAAACAGTGGTTAGACACTGCGCATAGACACTGTGCAGTATCTAACCATTGGAGATGCTCTAAGTACTTAGTTAAAGTCCAAAAAACTCCGACTCAAGTTTGAAAAAATTGGACGAATTAACTATTCTATCCATGCGTGCCCTCAATTTTAGGTTCATATGAACACGTATTAAATTTAGATCCGATATGTTTTCTACTTTTCAGTTTAGAAATGGTCTTCCACCAAACTCTCTTAGAGCACCCACATCGGTGCGGGGCTTCATGGCGAGGCAGGGGCAGGGGCTGAAGGGGGAGGTTCGGGGTTCGGGGTCCGCAGCGGTGTGGAGGGGGTTTGGTGCGAGGCATGAGGGGCGGGGGCGTGGGGGAGAATAGGAGGGGTTCGGGGCAGAGGGGCGCGAGGACTTTTTCTACCTCGCTGCCTCGCTGCCCCTCTGCCTCTCTATTGCCCACTGAAGACGTGACACGTGTCCAACCAAAAAAAAAATGACCGTTGCTACCAGCAACAGTATGAAACGGCTACTTTTTTTAATACAAATTATTGTCCCCCAACTATAAATACCTCTCACCTATTTCATCAAATCCACAACACCATTTCTAAATTTTCTACTCCACATTTCATCTCCAATTCTCTACCTTTCATTTCCAAGTCTCGAAAAAAAATGTCTGACGAAGAATGTCAAACAAGGGAGGAGCTGCGGGCCGAACGCCACGAGGTCGAAGCCGAACTTCGTGCTTGGGAGCGAGGATTCCGGCGTAGAACCCAGAGACAGATACAGAGAGCAATGCCAGAATTCGATAGAATGAGGCGACGGCTCGAAGCAGGAGAAGGTTCCCGGATAGAGATTGACAGAAGGCGTAAGCAAGGCCATGTCGACCTGATGAGGGATTATTTTGTCGAGAGACCGATCTATGGCCCCGAATTGTTTAGGCGGCGTTTTCGTATGTCCAGACCATTATTTTTACGGGTTATGGAAGCGGTTGCGTCTCACGACAGGTACTTTGTTCAGGGCCATGACGCTGCACGGCGGTTGGGGTTATCAAAGCACCATAAATGCACCGTCGCGATACGAATGCTAGCATATGGGTGCTCTGCCGATTCATTGGACGACATACTACGTATGGGGGAAAGTACTATACTCAAATGTGTTCGACGTTTCTGTAAAGCCGTTATTTGGGTTTTCTACGAGGAATACATGCGGAAGCCGAATGTGGCGGACATGACGCGATTACTTGAGTCAGGCAATAGCCGAGGCTTCCCCGGTATGATTGGCAGTCTTGACTGCATGCATTGGGAGTGGAAGAATTGCCCAGTCGCATTGCAAGGATCGCATGAACGTGGCGATCACGGGAATCCAAAAATTATGCTGGAAGCGGTTGCGTCCCGGGATACATGGATTTGGCATGCGTTTTTCGGTATGGGTGGCTCGAACAACGATATTAACGTCCTCAACGCCAGCCACCTATTCGAGGAAGCTTTCCGTGGTCGGGACATGACCGCGGATTTCGAGATCAACGGGTATCGCTACAACAAGCCGTATTATTTAGTTGACGGAATTTACCCTCAATGGGGTCGGTTCGTCAAGTCGATTCGCCATTCCTATTCCCGCAAATAGAAGTTGTTTGCCAAATGCCAAGAAAGTGCCCGGAAAGATATTGAACGGGCATTTGGAGTCCTCCAAGCACGGTGGCACATAATGTCAAGGCCCGCTCGGATTTGGGATAAAGAGACTTTGTCTGATATGATGCATTGTTGTATCATTCTACATAACATGATCGTGGAGGACAAACGTGATCGCTATGAAGCAGGGGATAACGATTTATTTTTTGAGCCCCCGCCGGAATTACCTCAGGGTTTCGCACCACCTCAACCATGGAACCGATCCATGCCCTTGTCGTACCACCAGGAACTCCAAGTGCGAGTTAGTGTCATCAACGATGCAACTCATCGGCAACTTCAAGAAGACCTAATGGAGCACTTATGGAATCGGTCGGGCGGGACTTACAACTCCGACGATTCGGACGACTGATAATTCCTTGGTTTTTAGTTATGTATTTTTTTTATGTCTTTTTTCTAAGTTATGTATTTTTTTTAATTTGCATTTTATTTTAATGAATTTTTATTTCTATTAATGAAATTTTATTTCTATTTTATTTAGTAATTGTTGATTTAAAAATAACGTTAACAATTCAGTTAAAAGCTTAATTAATTATACAGTCAGCATTTCTGAAAATCAAGTCCCCCATACAAGCCCCTCTGATGTGCAGTACACTTTTTTTAGGGGGGCAGAACCCTGAACCCTGCCCAGTCAGCAGAGGGTTCTGCCTCAGGGTCCAGGTTCTGCCCCCCTTGATGTGGGTGCTCTTAGAGTTGTAGTCGAGTAGTAGTAGGCCACCATAATGCTCGTAGATCGGTACCAACAGCCCAACGATATAATTGCGACAAGTCACGCCAAACCTCCGTCCTGGAACAAATGTTTTCCCACTGACCGATATGAATAGGGTAAGTGGTGCTCTCCATTAGGGGTGTGCAAAATATCCGTGGATCTGGACCCGCCCGCAGATCCGCCCGGCCCGCAACCCGTTTTTGTCTCACCCGTCGGATTTCGGATTGGATGTGGGTTAAATATTACCAGATCCGATATTATTCGGATGGATATCGGATTTGGGCGGGATGATCCGCGGATCATCCGATCCGCCCGCATACAGCCTAAGCACATCACACGTGGATGCTTTTCTCACCACATCCTTTACTTTCTCTGCACCTTGACTTTCAAACCCAACCTTCTCTCTACATTTTTTACCCTTATCCCTTCAACAATATTCTCAGACTCATTCTCTCTCACCACTTCCTTTCTCATACTCCTTCCTTATCTTTCAACTCAACTCACACCGTCAAAATTACTACTCTTTCTTTCCACATCTCTCATTCACTCTCAACAACAAAATCTCTGCAAGCTTCGTCGACCTCGCTGCCCCTCTTTCACCGTGAGCGGTTCCTACCACCGTCGCCTCTCTCTCCTCACCGCCCTTCTCCATCGTCAGAAGCAGCAGATCTGCCACTCATCGCCGCTTTTCCACAGCCGTGAGCCACACCAGAGTTCTCTGAAACTAGATTCGGTTCTTCTCCCCCAACCTTTTCCCTCTTTCTTTGGCTTTGTGTCATCAGCGGGCAAAATCATAGAAACAGACGTTGGGTTTCCGTTTTAGGTTGTAGGGTTTGAGTGTATGTGCTGCTGTTTTGTTATATGGGTTGTGAGTTGAGATTGATTTTTTTTCGTTCGAGTATGTATACATGTTTTAGGGTTTGAGTGTCTTGTTTTGTTTACATGTGTGACAAATGTATCTAAATAGTTCATATAATCTGAATGAGCAAATATTTATTCGTTTTTTTGCGGATTTAAACCGATCCGCCCGAAATCTTATTGGGCGGATTAGTTTTTGAACTTCGGATTGATGGGCGGATTCCTCACTTAAATTAACCGATCCGCAAATCTGCGAGCGGGTGTATGTATGTGCGGGTTGGGTCGGTTAACCGCCCATGCACACCCCTACTCTCCATAGTGCTCCCTTGTACGGCTGTACCCACCAGTGATGTCTTTTGAAAAAAAAAACTAATAAAATTTGATTGGATAGCTAGAAATTTAATAGTAAGTGTAGCATAACCCTTATGTAAGAAAACATAATGACATTGTCAACTATACCTTCTCGATCGTTTTGTTTATGTGACACGCTTTCTTTTTCTTCCGGTGTTATCTTAGTATACAACTAATATCGTTAAGTATGGTAGGCTCTTCTACAACTTTTGAATTTAGAGGCACTTAAATTTGTTTTGCCAAATAGATCACGTAATTATTCAATGCATTACAAAGATCAAACAATCGTTAAAAATAGAAGTGTGCGTGGGCCGGATAGGTCGGTTTTTATTCAATTTTTTGGACCGGTCCTTTATGTACTGGTTCATAATTTGAAAGACCAGGACCGATCCGTTTAAGTGCAGATTTGTAGCCATTTGAACAATGGTATTAACGGCACGGTCTGGTTTGACCCGTCCAATCATTTTCAATTTTTAAACTTCGTAAAAAAAATTTAATTAGTCAAAGTCATATATATATATTGAGCATGAAAAATTAACCTATTGATGAGTAAACCATTGAAAAATGACTAACAAGATTAACCCGATAGCCAATCAAGTTGATCTTTTCCTAATGATAAAAACACATCATACTTATTTTACTGCTCTTAACAAAGTACATCAAACTAACACATTTTGATCTTCAACTTAAACATTATATGAAAAAGAACAATATAATATTTGATTTATCAGCTAAAATACTACATCTCCCATGACTCAATCCTTTTTTTTTTGAAACGGGTAACCGGAGACTTTCATTAATACCAATAGGTAATCAAACAGGATGAGACGTGACCGCCTCGGGTTCCAGATGTATGTCCGGGCCGACCGTAGCAAGCCCAGCGCTCCTGGACCCATAATAATAGCCCACTTGAAATCGTGGGCACAAACTCAAGATAACTCTGTACCATCGTTTCAATATAACGAGACATAAAGTAAAAAGTTCTAAAACCAGCAAGAAATAAAATGTCCCAAAGATAAGAAACAGATAAATAAAGGTTGCTGAATGTGCAGGCTGCCCGGGACCTCCCAACACTGGTTGTCCCGGGTCTGTAGGTATAGTCTGAGACCGACTCCACCCACCCCTGCCGGGACGGTTCATTCCTCCATCGGAGGCTGTTGTGCCTCCGCCGTTTCTTCTCTCTCCTCCTTCTGGTAGACCGGCCACAGGATTTGATGTTGGGAGGTCTGGTCACCCAGCGGCTTCTTCGACTCCGGCAGACGCGCATACAAGGATCCGCTTCTAGTCTTCAGGGTGGTCATCTTGCCTTTGCCTCGGTTGGGCCCTCATTTCCCTAGTCCCTCATGGGGATCTTTCTCCTTCCCTTCCTCGGTCACTGCGATAGCTCCGGGGTCAGCTCGGTCCACAGTGTCAGCAACAGGATGGTCGTTAGCCAGATTGTCAGGCTTCGTGAAACCCGGTGGCGGTTCAGAGACTCTACGCCCACCCTCCTGCAGTACATTGGTTACCCCTCCTGGGGTAGCCTTAGCCAGATTGTCAGACTTCGGGATGCCTGCGCCGGATGGATCTTCACCCATAGTGATTTCCTTGGAGCGAATCAACGGGTTCAGTGATAGGTCACTCAGGAGATAAGTGATAGTCGGATGTGTCGCCGCAGGGGGTGTATTCCAGACCGTTCTCAGCAGCCGGTCCACATCCAACTGGCTGGGGGCCAGGATAGACTGATCATACCGAATCTCTTCCCGACCGATTCCCGGCAACTGAGTCGGGCAACCCGAGATCCTGCGGGTCAGCATTCCACACCTGCGGCAAAAGTCTACTACCCTCTCATATTGCAATTCAATCACAGCGGATGTAGTGGTACTTGGAAATCTGAGGAGAAGCCTACGTCGCAGAGGTCGATGCAGCTTCATCTGAACCCTTAGCCATAAAAACATATCCTCCCGTCGAGTCATCGGGATCGGGGCCGAAGTGACCTGGGTGCCAATGTTGTCTGCAATGAGACCGCGGATGTAGTCATTCCTGGCTCCCCCCAGGATATTGAGCGCCCGGACCTCGAGCTCCACATGGTTGAAATTAATCTCGTTAGCCCGGTCAAATTGCCTAAGCGGCTCCAGTAGTAGGGGAAAACCCTTAAAGCTCCAGGGACCCCTATGGCGGACATTTTCCATCGTCTCGGCGGACGGGAAATGATAGCCTGTGACCTCCGGAGACATAAACTCCACTTGAATCCGAGTCACTTTCCACTTTTGTAGCATCATCGCGCAGACGACGTTCTGATTGTAGGGCCGGTCCACTGCGACCTTGGCTGCGAGAGAGAACTGGTACATGCCCTTGGTGAACAGTGGGACCCCCTCCTCCGAGACCACCACTTCATCATCCTCGTCCTCCCAATCCGGGATTGCGGATATACGGGTCGATTGGATCTCAGATGGAGAACCCGTCGAACCTCTCCCGCTCGAAGACCCAGGTCTCGAAACCGATATCCGCTCCGACGGCAGAAGGTATCGAGACACCACCGTTGAGGAAAGAGGCCGAGGGAGGGATGGCAGATACCGGTGGGCCTCCCTCACCGTTGGTGGATGCCCGGCGTGAGATGGGACCGTCGCTGGTGTCGCAGGAAGCTCGGTTACGGCCTGGTGCGCACCAGGTTTGTCCTTCAGATACAGAAGGCTCGGCGGCCACCGGGGATCCGGCACTAGGAGGGATGGATCTGGCTCGGGCGACGACGTGAGAACGTCGCCGTGGTGGGGGCCCCGCTGGTCGGAGACCGCAAGGTGGTGAGTGTCTTCTGCATGGGGTTGACACTGGCCGGAAGGCGTCATTTCCGACCTGGAATGACGGGGAATGGATAGATCCGGCGTTGTAGAGGTAGAAATGGCTTGGTTGGCGGAGGGAGGCGATGTTGGCGCTGGAACACGAGCAGATGCGGCGGGGAGCCACAGAGAAGAAAGAGTAGAGTCGGGCACGAGGACGGTTGCGTGACGGCGATGGTGGTGAGGGGAAGAGCGACGGTGGTCGGCGAAAGTTAGCGGTGGCGGCGGCAAACCCTAAGTAGGGTAGACTGAACCTCGAGAGGTAGCAGAGCGTTTTTTTTTTGTTACTTTAAAACTAACCTTAATTGTCCATGACTCAATCCTTTATCTTCACATAAATAAAGTTTTGTCTTATATTTCAACTATATGATCTGAGAGGGTTTGCTCTCTAGCGGCGGCGCACGGAGCAGATAGTTTTGGCCATGGCCATACTCAAGGCCATGGCTTTTTTTCTCTGTTTTGCAGCAGCGTTCATGCTTAGGGATGGTGGAGTGAACGCGCGGGCCGGCGAGTGTGACTGGATATCGGCGACGGTAGGAGTCACGTTGTTTCGGGAGTTTATCCCGTGTTGCCCCACGATCGGCAAGGTTCGCCACGACTGGTGAGGCCCGTCTGCGACGTGGTTGGTGGTGAACCCGGGTACGTCCGGTAGTGATCGGATATGGGGAGACGGGGGCTGGCTTGTTGGGTCGCCTGATCCAATCGGAGGAGAGATGGATCAAGAGGAACCAAGACTTCCTTTTGACCTGGAACCGGTGGGTTTTGAGCCGGAGGATGGGTTGATCTCACGGCAACCCACTTGGTCGTCACCGGAATTACCTACGCCGCGGGCGGAGGGGGTGAGGGTGGGACAGGAGGAGATACACACGGAGGGGGACCGCCAGGCTGTGACGGCGCGGGTGCAGGAACCGTGGCCACCGTCGTGGCTTGTGGTGGTACATGAAGCCGGCAGACGTCGGGAGAAGGAGGCGGCGCAGTCGGGGAAGGAGGTGCGAGTTCCGACAGGCTCATATTGTGTCGAGAGGTATGGGAGGACGACCATCGTGCGGCGGGAGAGAGGAGTCTCGACCGGGAGACGGCGCCGGGGAAAAAACTTTGCGGCGGTTAGGGTTTCGGGTGAGGGTGACGATCTGATGCTGGGCCGGGTCGTGCGATGGGTCGGGCGTGAAGGGCTGGGCTGGATATGGGCTGAGGACGCGGGCCGGGCTGGTGGAGAGCAAGGCCGGGTGTGGGCTGAGAACGTGGGCCGGGCTGGTTTGGTCGGATCAAAATCTACATGGGCTCCAGGTGTGTATCGAACTATTCGTATGGTTCGTTTTTCTAAGGACATGGGGCGCTGGGGTCAGCGGGGAGCAGATGATGTTGATATACCAGTAGGTTGGTTATCGCGTGATCCGACGCCTCCATTGTCGGGAAATAAAAGGGCTGAGAGAGAAGAGGACTCAGCGGAGGATGAAGAATCAGCGGCGTCGAATGAGGCGTCTTCAGCAGCGGCGGGGGGCCTCAAGCACCCTCGCATCCAGGAATGAGTGCTGGGAAGGCCAGGGAGGGTTTGGTCGACTGTACCTTCTCCCTGGTGTATAGGTGGCAAGGGTACCACCAACAGTTGATGAGTTACTTCTCTACCACTTCGGGGTCAGCAATCCCGCGTTCAGGAGCCCTACCATTATCAGTTAAGGGAGGACGACGCACGCTGACTTACCAGGGGAGTAACAGGTCCACCACTGCATGTTTATCCTCTGATCTGCTCGATCAGTTTCTTATGGTTGGAGTATACTGTATCGGTGTCCATGGATGCTACCGTAGTCCCGCCCCCCCGACCGCCATTATGTCTAAGAGCAAAATTTACTTTTCTGCACTTGTCTTTCCATTTCTATTAGATTGGTATATGTATGGTAATTCTTACGTTTGTAGGTACCTGATTACTTTAAATTAATAATATCATCATTTCCTCTAAAAAAAAACGATATGGAATGTGAGGTTTTCCTGAGATATTGGGTGGGCTTCAGATACCGTAGTCTATTGTCCGGCCCATAATGTATCAGTTTAATTTATTTATAAATTATAACCTATGACTCAACCCGTAGTCCATGGAACAAGAAGCATGGTTCCTGGGGTGGGTCGGTTTTGATGGACAGGTCGGTCCACAAACAAAAAAACACACACCCCACCCCATTTAAAACTACTGTGTGGTAGAGGTTGTTGTTTCTAATTCCCGCTTCTGATCCAAAATGTGCAGGAAAGAGCTATTTTTAATCTTCAGTAACAGTCGACATTTCCTCAATCGCCAGATTACTGTACAATTTTTCTGAAAACACGGCGAGAAGATGAGCAGTCGGTCCGCGAAGGTGGTGTGCGTCACCGGAGCTTCCGGCTACATCGCGTCTTGGCTCGTGAACCTCTTGCTCCGTCGTGGGTACACTGTCAACGCCACCGTTCGTGACCCAAGTCAGTTCATTTCTTCACTTTCTTCCCTTTCCTGATATGGGTTTTGCTTTATTACTCCCCCAATTTTTGGTTAACCGATAAATTCTGATCTGGGTTTTCTGGTTGAACCTCTAATCGAGATGTTTGATGGGTGATTGCTGATGTAGATGATCCTACGAAGACAGAGCACTTGCTGGCACTTGATGGAGCTAAGGAAAGGCTTCATTTGTTCAAAGCCGATTTAATGGAACAAGGGTCTTTTGATGCTGCAGTTGAGGGTTGTGTTGGTGTTTTCCATACTGCTTCCCCGGTAACAGTCACAGCCGCTGACCCACAGGTTTCATCTTTGTGTTTTTGCTATTTCCATGTTGCTTTGCATGTCTAATTGTTGGTATATGCAGTTTGTTTTGAACATTGCTTAAAATTCATACTACCTCTTACATCTCAGGTAGAATTGATTGAGCCTGCAGTGAAGGGAACACTTAATGTTCTTAAATCGTGTGCCAAAGTTCATTCCATCAAGAGAGTTGTTGTCACATCTTCTATGACAGCAGTTATGTACAATGGAAGGCCTCTTACTGAAGATACCGTCATTGACGAAACTTGGTCTTCTGATACAGCTTTCTGTAAGAAACAAGAGGTTTGTTTAAGGAGCAACACGATCGATAAAAGCTTTGTCTCATTCATTTATCTGTCATGCTAATATGAACTCTCTTCTCTTTTTTTAGCTCTGGTACATGCTTTCAAAGACCTTGGCAGAGGAAGCTGCTTGGAAATTTGCTAAAGAGAATGAGATTGACATGGTCTTCTTGAACCCAGGGCTTGTTATTGGCCCGCTATTGCAGCCAACACTCAACCTCTCAGCAGAGGTCATACTGGGCTTCATAACTGGTATGGAAAGAAATGACATGTGGGGACCTTAAGAAATAACAAGCAGTCTAAAAGTATAGCTCTTCTCAGTGTATTTCCAAGGATATGCTCAATCTGTAGATTTCTGTGATTGACCCTTTAACCTGTTATGGGAGCTCCATTGTGTGATGTTAACATGATGTGAACTGTGTTATATGGTGTAGGAGCTCAAGCGTTCCCGAGTACGAGCTACAGAATTGTTGATGTGAGAGATGTTGCCTATGCACATATACAAGCATTTGAGGTTCCTTCAGCTAAAGGTCGATATTGTTTAGTTGGACACGTTGTCCCCACTTATAATATTTGGAGGTTCTTGCATGAAAATTACCCATCAATAATCCTTCCTGTAAAGTAAGTTACTTATATTTGCATTGTTCTTAATACAATTACCGATTCATGTGCAACTGATAATGCGACTGATTCCATGTACTGAGTATATTGTGTTTTATGATGGGGCCATATGTTGATGTGTGCTACACAATGTCTGCAACCTCCACTTTGTGCTCATAGTCTTTCAGTTTCTTACAATCCAATTGCCTAATGTTTTGAGTAGTCTTCTAGGATTCATAACTAATAGTTAATAGTCGTTTGAATGAGCCTGTAAATACATAACTAATAGTTCACGGTTTGGGTTGGAAGGTAGACTTGAGTTGCATTAGTCCTTGTTCGTGATTTGCATATATTTCCTTTCTCGTCAGCATCACATTTCGTACTAATTTTGCATTCAATCATTGCCAAATGAACCGTAGAGGATAGAAGAACAAGATACCTTATATTGTTGAGTATGTAATGAGAATTTGATTACATCTCATTTGGGTCTGCAGAAGAGAAGAGGGTGAACCTGCAGGTAGGATTTACCAGGTATCAAAGGAGAGAGCTGCAAGTTTGGGCATCAGCTTCATGCCATTAGAGCAGAGTCTTAGGGACACTATTGAAAGCTTCAAGGACAAGAACTTCCTCAGCTTCTAGTTTCTTGATTTATTCTCTTGCTGGTTGTGTACTAAAAACATGTACATAAAACTACTCTCTATGTAATCACTTTCTTTGAAGGTCATTTTTATTATAATTTGAATTCAAATAGTTGACTAAACTGATCTGCTCTATGCCCAATGCCTGGACTTTTTACTTCTTTTAAATTAAAATGTTAAGAGAGATTTAATTTTTTTTATCATATTATAGGTTGGGGTGGGTTTTGTAATTCCTGACCAATCCGATCAGAAAATATTAATAATTGTTATTTTTATTCTTATAAATCGAGTGTTTTTACATTAATTGGTACCTCAGCAAACATACTTACCGGTAGGGTGGGTTAAAAAAAAGTAAACCTGTAAAATCGACCAACACCAACTGGAATCAACACTAAAAAATCCGGAAAAGCGCCTAACATAAGCAGACAAATTACTACTCTCTCACCTTTGAGACCCTCTCCTAGCCCTAGTCTGTCGCTATGGTGCTTTCTACCTTCTTCGTCGTCGTCGTTGCATCATCAACCCTCAGTGTTACCCCGGCCCTATCTAGGGTTTCATCCCCCCCCCCCCCGAGCCTAGATCCGGATCGGGCTCCACCCCTTAAAATTACGTGGGCGCAAGTGGTCATCCTGACGTCTGATGAATCGGGGTCTAACCCTAAGGGACCTCTAGCACTCCAGAGAAATCCGGTGAAAGGGAAGGCCCCATTGGAGGAGCTTCCAAGAACGGCGACACTAGCCTTGGGGCTAGGGCGATGTCTCCCCAACCCGGCCAAATTTCCAATCATATCGGCGGCTCTGAATACCCCACAGAGGATGACCCGGGACCGATCGAAGCACCTCCTCACAGAAGAATTCCCTTCAACCGGGACTGCCAAGGAGACGAAACTTCAGTCTTCTTTGGAGGGTCTGCAGGACGGGTTTTCGTCCTGTTCTCTGGAAGATGAAGAAGAGATTGAGGTGGTGGTCCCGGCATCTCGGGAGACGACGTCAGCGGCACTGGCTCGCCAGCAATGGGGGATGCTAGCCGGCTTTGGTCATGAAAGCCCCCACGGAAGGACACGCTCCTCCGTATCATTACCAATGCATGAGGTAAGGCGGTGGAAGGGCTAGTGGTGAAGGACCTAGGGCCGGGACTATTCGACTTCTACTTCCAGTCTTCGGGGTCTAGGGCTTGGGTTCGTGGCAACAAACTTTGGTGCTCCGATGGCCGAGTCATGTTGCTTAAGGACCTGGACCCGTGCGCTCGGGAGATGTCTGCTCTTGACCGGGTGCAATTATGGGTCCATGTTAGGGGATTACCGCCTCTGGTTCGGATGAGAGAGACGGGGGACTCTATCAGGGATGCCCTGGGGATGTGTGTAGATGTCTCATGTGACCAATGTGGCATGTGTTGGGAGGGACCGTCAGGGTCCGATTCTGGCATCTCTTGGAAAGACCCCTTGAGAAAGGGGTTGGTACTCTGGTTCCTAGAGTTCCCGGAGCCTATTAGTGTGGAGCTCACGTACTCAAAGCTTCCGAGCTTCTACTATAACTGTGGTCGGCTCGGCCATATCCTGAATGACTGTACGTGGGCGGTTCGAGGACCTCCTCGTTTTGGCTCTTTCCTGCTGGAGTATGACAGGGAGAAGCAGGTCAAACGGTACCTAGCCCACCGGGATTTGGCCCGCTAAGTACTTTAAAGATGAACAAAGTCCTTCGGGCTCTCACGCCTCCTTGGTTGGAGTTTCAGGGTTCGACCAGTAGGGTTCAACCTCAACCCCCAGCCTCTCGTCCAGGGGTTATGCCACGCATTTCCACTCAAGATGAAGGAGCTCGTGCGAAAGTGGAGCAACGGAGTCGGTATTTTCCGGAGCGACTTGACTGGGGGCTGGCCAGGGTACCTTCAAGAGGCCGGCGATTGGGGACCCTCAAGTTGATCACTTCAGGGCGGGGAAGCAGCCCCGCCAGGAGGAATGAGTAGTGAACCAAACATTAGGGACTAGACCTGGGAGGGGTCCCTGTATGATGCGCTGCCTCCTCCCATCATTTTTACTGCCGAGGTCCCTCTGGATCTCCGGTCTTCTAGTCTCTCCATTCTTCTTCTATCCTTGCTCGTGAGGTATCAAAACACCTCTGTGGCGGTTATGGTACTAAAAGTGTCAGAGAACCATTGTTCATCAATTCTGACCCTCTCTTAGTGATCGATGAGCTTGTTCCTCGATGCACATTTATGTAATCATAGTTGATCAATGATATTTCACCTTTCGCTAAAAAAACACTGAAAATTCCGCAACCAATCGGTTTGCGGACTAAAAGATCACTAGTCGGTGATAATTCGGTTGGTGCACGGATTAAAAAAATCACAAACTGGTAGTATTAAAAACCAACCAGACTTAGGTCTTGTTATCAAGCCCATTGTTAAATCCAGCCATCCATTTATTTATATGCCATTTTCTAAAATTATTATCGGTATCCGAGGCCTATTTATGTTGCCACTTGGTCCAACTAGCTATTTTCAGTCTTCAATATTTTTAACGAGTCTAATCCCAATCTTAAGTTAAGTCTTAAGAGCATCTAACGCTCGGCGGAGACGCTGGCAGGGAGTGTCGACGGGGAGGTCGACGATTCGGCGCTAACAGTGAGAGTTAATGTTGAGCTCACCACCAGCACCAACGTTGGCGATGAGTGTTACTTTTATTTTTTTATTCATTTTTTTTTGAACTTTTTATTCTGTTTTTTTCAAATTTTTAATTCATTTCTTTTATAAATTATTTTTTATATATAAATTATTTTATTCAAATCTATATATATTTTTAAATTCATTTAATTCTACTTATTTTATTAACTTTCATTAATATCTCATTATTAATTTTTAATTAACTTTTATTAATATTAATCTTATAAAAAATTCATTAATATCTCATGACTAATTCTTTTATTAACTTTCATTCTTTTATACATTCTTTTTATATAATTTTTTTTATATCAGTTTTATTTTTAATTCTTTTTTATTTTAAATTTTTTCATTAATATCTTATTACTAATTCTTTTATTAACTTTTATTAATATTAATCTTGTAAAAAAAAATTCATTAATAATTCTTTAATTAAATTTTATTAATAGTATTTTATTCCAGCAATCGGCCTTACCACCAGTCTTATCATTTTAACATTGGAGGGTACTGAATTGGTAAAAAAAAATGATTTTTTTTATCGAAAATGGAGATAATATAACTTTAAGATGTTCGCAAAACTGCTAACACCTGAATCTAAAATGAAACTACATTGGAATTGAAAAACAAGAACTGAATAGTAAAATTACTCTTGGACGTAGGGGGTGGTTGGACAGGAGAATTGCGGTAGCATCCATAGACAACGATACAGCATAAGCCAATCAAAGGGAACCGATCGAGCAGATCAAGTGTGGATTTTGTATTGGTGGACCGATAACTCCCCCGGGACATCAGCGTGCGTCGTCCTCCCTTGACTGATACTGGTAGGGCTCCTAAACGCGGGTGTGCTGACCCCGAACTAGTAGGGAAGAACCTTGTCGACTTTTGGTGGAACCGTTTCCACCATACGTCCAGAGAGGCGGTACAATTGACCGACCCCTCCCTAGACCTCTAAGGACTCATTCCTTGAGGCGGGGGTGCTTATGCCCGCTGCCGCTGTAAGTGAAACTGCCCCTAGACGAATAAATCTTGGATCTGTTTGAGTAGAGTTTGATCCATCAATACTTGTTGGGCCGAGATAGGCCCATAGATTAGGCCAGGCCCATTAACCCCATGCTGAAGCCCAATCCCACACCCTTTGTGGGACTGGGTTAAACGGGTCGGATCACCCGGCCACCCAGGTTCCCCAATCGGGTCGTGGACCCTACCCCGGCTCGAGCTCAGCCGCCACGACTATGCAAACGCCGACCACGATGCCGGCCTCCTGAACCAAAGCGCCTTGACGTTGTTCACCAACAAAGAGTGCATATGCTCCCGTCTCAACCTCACACCTCGACTGGTCGTCGGCGTTCGCTTCAGAGCCGGCCGCCAAGGCCTTTGTCCCTCGACCTCGTCTTCCATCGTTGAACCCTCCTTTCCCTGTCCAACCGTCTCACCTCCTCGACTCATCGACAGGGTTCCACCGAGTGACTGATTATCCTCGCAGTTGTCCCCTTTCCACTGTCGAGTCCGACGAGGACACGGGCCGACCACCTATAACACCTTCGTCGGACCTCGTGGCTTCGCCAGGACCAAGCCCTGAGACCATTTTCCTCCCCATCATCGATAAATCGTGGGGGACTATTGCTTCACCGTCGGGAGGATGGGAAACACACGGCCACGCCTCGCTGCAACACCTCCGGTGATCGAAGACAGTGAGCGAAGAGGGTCGACTTTTGCCTATGGAGGAAAGATCAACGACCTAGGAAGAGCTCTTCCCTGCCATGTCGTTGATCCCACCAGTGCAAATCCAGAAGCAATGGAGGCAGAGGTGCCGCCATCTCCCTTTGGACGCAGAAACCCTAAGAGGTTCTTCGCCATCTCCCGAGCTAAGATTTTAGTTCAAAGAAAAAATATGATAGTTTTACTAAAAAAGCTCCTACCACTTATTAAAAAGTGTTGTGTTTTTGTAGTCAACAGCTCAATTGCATCTCATTCATCCATCTTTCAAATGGATGACTTATATGGATTCTCATGGTTAGTGGGTTAAGAAATAGTTTCTATTTGATTTCTCTTCATATAATAGATGAGAAAAGTAACATAAATCGATGAATGGTTATGGTACAACTGCACAATCAAGGATGATGATAGATAGTTTTCTTTTTACGGTAAGTTAAGAAATAGTTTCTATTTGATTTCTCTCCCTTTAATAGATGGGAAAAGTAACATAAATCAATGAATGGTACAACTGCATAATCAAGGATGGTGATAGATAGTTTTCCTTTTATCGATGTGTTGAAATTGCATGTCAAAGGATGTGCTTTACGGCCGGCCATATTATAAGCATCGAACCATCCATTCATTTAGTTGAATAAGAGGTTGAATAAGAAATATCGGAAGAAAACGTGTATAGCATTGAATGAGCACGACCATTTTGGCTATTCCTATTCGTGTTCTTAAATGTGTGGGTGGGCACAAATGCATGTGTGATCTCAGAAAAGGTTCAACTGGTGGAGGTGAAAACAAAACTAGCACTTATTGCCTGCTTAATTGTTCCGTTTCATGTCGTTAACAGCACCTTTATGAATTATGACCGTTGCTTCTTTCTTTCTTTTATGGTGAGTTAAGCTCTCTGTACACGGTTTTTACTGTTTCTTGCAGTTGAGTGTTCCACAAGTGATTCCATCAAAGGAGACTGTTTCAAGTTGATTTTGAATTGGGATACTTATTTGGTGTAACATGTACAAGAGACTGTTCATAATACATCCAAAACCAGGAAGGTGCTCTAAACAGTCTATATAAATACTTCTCGTTCACGGAAAGGATAAATAATCCCTTGTCTTCACAGTTACTCTTAATTAGAATTTTTTTTGACAAGTGGTGTAATTTTATTACTTGAAATTGATTATATTGTCGGGTCTCGGGAACAGGCTTCCCGACCACCAGAGGGTCAATACTAGCGAACAATGGTTCACTGATCCTCGAAATATCATAACCGTCATAGACGGAATTTTGACGTCCTTTGGGCAATAAGATTTTTTTAATATCCGAACCATCACAGACGGTATGTTGACGCCCCTTGGGTGCTGAAAGAAGACGGTACCAGAGATCCTGCAGGACCTCGACGGATTGTGATGCCCCCTGAGCGAAGAGAGAAGACGGTGAGGAGGGGCGGGGTATCGGAGATCCTGAGAGACCTCAACAGTAATAGTGATGGTGGGAGGCAAAGCATCGCCTACGGACCCCTCCCAGGGCGTCCCTAGAGCACTGGATTCATGTTATCATTGACCCTGCAAACACAAAGTCAGAAAACACAACAAAGACCCACCCGATTAGCCAGATCCATAATCGAGGCAGGGGTCGAGGAAGAAGCGGTGATGGAGGCCAGGAAAGGGGCGGTTTCAGGGACGACAGTGACGCCTTCAGAGGCGGCGAAGGCCAGGGAGAAGGACGTGCCGGTGGCTGCAGCGGCAACAGGGCTGATCGGGGGAGATATCCCGATACCTTGGAGGCCCGGGTTAAGGCGCAACCCTAAGCAACACGCCGCCCAAAACAGGAACCAGAACAAGGTCGTGGTAATCCCGGGAATTCAGCGATCTAGGGTTCGTAAGGAGAGGGACATGGTCGTTGCTTGGGTTGGAAGTAACCCAGGAACGGGGACGCCATGGCATCGGGGAGGAGAGACCGAGCCTACATCGGGAAAGGTGGAGGTAGCGTTGGGGTGAGACGCGGTAGGGAGGGGCTGAAACCCTAGGTTTGTCCTCCATTGGAGGCGCAAACCCCCTCGTGGGCAATAGAAGAACATGAGAGGGGGAAGAGGATGGACGCCATATCGACGGAGCATTAGTACCAGATTGAGACCGAGAGAAGCGACTAGGGGTGTCCATGGGCCGGGTCCCCGCCCCGTGGCTAATTTTTTGAACCGACTCGTAGTGACCGGGTTCAAAAAATTTAACCCGCTCCCGGCCCCAGGCCCAAAAAGACACCTTTGAACCCGCTCATCCGGATTATGGGCCGGTTCACCGGGTTGGACCAACCCATCCGAATTTGTTAACAATTGATCACATTAACCGTAAGTAGTAGCACGTATACTTTCAAATATTCTTTCATTATCCGAAAACTCTTAAAAAGTCATCAAAGAGTGCTTATAAGCTCTCAATTTGGTTACTTCTTAATTATGAAAAAAAAATCTATACCTTATTAAATTTTTATCAAAGGTTCAAGGATTAAAAACGTCAAACAGGAAGTTCAAGTTGACTCAAAACAGATTATGATTACAAAAGATGAGTTCAACTCAACACAAAATTATGACATGTTCTATTACAAAATTGGTAATCATCTTCAAAATCTCAAACAATTCACCTTCATCTTTATACGTAAAAGTAATTAAAATTGTAAGAGTGTAGCTTTAGCCACTGAACTTGTACCATATCCGGGTGGTCTGGGTTATGTAGGAAAGCATGTGACGAATTCGCAACCTGGACCACTCACTCCGGGTTTGGTATTTCTAAACCCGGGCCCGTCCCCGTAACCCATGGGGACAAACCCACTGGGACCGGGTGAGCCGGGTTGACCGGGTGGATTGGGTTCCGGGCCAATTTTGGACACCCCTAGAAGCGACAACGGCCTTGGAGGAAAGTCGTCGCCTGGGCTAGAGGTTCTGAAACCCTAGAAAAGCTCATAACGTGTAGTTGGACGGGAGTTTTCAACTCCACTTTCTCTCTTCATTAGAATTTAGAGAGTTGAACAAGTGATATATATATTTTTTTTGAAACGAAGTGATATTTACTTCATTCTGAAATAAGGTGAACATATATTTTGATCATGTATATCCCCTGTTTCATTCTAGTCTCAGATCTCATATGCGTTCATGATTGTAAAAAGCGTTAGGCGTTAGTCGAACAATGAATATCCTTAAGCGCTAGGCGGAGACTAGTCAAGGTTTAGACGGAGCCTAGACGGATTTAATTTTGTAACATTTTTAATTATTATTAAATATATATTACATAAATATACTCAAAATTTTAAAATATAAAAAATATCAAGTATCAAAATACAACAAAAAAAACTAAACGTAAAAATCTAGATGAAAATGACAAACCGTCAAAAAGGGACACGTCCCATATTTTTTTATCAAAAAATTTAAGACCATTACAGACATATTTTGTCTCTCACCTTTTCATCTCTATTTTAAAGGTCTAATTTCACAAATCAGAGTTCCAAGTTTTCGACTAATCGGGCGGGACGACGAGTCGGACAGTTTTCAGATTTTTGGGCCAATGTGAGGCGACTAATCAGACATTTTTTACAGATTTTGGGGCCTAGGCGGACTAGGTGAAGAATTTTACATAAGTGCCAATACATTAAAAGATTTATATATGAAAAAATAATAGTAGAATAAACTAATAATAAGAAATTGAAACCGGGGGGGGGGGGGGGGGGGGGGGTTAATTTCGTTCTCGCTCTCAGCTTTTTCAGTGCGCGACTAGGGTTCGTAGACTTAGACATCGTTTTTCTCTCATGGACGGCGGCGACAACAGTTCTTCCCGGTCACCTTCAAGACCAGAGACGGTGGCCAGTGATCCGGGCATCCTTTTATCTGGATCGAATAGTGGCTCTTCTATTTTAGCTTCGATCATTGGACTGTTTGGTGAGGTCACAAGGGGGGGATGATCTTCTCAACCCAAGTAACAATGGTTCCGGTGATGCTGCTAGGGTCGAGACTCAGAATGGGCGGTGCATCGGGGTTAGCCCGAGGTATGGTTCGTGGTGTACAGGTTTGAGGCCCCCGTCCCCGGAGACAATAAAGGACTACGACGGAGGAGGAGTCTCTCCTGGCTCTGGTTCCTCAAGCGGCGGCGGGGCTAGGCTCCGGCACACCCGAGTCAATTCGATTTGTGTGCGGGGAGTGTGTTTCATGCGCTTCTGGGACATGGATGGTGATCCATCGGGGAAGAGATGGCCTTGGTGGACGGCTCAAATACAGCGAAGGGGGACGAAATGGGTCCATTTCCAGCGGAACGTAAGGAGGCGACGGAAGTGGGATGGTGGAGGTGCGGCACTTGAAGGGGAATGAGGGCGACACTTCCGGCTCTTGGGCCGTACGTTTTGGGTCGGCCCACTTCTCATCTGGCTTGGGCTAGATATCCACAAAGGCAGCATGATCGAGTCCAGTTTGGGTCGCGGTTTGGTCCTCGGGTCTGGGCTGAACATGAAGGGACTAGGCAGAGTTCGGGTCGGACAACGACATTCGATGCAGTAGGAGGTCGATGACCTTGGTGAGATCTTAGGGGGTCTAGGGATCCATGAACTAGTTACCCCCCCCCCCCCCCCCCCGACGGAATTATGTGGATGATGCCTCAACTTTTCTTACGCCATGACTGCCCGAGTACTCTCCCCCTGAACCTTCTACTGGCAGTCGTTGGTAGATTGGATGATAGAACTTTGGCAGATTCCAGACATCATTTTCCGTCCACTCGAGGATGGAGTGGTTGTATTTTTATTACCCTCGACACGGGAGAGAGTGCGGTCCTATTAAGGGAGCCATGGAATTTCAGGAGATCACTGGCTATACTAACGAAGTTGCGTCACCAAGTGCGACCATGGAACATCTTGTTCTCACACTTCTCAGTTTGGACACGTGTCTCGAACCTCCCGGTGGGGGCCTGGAACAGAGGCGTCAGTTTTTGTTTGGGGAACTCCCTGTGCGTCTGCCAAGAAGTGGACAACGAAGCAGATGGGATATGCTGGGGTTAATATCTGAGGATTCGGATCCGAGTGGACATCCGAGTACCGGTACAAAACCAACTCTATTTCAGAATCGCAAAATCAGTGGTACGAAATTTATTGCACATTTCTTATGAGCATTTACCAGACCATTGTTTCGGTTGTAGTTATGTGGGACACCTAGTGTCAACCTGCCTCGCGGGAACACGAGAAATGAAGTCTTCCCTCCGATCCCCTACGGACCCGAGATCAGCAGGCTCTCGAGCCTAGCAGAATAGGTCAACTATGGGGACCAATTAGTCATATCTAGGAGGATCTTCGGGGCGCCTCGCTCCGTCCTTTAATCGACCCATAAACCTTAATGGGGACTGGAAAGGAAAAGGTAAGGCCCGGGCGGAGGATGATATCTCTCCTCCACGTGCCACCTTCTTTCCCGTCAGATAGAACAATCTGATCCACGACCTCGGAACGCATGGTACCTTATTTCCCTTCAGGGTAAGGAACCCAATGTTCCGAAGGAACCCTCTTCTCGGGATAGAAACAATAGGGCTCCAGGGGACGAAGTCGGATTCCTTCCAACTCATTCCCAAGGAGTAGGACTGAGGACCACCGGACGGAGCCTATATAGAGGGGAACTGTTTCCCTACCAACAGGGAGGAAACGTCTGGCGGTGGAGAATCAAGAGTCATAAGGCTCTTCATGAACTACGGGAATCTAAAAGACAGCGGTGGGGTCATCAAGAACCCTCGCCTCCATCAATAAGGAGTTCGGGATCCACTAGGGGATTGGCCAACAATGTCGCCCTAGTGGACGTAAGATGGCAGTGGCTCAACCAAATTATGGTATGGTACTCTCCTACCATCTCGGATGCCAATATTCTCGCATTCTGGGAGCCCGACTTTACCATTTCAGGGAGGACAACGCATGCTGGTACCTCGGGAGAGTTTACAGTCCACCATCGCACCTCTCCAGTAATGGGTCGGCTCCACCCTAACTCTTAGTTTGGCTCTATCGTACTAGTGTCTTCGGACGCTACCGTATCGTTAGTTGTTGAACGCTTTTATAGAGGACATCAATTTCTTCATCTTTTTGAAGTTTTCTACTATGGCCCCATGATGCTAGGGCATTTCTTTAGTTATCTCCTTTACTTGCTACTCTTTTTTGGTAGCCACTTTGGGTTGGGTACTGCTATTTTTACCTTCGTTTAATATATCAATTTGTATCCTTTTCAAAAAATAATAAGAAGAAGAAATTGAATATTGCCATTGAACTCGTTCTTAATCAATTAATTGAATAGATTATATTTGATAAATTAGATAAAAGAAAATTGTGGGATGGTTTTGTTAGGGTTTGCAGCAAGTTGTCGCCCTCTTTTCCTCCAGTCCATGAAGGTCTACTTCACAGCCGCGTGTGGCCTCCATATCCGAGCCTCGTCCCGTCCACCACCTCCATTAGTGCAATAGTTCCCTCCATCCTCCATGTTGCCCCAATAATCTGTTATCCCTCAATCACAAGTGATTGAGCCCTATCACTTCCTCATGCGCTACCACCAACCTCGTCCACCATCGATCACGACGATCCACCCCCACTTCATCCTCTGTCGTCAACTACGCCACTGCAACCTCCTCCGCCACCACCACCGCCTCCTCCGTTGTCATTAAAGTTGTTGCCATCGCCACTTCCTATACTACCATCAAAGCCGCTGCCACCTCTTCTCCTACCACTAGAACATCCGTCTCCATCAGGGCCTCAACTTCCACCAGCACCTCCCCCACAATCCCGTCTACTACCTGTGTTGCCTCGGCCGCTAGCCTTCCAAATACCTCGTTGGTATCCGCCTCTACCGCATGCGTTACATCCTGCGCCGCCTCCATTACTCAGTGCAAGGATGCATGAGATCCCTTGCTGGCTAGGTCAATCAGGAGAGGTTTGCTACGCAACCTCGTCACACCAAATGAAGCGAAGGACGTGCAATGGGGCGTGTATGAGGATACACACCCCATCCTGTAAAGGTCGGACAGTCACCGACACCCTAATCCTCCCATTCCCTAGAGTTCTCCTTGGATGTCTTCCCCCTTCAACGGATCCATATCAATCGGGGAAAACATTTTCAGGCCGAGTCAGGAAATAAGTACTGTGAGTTGTACCTGAAGCGCCACCATTGTGGACCCTGTCCACCAACTTTTCTTCTTGGAATAGTCAGGATTCGGGATTTTTATTATAAGTTTAACGTCCGATACCTACAAGTTAAGACTTATTGTTACAAGAGTTAAAGTCTGGTACCTACGGGTCAGGACCCAGTCATATTTTTTCATATTTGTTTATTTTTATTTGCATTCCGTTTCGGTCTTCCATTTTTTGATGTGGTACTTTTAATTCGGTCTTCCTCCTCCGGCTCCTCCTCCCGCACTAGTCTCTTATTCCCAGACAGTGACGGGGCTACATCCTTTGCCATCCAGGCGGCCCAGTTCTCCTCGATCCCTGCTTGACTGCGCCCCCACCACCCCGGCCCCTCCGTTCGCCCTGGTGTTCGTGGGGCCTCCTTAGCACGGACACCTTTATCCGACCCCCCTACACCTCTGTCCGACCCACCTAAGTAGGTCCAGTTCGTTCCCGGGGTGGCCTTCCTATGCTTCGCCTTCTCCAAGGCCGATCGCGGGTCCCCAGGTGCTCTCAGGGATACACCCCTCGAGCTTCTCACAACCGGACAGACCGGAAAGAGGTGACCCTCACAGCAGCACCCGAAGCAATGTTCAGGTAGAAATTCATAGGAAATTAACAGACGGGTCCGTACCTGCGAGACAGAGAGGCGGAATCAAAGCTGGCTCTGCAGAGGAATCCTGATATCAGCCCGGATCCGAACCTTCATGAAGTCCCCCCAACAGAGCCCGTCCTTATCAACATCGACACCTTGATAGACGCCCAGCGCGTTGCCAACCCTGAAGCCCACATCCCTCGTCCAGGCCCCTACCGGAAGATTTGAGACCTGCGCCCAAACCGAGAAATGGTGGAATTGCAGGTCACTAACTTGCATATGCGCTCTCAGATCCGTAAACAGGACCAAAGAGTCTCTAAAGGACCAGGGCTCTCCCACCAGAACCCTCTCCCTTTCCTTGGCCGTCCTGAAAAAGAAGGCCACAAGACCCCCTTCCAGTGGCTTTGCCTCGACCTTCATCCCCAAGACGTCCTCCATACGCGCCACCACTGACTTCCAGAATACGGTCCTGGAGGTCAAGACCTTTGCTGCCATCGCGTACTTATACCAGTTGCCCCTCCCCGTAACCTCCTGAACGGGGACCACGATTTCCCTGATCAGCATAGCCCCCATCTGACGGTCCAGCTCCACCTGTGCCCCCCTATCAACTCTATTGGCCCCCATTGCCTCGCCCCCGAAAGACGAGTCAGGCACCCGAACCGTCCCGGCCCTCGGGTCCGCCCCGCCCGGCCCATCATGTGCACCCCGGCCCGCCCCATATCGGGCGGCCCACTTCGCTACGTCACCCACACCGCCCCGAGTCCAGCCTGGATGAGGGCCCAGCCCAGTTCGCGGACGAACAGGCCTACGGGCATCAGACATGAACCCTCGGCCCAAACCCGCTTCCTCCCTGACCCAACCTGGCGAAACCCTAGCCGCCATGGGATCCTTTCCCTGCCTTCGCCGCCAAGGCATCTCCTCCGGCATCTCCCTCGCTGCCAGCTCCGCCTCCGACTCCGGTGACCCCAACCGCGCCCCCAAACCGGACACAGAATCCGATGAGACCACCACTGGATCGTCTCCCGTACCATGCAGCACCCCCTCCACGGCATCCACGCCGCCCAGCCCCGTCCCGCTCCGGTTACCACCACCGCCCAGCCGGCGTGGCCTGGGTCCCCTCGCCACCGTACGGCGGAGTGTAGGCGGTCCAACACGAAGCCGACCACCCACCACCCAGCCTTCCTCCTCCACCGGTGCAGCCGAGAACTGCATCACCGGTTGGCCCGACTCCCTCCCCGACCAAGCCCCTACCGATATCACCGGCGTGACCTCCTCCACCGGCGTCATCTCCTCCACCGGCGTCCCCTCCGTCGAAGCCTCAGAGCCCCGCTCCGAGCCCTCCTCCGGCTCCACCCACTCGTGCCCAATGACATCCCCCACCAACGGGGAACCACCCTGCTCGCCGGACACCATCAGACGCGGTCCCCAGTGGACGGCGTCCGCCACACCCTCCTGTCCACTCGTCACCGTCTTTGAAGGCTCCATAGAAATCGGCCTTGTCTTCGCAAAACCTGCACCCATAACAAACCCTAGCAGAGACTAGAGAGCGGCTGCGCTTTTTTACTATATGTTATGTTTGATCCGAGGAATAAAGTAAATTTTATTAAAATAAAGGAGTAAACTTGTTTGCGGAAAAAATTAAGGAAAAAAAATGAAAAAGAAATGGTTTCATAAAAAACGTAAACCCTACGCGGCGAACGTGCGCTAGGTTCATGAATCGAAAACCTACGCGGCTTCATTACTTCGCAAACCCTATCAAAATCAGGTCCTTCTCTCAGCTATATTTACTCGCAAGTCCCTAATTATTTCGAATTTACCTTTTACTCACCGTTTCAAAGAAGCTGTAGTTTAACCTTCCAAGTACTACAGCTTGAAATTTATTTTGGAAGAAATATACAAATAGTTAGCGTTTTAAAGCAATAACTCATTCAAATTATGAGGTGTATTTCCAGAAATCGACAAAATTATAAACTAATAACATGTGAGGGGCAGAACCGAAAAAATGAAAAGAAAGAGGCCCCAAGGCGAGCAATTAGGTAAGAGACGAATGTGCGGTGTGACAGCTATAAATAATCGCAGAATGGAAGAAATATTCACCAATCTCATCTTGCCCACCTTTCATGGCCGCAGCCCCCTATTGGGACGTCTTTTAGTTGTCGCTTCCCCCAAATTTTCCTTCGTTTTCTCGGGAAAGCAGTGAGAAACTTTGCGAGCGAAGGAGAAGGAGGAGAGATTCAAGTCCGATGGCGTCGATGGCTAAGTACGCGGAGCTGTTGGACACGGGGGTGAGAATCGCCGCCAGGTTCCACTCGCACTGCCCCCAGACGGCGCGCCTCTACTACCATCCTCCGGCGAACAACGACGGCGCCTCCGCCAAACGCGGCGGCAGCAGGAGTGCGTCGAGTGAGATGCGTTTCCAGGGAAGCCCTTGCGGGGTCGACACTACCGAGTTTATCCTTTGTTCCGTTTAAGTTATGTGATTCATGATGTTCAATGTGGAAGTTTGAGGTTGTTTTCGAAATTTCAGAAGTCGAATGTATCAATTCGGTTTCAAAGTTATTAAGAAGTTTTTATTTTATTTATTTGTTTTAAATACCGATGGAAATGAATGATGACCTAACACTGTCTGACTAACGCCTCCACGCTATTCATTAATTGATGAATTAAACAACTGCCAACTATTTAGGCCCTCGCTAATTTCAATTTTTTTCGAACTAAAATATTGGTTCATTGAACCGAATATATAATTACGTTCTGTTTGATAAGTAATTAGGGGAAGTATAATTACATTCTGGTTAAGAGGAAAAATCAAATAGAAACCACAACTTAACATAAAAATTGTATGAACCAATCCAAACCATTCATTTTAAGAATGTATGAGATGCAATTGAGGGTTGACCGCAAAAAAACAGCACTTTTTAGTAAGGGGTAAGAGCTTTTTAGTAAAACCATCATATTTTTTTTTACCAATTCACTAATTTAATTTTTCCCGCTTCGTTTGAACTCCGATTGGCTTCAAACTTGCGTCATTAGTTTTGTTTTTTCAAGTGCTTTCTATTAAGATCAGTCATGAATATATTTTGAAGCACGAATTTTTTATTTATTTTCGAGATTGTTTTTTTTTTAAAGTTAAGTCTGTGTAATTTTTATCAACACTATACACTGTGTTTACACTATACACTGGATTTATCAACACTATACACTGGGTTTATCACCTCATTTTCCAAAATCGAACATGATTTTTATCACATCATCACATGTTTTTTAGTTTTATCAACACTAAATACTATGTTTATCATTCAATTACATGTGTTTTTATCATCCCATCACATGTTTTTTTATCAACACTAAACTCTAGGTTATCACCCTTATTTCGGGGCTGATTTTAGAAAAAGTTAAGTCTGGGTAATTTTTATCAACACTATACACTGGATTTATCAACACTGAACACTAGTTTTATCACCTCATTTTCCAAAATCGAACATGATTTTTATCACATCATCACATGTTTTTTATGAACACTAAGCACTAGTTTTATCATCACTAAACACTATTTAGCACTAGTTTGATACTCCGATATAAAAAAATTATTAGTGAAGATTTATCAACACTAAACATTGTTTTTATCACCCCAATATAAATTTTTATTTTCGTGCTTCAAAATATATTCATGACTGCTCTTGATTTAAAGCCCTTGGAAAAAGAAAAATATTGGCGCAAGTTTGAAGCTAATCGGAGTTGAAACGAAGCGGGAATGATTAAATTAATGAATTGTTGAACAAAAAATGGACATTTGTCCACATGGCACCATGTTATTACAATTATGCCCTTACTTGTGTGAGAAAGTAAGAAAGTTGCGTGAGTTTTGGTTGAATTGGGGTGATGATGTGGCATTATGGCGAATGTTGGATCTAAAAGGTGTATGGGTAGGATTGGTTCACACAGTTTTTAGGATAAGAGGGGTTTCTATTAGATTTCTCCTCTTCTGGTTAAATACTTGTTTGTATGTTTGGTCACGTACTGGTCTGAATAGTAACAGAACTCACTCAAACCCTAGCATAGAACTACTGTCGTCGTACAAAAAAAAATTAATGGATATAGTCATGACTTTTGTCATAGTTCTGCTTGTTTCTTCTATTTATTCTCTCTCTTGCACTTCCTCTATGAGTATTAAGCGACCTAAAGTCGTCCCTGAAGTCGTTGGTAGCGTCTCTGAAACCGTCACCAGTGTCTCTGAAACCGTCGCAATCGTCTCCGGCGCTTCCTACTCCTTGGTTTCCACCACCGCACCCTCCTCAATTCCTCTTTCGATTATGGATATGGGCAATCGAGGATGTCTTTTTTATTTTATCTGATGTCGTTTTTATAGGGTCATTGACTAGTGAGCAGAGGTTTGAAACTGATGAATGCGGATTGTGTTGCACTTTACTGAATATGCAGCGTTTAGGCTACACTTTGAACAATAATAGTTAGTTTCGTCGTAATTTAGTTTTAGCTCTGCTTCCCTTTAGAATTGATGAAAGCAGGTTCGGTCGTACTCTATAGAATATGCAGCGTTTAGGCAAGACCTTGAGCAGCCATAGTTAGTTTTTTTTAAGTTTAGCTTTAAATTGCCTATATGGCGTGTCATCCAATACCGTCTACGACAATTATATTGTCAAAAGAATAACGAGCAGTTATGTTCTTTGTCTCTTCTTAGTGGTCAGAGGATGTTGATGCACTTGCTTGTAGTTGTAATCTATTTTAATAAAATTTACATATTTTATTCAGAAAAATGTTTAGTCACGTATTTTGTGGTTATATTATATGTTTTAATTAAAATGGCTTTTTAAATAATTGGTCACAAAACCGACTAATTAACCTGACTATTATTTGTTATAAAAAAGAAACAAAATATTTTAGTTCGTTAGTCATGTATGAGAGTAACATCACGATTTTGCTATATTTTTTTAGGATAACAAGTGCAATTTTTATTAAAATATAAGATAGGCCGATGAACACATAGGTGCACTCATCTTACAAAGCAGATACCAACTAACGAGCAATAAATAAAGATAGAAAAATAAAGTGTGCTCAAGGACTAGGGGTGGTCGAAGGGGGTATCCGCGGTAGCATCCTGAGATACCGATACAACATGCTTCTACCAAAGGGCAATGGGCGAGCCAACCGAGTGAAAGAGGAATACTGGTGGACCTACATCTCCCCCGGTGTGTCAGCGTGCGTCGTCCTCCCTGGACTGATAATTGTAGGGCTCCTGAACGCGGGAATGCTGACTCCGGACTGGTAGGAGAGACATATGTCGGCTGAGGATGGAACCATCGCCATCTATCCGCTAGGAAGGGGCCATAGCCGACCCACCCCTTCCCGAGCCACCTCATGCTCATTCCTGTAGGCGGGGGTGCTTGTGGCCCCCGCCGCTGCAGCTTGTGGCTCCCCATCTGATGCTATTATGAAGTTAATCATTGTGAATTTTATAAGGTAAATTGTGATTTTAACCCCATCTAATAATAAAATAAATACATTAAATAATAAAGTAAAATCTAAGTATTTATCAAAAATGAAAAAACAAAGAACGACACTCTTTTCTCGCATGGAAACCCTATGGAGTAACAAACTTCAACACAAGTATACTTCCATATTCGGACTCTGTATGGAGCTCTCTCCGAATTCCATGATCGTTGCGTGCCAAACGGTCTTCATCGAAATGTTTTGGTTGGTTTTCTAGGTTTTATTTCACGTTGCATGAATGTGTATGAACTGGATGATTCTTAGTTCAGAACCAGAGAATCGATGTTGTTTTGTACTTTTGGGTTTGCAATTTTGTGTTTTACAGATTGATTGTTTTGTAAAGTTCTTCGACTACTGATCTAATGTTGTTTGCTATTTTAGTTCTTGTATTGATATTATAAAAAAATCGGCATGGGTCAAATTTTCTGTTATTGTCCCCAACAATTATTGAATTCCTAATCTTGTAATTACCAATTCAAGTATGAAACATGTTGGAAAAAGAGACTTAATGTGTTTTGCTTATATGATTTTGTTGATAATTTTAAAGTTCAATATATTTAAGGGAAAACTACCAATACCTACCCAAAACCATGTCATGTTTATCCTGAAGTTTAAAGTTAACTGATGCATACCTAAAGTTACGACTTGTAACTAAAAATCCTTTTTGACAGCTAAAATGACGAAAATACCCTCATTGATTTTTGTAAATAATTTTTTTAAAGTATAAATGAAGTGATCATTTAAATAAAAATGAAGTCATTTAATAAGTAAATATATATATATAACAAAAGTAATTTTAAATAATTTTTTAACATAATTATTGAAGTGTAGTTGAGGGTATTTTCGTCATTTTAGCTAACAGAGGGGTTTTGAGTTACATTTCGAAACTTAAGGGTATGCATCATTTAACTTTAAACTTCAGGGTAAACATCAGTTAAACAGGCATGGTTTTGGGTAGGTATTGGTAGTTTTCCCTATATTTAAAGCACTGTTTTTAAGATTTTACTTATCTGTTTCGGAAATTTTATTTAAAAAACAATAAAAAGTAATGAAAAACTAAATATCAAAGTTTTTTTTTGAAAGGAATACGAATTGATATATTAAACGAGAGAAAAACGATTGTACATAACCCAAAGTGGATACCGCCACAAAGTAGCAAGTAAAGTAAATAACCGAACAAAAGCCGTAACATCATGGGGAAATAGTGGAAAACATAAAATTGCTCAAGAAACCGACATACTCTATGTATGTGTTCAGCAACTAACGCTACGGTAGCATCCGAAGACACTGATACAACATAATCAAACTAAGAGCTAGAGCAGAGCCGACCCATTGCTGGAGAGGTGCTATGGTGGACTATGAACTCTCCCGAGGTATCAACGTGCATTCTTCCTGAAATGATATAGTAGGGGCCCCAAAAACGCGAGAGTGATGACCTCCGAGATGGTAGGAGAGTACCATGCCAGGATTTGGTGGAACTACTGCCACCTTACGTGCATTAAGGCGGTGTTGCTGGCCGAGTCCCCAGTGGATCATGAACTCATCATTGATGGAGGTGAGGGTGCTTGACGCCCCTCGCCGCTATTCGATATGCCCCTCGGAATGTGCAAAGCCCACAGGCCCTAAGACTTGATCGACCTCTGCTGGACTAGCCTATGGGCCCTATGGATCTCCAGAAATCCCTGGTCCACAATTGTATGAGCCCCAAAAACCCATTGGGCCACAAATGGGTGGGTCTGCCCAACCCTTGCCAAAACTGGGAGAATCGCCCATGTCCTGGCCTCGTTCGCCCCGAGACCCGGCCCGCATCGTTGAAGCCCTAATTCCAGTAGTCGACCCCTTCTGCCACCGCCAAACACACGAAACCAGGTCTTTTGCCCTGGTTGTCTGACGCTGATCGTAGGGTACTTGGACATTGTTATCCCTTGTCGTACATATTGATCGGACGGTAACTAAACATCGTTGTCCCACAACAAGAAGCCAGGGGACCGATGTACGTAGTAGCGACCATACCCCTCCGAGGACGGTCGTGCCCAAGTCTTCGAATGAAACGAAAAACGATGATAAACACCTACCAAAGCGAAACATACCTGACGCTCGTGTGGAGAATGCCATCATTTTCCGTACGCGCGGGGGGCTTCCTGTCTCATCCTCTGGTCGTCGTGCTCGAAGCCGCAAAACCTTCTTCTGTCTTGAACAAGACCCTAGCAACGATGACTCCCTAAAACTTTTCCTTGACAGAACCTATTGCCAAAGAATACATAACAACCAGACCAACACCACACACCCGTGACTGAGCGTGGTCTGGTGGTCCCTGACCAAAATAACGACGACCACGCCGCTTTTCCCTATTTGCTCTCTTACTTATTGTATTCTGTTTTTATCTTTCTGTATTATCGTTTAATACTATATCGTACTAAATCAAAGAATTAATAAAAATTAGTGAAATCAAAGGAAAAAATGTAATAAAAAATTAGGAGTTAATGAATAATTAAATTAAAATAAAAAATTATGAAAACAAATATACAAACAAAAAATAATTAATTAAAATAAAAAATATATAGAAATTGAAAAAATTGATACATTTATTTAAAAATTTAAAGCTTGAAGAAAGATATTATTAACATTTTACAATTTTATGTTTTATAGAATTAATGACATAGTTTTTAATATAACGTAAATTTTTCTCTCTCGCATGAGAGATTTTCCTCTCTGACCTAGCCGCCAAGCTATGGTGCTGTCTTCTCCTCTCCTTGCCGCTGAGGACCCTGCCGCCGCTACTACCCCTGTGGTTGTAATAGTCAATCCCTCAGTCGTTCCTCTTCTCCCTTGTGAAGTTCTGCTAGCATCGAGAATTTCTTCTCTACTAGGATTTGAGCCTCCAATGGAAGACAAATCGGATCCCTTGTCTCACTTAGATCCCTTCTCTTCATGGTGTCCTCACCATGGTAATTGTGAAACTCTGCTAGCATTGAGAATTTATTTTCTGCTAGGATTTGTGACTCCAATGGAGGACAAATCTAGGGTTTCATCCCCCCGCTGCCACGGTTCTCTCCGGCGCAAACTTCTCCTATATTGGTGTTCTTCCCGGTCTCTACCCTCTTCTAGTGATGCTAAACCAGGATTGGAGGATCCTCATCGCTGCGAGACACGATACATTCGCACCCGGCGCTGCCGTGGTCATCGTCGTCTCCACCTCCTTGGCCCCCACCGAGGCGTGCGAGGGAGAAGAGGAGCCAACATCAAGGTTGGAATAAGGCAAGGTGGAAGCGCAACCCTGGGCGTCGCGCCGCCCAGACAAGGATTAACCAGAGCACGATCGTGGCAAATTTGGGCTGGTGAACTAGGGTTTGGAGAACGGAAGGTGGGACGGGAGTCACTTGGAGAAGAAGATACAGAAGCCCCCGGGCGGACCACGACCTTGCTCTGGTCCTTGGTTCGGGGGGTGCGAGATCAAAGGATGTCGCCACTGCCGTCGATTTTTTCCGTGCAGACTCGCTAATCTCTGCACATGGAATCAAGTATTCCCTTAGGGAGGGGAGCATCGGGGACTTGTCCTGGGAGGAGTTCTTAGCTGATGCGTTGCCTCCCACCAACACCACAACTGTTGAGATTCTCAGTATTCTCCAGTTCCCCACACTCTTTTTCTGTATTCTGTTCTCGTCCTTGGGGCACCAAGTCAATACCGTCTGCGACGATTATTTTATGAAAAGAATAGTGAGCACTTTTACGTGTTCTTGGTCTATTCTTAGTGGTCAAAGAGTCTTTGACGCATCCATTGTATTGAAATACCATGATTAATAAAAATGTTTCTTTCGCTCAAATAAAAAATGACATAGTTTTAAATTTTTGATTAGTAGTAAAGGACATTGTGGGTATTTTACTATGCACTAAATTTTAATATTAAGTGTATATAGATGAAAAATGCAAAAATAGAGATAATTGACGAAGATTGGTGTAACTGTTGTAATACACGTGTTCTACAAGGGTGGCCACCACCTTTATATGAGTGACACTTGGCACTTGACTCATCAATTCTTACACTACATATACATGATGTACAGACATGAAATATATATGAAGTTTGTACACAGAAAATTGAAATAGAAGAGAAAAGTTACAAAATCAGAATCAGTTCTTTTATATCGAGTTTCGGTTTCGATCGTTTGAGAAATAATCACAGCATGTTATCAGCACGACTCCGCTCCGTTGTAATCGTTAAATTTTCTCATATCATTATTCAGTACGAACGCTCTGTTCTACTACTCAGATATCAAATATTCAAATTATCGTTAATTTATTTATATCTGATTCATGCTTGTTTATATAAATTTATTTACGGTTTTAATAAGTATGCTCTGTGACTGCCAATGTATATTGGATCTTTCACATCAGAAATTTTATGTTTACTGCATACTCGTATTTTACCGTTAATACCTGAATTTAAAAATTCGTTAAAACCGAAACGTTTGGACCGGAAGTCCCAAATATATAATACTAGCGACCCGATATGTATTGGACCAGAAGTTCCAAAATAAAATATCAACGACCTGAAGTCGAGTATGATCCTGACATACAATTATTTTGATCAATGTTCAGGATGGATAACTTGGCAAAGCCTAATTATGCCCCCCTTAGACTAGACGGGAAAAACTATTATGAATGGGTGCTAGACACGACTCTCCACTTGAGATCTCAGAATCTTGGAGACGTCATAAAAGAGGGGAATAACGAGTCAGTTAAAAACAAAGCCACGGCCACAATATTAATCCGTCATCACATGCATAGAGACCTACGACTTGAGTATATAATTGACGAAGACCCCCTTACTTTATGGGTTCAACTCAAGGAGAGATTTGAGCATATGAAAGCAATAGCTCTCCCTCGTGCCCAATATGATTGGTCTAACCTCCGGTTCCAGGACTTTAAATCTGTAAATGAGTACAATTCGGCCATGTTTAAAATTGTTTCTAAGCTTCGCAGTTGTGGTGAGAAAATAACTGACGAATCTATTCTTGAGAAAACATTCTCCACGTTCCATCCCTCGAATATGCTCCTGCAGCAGCAATATCGACAAAAAGAGTTTAAGAAATTTACAGATCTGATTGCTTGTTTGTTCGTTGCAGAGCAAAACAATGAATTATTAATTAAAAACCATCAAACTCGCCCTGTAGGCAGTGCTCCATTCCGTGAAGCGAATGTGACAGGATATGATGGTAACTCTGGACCCAGACGAGGTCGAGAACCCTTTAGAGGTCGAGGTCGAGGTCGTGGACGTGGTCGCAGTCAGGGATATGGGCATAATAATTTCCAACCTTAAGGTCACTGGCGATACTGCAAAAGCAGCTATCGATTCCTCTAATGCACGCCTGAAGCGTGGGAGACCAGTTGGATCAAAAGACATTGTTCCCAGGAAGCGGAAATGTCAGACGAATATAGGGGATAAGAAAACGGTGGTTCCAGAAGAACCAGCCGATGAGAAAGCTTCATTACCAGAAGTAGTTCCAGAAGAACTACCAGAGTCGGTTCCAGAAAAACCAATCGGTCCAGAAGTACCACTCGGTCCAGGAGTACCAATCGGTCAAGAAGTACCAGAAGACTCTAATACTCCTGAAGAGTTAAGAAGTGAGAAAATTATTGTTGATGAAGTCTTTGCGTTCGCGGTGGCCAACGAGATCATAAATGAGTTTGATTTCGAGCCCCAAAGCATCGACGAATGCCGTCACAGGGATGACTGGCCTTTGTGGGAAGAAGCAATTCTGGCATAATTGGCTTCATTGGCGAAACGCCAAGTTTTTGGGCCCATTTCCAAGACACCAAAAGATGTCAACCTTGTTGGTTATAGGTGAGTATTTGTAAGGAAGCGAAATGAGAAAAATAAAGTCACCCGATATAAGGCTAGACTTGTGGCCCAAGGATTCTCTCAACGACCAGGAGTCGATTTTGATGAGACATATTCCCTAGTAATGGATATGATCACTTTCAGATATTTGATCAGCCTATCAGTTTCTGAATGACTTGATATGTGCATGATGGACGTTGTGACTGCTTACCTGTATGGTAATTTAGACACTAATATCTATATGAAACTCCCCGATGGGTTGAGATTGCCTGAAGCAATGATAGATATCCCCAGAGATCTGTGTTGAATAAAATTACAAAAATCTCTGTATGGACTAAAGCAATCTGGTAGGATGTGGTATCATCGCCTTAGCGAATACCTTGCCAGAGAAGGCTATAAGAATGACGTTATTTGTCCATGTGTGTTCATTAAGAAAACAACCTCCGGGTTTGTTATTATAGCAATATACGTTGATGACATAAATCTGATTGGGACTCTAGAAGAGATCCTCAAAGCTTCAGATTATCTGAAACGAGAATTTGAAATGAAAGATTTGGAAAGGACTAGACATTGTCTCGGCCTGCAGCTCGAGCATCTGTCTGATGGTATTTTGATCCATCAATCAGCACATGTTGAAAAGCTTTTGAAGCGTTTTAGTGTGGATAATGCTCACCCTCTCAGTACTCCAATGGTCGTCCGTTCTTTAGATCCTAGAAGAGATCCATTCCGTCCCAAGGAAGCAGATGAAGAGATAGTCGGTCCTGAAGTACCATATCTAAATGCTATTGGGGGTTTGTTATATTTGGCACAATGTATGCGACCTGACATAGCGTTCGTAGTAAATGTACTTGTCAGGTTCAGTTCACAACCCACTCGACGACATTGGAACTGTATCAAGCATGTACTTCGTTATATGAGCGGGAGCAGGGATTTGGGACTTATGTATTCTAAGTCCAGGGGGAGCGTCTGCCTGGTCGGATATGCAGATGCAGGCTATTTATCAGATCCTCACAAAGCTCGCTCCCAGACAGGATATGTTTTCACCTGCAGTGAAACAACCATCTCCTGGCGCTCTACGAAGCAGACTTTGGTTGCGACTTCCTCAAACCACTCGGAGATTGTGGCGCTACATGAAGCTAGCCGAGAATGTGTATTCCTGCGATCCGTTCTGAAGCATGTGTTATGCTCAATCGGAATTCCTCCGCCAAGCTCTCCTTCCATCATATATGAATACAATGCAGCTTGTATAGCTCAAGTCAGAGGAGGCTATATCAAAGGAGACAGAATCAAGCACATCTCTCCGAAATTCTTTTATACTCATGAGCTCCAGAAGAGTAATGAGATAGATGTCAAGCAGATTCGATCCTACGAGAATCTTGCCGATTTATTTACTAAAGCCTTGCCGACTTCTACCTTTGAGAAGCTAGTTCACAAGATCGACATGCGTCGTCTGAGCAAGCAACCAAAATAGCATGCCTGAAGTCAGGGGGAGATAAATTTCGTGCGCTGCACTCTTTTTCCCTTATCCAAGTTTTGTCCCACATGGTTTTCTTGGAAAGGTTTTTAACGAGGCAGCATCAAGCACAACATGAAGCACGTTTTAGGTGTTGCACTCTTTTCCTTACAGGTTTTGTCACACCGGGTTTTCCTGAGGAGGTTTTTAACGAGGCAACTTAAGGCGCATTTGATGTATTCGTTGATGGTGGTGTCCAAGGGAGAGTGTTGTAATACACGTGTTCTATAAGGGTGGCCACCACCTTTATATGAGTGACACTTGGCACTTGACTCATCAATTCTTACACTATATATGCTTGATGTACAGACATGAAATATATATGAAGTTTGTACACAGAAAATTGAAATAGAAGAGAAAAAGTTACAAAATCAGAATCAGTTCTTTTATATCGAGTTTCGGTTTCGATCGTTTGAGAAATAATCACAACAGTAACAGAATATCTAATAATGAGAGGGATAATGTAAACAAATCGTAGGTAAAAGCTTTTAGGGCTATAAAGAGAACATTACAAACTCTAGTTATCGTCGTTATCGATGGCAACTAAACCTTTGTGATCTTCTTCTCCTTGTCTTTTCTTTTCTTCTCAGACGTTTTTTGGAGTTTACTCACTCTGTCTCCTGATTTAAAGTGGCAGAGTTTTGGGGGTTTCTATGTGTTCGTTATAACGACTATTTTGTGTTACGTTGTTGGGATGATCTACCAATGATCTACAGATGCCAGACAAGATTTTGGGTGATAGTAGGGTGCCTCAAATACAATCTGATTCGACTAGAAACATCAATGATGCATGATTTCACGGAGCATGCTACGTTATCCTTACCACATCTAAACCAAATTCCATCACATTGAGACATCCTCGATGATCCCGACGACTTAAGATGATGGGACGCCAATACCGCACCCCACTAAGCTAGTTACGGGTTTCATAAGAATTGGCATGACAGGCTCTCTAGTTTCTTGTGTTTGTTCTTGTATTTATTTGTTTTCTTTCTCATCTACAATACAAAATAGATTAATTTTACGGGTCCAGATAACCAATACACCCGAGTTGTTGCAGTGGTCCCGAACTATAATTTCAAACATAGAGTTTCTAACCCTTAGTCTATGCAAGAATTGTAATGGCACTAATTGATTTTTAATATAGAGATCGCCACGATTTAATAAATAAAAAATAACAAATTAATCATTAGCGATAATTCTTCTAGGGTTCAATGTCTCAACCCTAGCTACCACACACATTATGTCATCGCTTGTCACACAGAGTCATACTACTACACACGATCCTCGTAAGCTTCATGATTTTATTCCTGGAAGCCCTTATGATTCTCTTTCCCGCGACTTCAAATCTCAACATCGTTGCTTCTGAAGGTTGGGGCATCTTTATAGGCGATATGTCGCTTCCTACTGCGGTGGGTCTCCTATTCGTTGTACTAACTTCCCACGTTGTCATGGTTGTGGTCAGGAGCGAGTGTACGACTGGCGGCATAGCTGGGCCACGGGTCCTCACCGCCGAGGGCGATGACGATTTAGTATCAGATGTATTTTTTGGCTCACACAATCAGGTAAGGTATGCTACACAGCCTCGCCATATCCAATGAAGCACCTACAAGGAAGCGGGATTTCGGGGAGGAGAAGTGTTCCGCCCCCATCAAGATTGGTTATAGTTGATCGTCCTACTCTACCAACTATTATGATCACTAATCAAGTCGTACACTTTTTATAGAAATTTCAAGGTGCCCTCCCGAAGACCAAACAACAAGGTACTCGTATTTGTATCAGATCGAGACATGATTAGTTCTTTGCTTCTTGGCGTTCAGCCTCAATTGTCAAAACAATATATGTATCGATTACGATTCTAAAATTAGTATGATGGATTATTAAGGACGATCTCTACTTTTTTATATCAACAAAGACGATCTATACCCTTACACTACACTACACTCCTAGTTGAAATTTATAAATAAGTACCTTTTGTTGTAAATGCACGTGGAAGCTTTATGGCCACCATTAATGCATGCTTAACACATAGATATGACTCACCCCTTTGTATGTACTATATAAACACCATGTTTTGGTTCATGTAAGATATAAGAAGAAACATAGAAATTGAAATCAAAGAGAATATTATTATATCAAGGTTTGATTATTTTATCAAGGCAATCAGTTTATTTTGTTTCGGTTCTGATCGTTCGAGAAATAATCACAACACGTTATCAGCACGAGTCTGCTCCGGTTAAATCGTTAAGTTTTCTCAACTCGTTATTCCAGTACGAATGCTCTGTTCTACTGTTTAGGTATCAGATTTTTAAATTATCGTTAATTTATTTATACCTGATTTATGCTCGTTTATATAAGTTTATTTACGGTTTAATAAGTATGCTCTATGACTGCCAATATAAATTGGATCTTTCACATCAGAAATATGATATTTACCATACATTTGTATTTTATCATTTATACTCGAATTTGATATTCGTTAAAACCGAAACGTTTAGACCGGAAGTTCCAAATACATAATACCAGCGACCCAATATGTGTTGGACCAGAAGTTCCATAATAAAAATACTAACGACCTGAAGTCGAATATAATCTTGACATGCAATTAGTTTGATCAATGTCAAGGATGAATAACTTAACAAAGCTTAATTATGCACCCCTTAAACTAGACGGGAAAAACTATTATGAATGGGCGCTAGACACGACTCTCCACTTGAGATCTCAGAATCTTGGAGACGTCATAAAAGAGGGGAATAATGAGTCAGTCAAAAACAAAGCCACAGCCACAATATTAATCCGTCATCACATGCATAGAGACCTACGACTTGAGTATATAATTGACGAAGACCCCCTTAGTTTATGGGTTCAACTCAAGGAGAGGTTTGAGCATATGAAAGCAATAGCTCTCCCTCGTGCCCAATATGATTGGTCTAACCTCCTGTTGCAGGAATTTAAGTCTATAAATGAGTACAATACGGCCATGTTTAAAATTATTTACAAGCTTCGCAGTTGTGGTGAGAAGATAACTGACGAATCTATGCTTGAGAAAACATTCTCCACGTTCCATCCCTCGAATATGCTCCTGCAGGAACAATATCGAGAAAAAGGGTTTCAGAAATTTACCGATCTGATTGCTTGTTTGCTCGATGCAGAGAAAAACAATGAATTATTAATGAAGAACCATCAAACTCGCCCTGTAGGCAGTGCTCCATTACCTGAAGAGAATGTGACAGGATATGATGGTAACTCTGGACCCAGACGAGACCGAGGACCCTTTAGAGGTCGAGGTCAAGGTCGTGGACGTGGTCGTAGTCAGGGCTATGGGCATAACAATCTCCAACTTTATAAAAAACATGATAGGGTGTACCATCAGAAGTGGACCCGATATGAGAAAGGAAAAGGCCCACAGAACCCGACTCCCAGAAATGCCGAAAACATATGTTACTGTTGTGGAGGGACTGATCATTGGTCACGTGTATGTCGTGTGCCAAACCACTTGGTAAAGGTATACCAAGAGTCAGTCAAGGGAAAATAAAAGGTCGTTGAGACAAATTTTATTGATCATGTGAGCCCTGAAGATGCTCCGATCAAGCTTTCAGTCTCCGACTTCTTTAAAGATGATGACGGAAATGTGGACCGTGATGAAAATGTAGATTGAACTTATGTTTTTATGTATTCCCCTACTCTAGTCTATGTGAAACATATATATATATGATATTTTTGGAATCATTTCCTAAGTTTACAAACTAAAGGATATGGATCCCAACTATGGGTCACATATCTGCAGAAATGATGGCGGCTTATGTATTGTTGATTGCGCGTCGACGCACACAATCTTAAGAGATAAAAAAATATTTCTCTTATCTAACCTTGGTTGAAGCAAATGTTAGCACAATTACGGGTACTGAAAATTTAATAGAATGCTCCGGAAGAGCTACCTTGATATTAGAAAATATAACAAGGTTAAATACCCATAATGCTTTATATGCAAGTAGATCCAGAAGAAATCTACTTTGCTTCAAGGATATTCGTAGCAACGGATATCATGTCGAGACCAGAAGTGAAAATGAGATTGAGTTTCTCTAATGTGGTGAAAAGCGTGTACTTGAAAAATTACAGGTTCTATCATCAGGTTTGTATTATACAACCATAAGAACCGTTGAAACCTACGGAACAATGAACCAGAAATTCATTAATCCAAATGATTTTATGCTTTGGCACAGTCGTCTTGGTCATCCGGGATCGACCATGATGCGTATAATTGTTGATAACTCATGTGGGCATTCATTAAAGGGCCAGAAGATCCTAATGTCTAATGAGATATCATGTACAACTTGTTCATAAGGAAAATTAGTGGTCCGACCATCGCAAACCAAGATTAACATTGAAATGCCATCTTTCCTGCAAAGGATTCAGGGAGATATATGTGGCCCTATACATCCAGCTAGTGGACCATTCAGTTATTTCATGGTCTTGATAGACGCATCCAACAGATGGTCTAATATTTTCTTATTGTCAACGCGAAAGCTTGTATTCGGTAAATTGTTGGCACAAATCATTAAGCTGAGGGCACATTTCCCTGATCATCCCATTAAGTCGATTCGTCTTGATAATGCTGGTGAGTTCACATCAAGAACATTTGATGATTATTGCATGTCTTTAGGGATTGATATTGAACATCCCGTTGCACATGTCCATACCTAAAATGGGTTAGCAGAATCGTTTATCAAACGTATACAGGTAATTGCACGTACATTACTAATGCAATTTCAATTACCTATTTCTGCTTAGGGACATGCTATATTTCATGCTGCATCTTTAATTCGTATAAGACCAAGTGCTTATCATCAATATTCTCTTGTACAACTTGTGTGTGGGAATCAACCTAATATATTCCATTTGCGAACCTTTGGTTGCGCAGTGCAAGTGCCGATCGCACCTACTCAACGCACAAAAATGGGACCCCAACGTCGGTTGGGGATATATGTTGGTTTTGATTCACCGTCCATTATAAGGTATCTTGAACCTCAGACGGGTGATTTGTTTACTGCAAGATTTGCAGATTGTCATTTTGATGAGACAACATTTCCACCTCTAGGTGAGAAAGATAAGCCTCCTGAAGTAAGGCTTGAACTCTCTTATAAGCCTCCTGAAGTTGGGCATGAACTTTCTTGGAAAGTGAGTTCGTTGTCTCATTTAGACCCACACACATCACAATGTGAAATAGAAGTACAAAGAATAATTCATTTGCAAAATGTTGCAAATCAAATGTCTGATGCATTTGCAGACACGTCAAAGATGACAAGGTCTTATATAGATGCAATCAATGTACCAGCTAGAATTAAGGTCACTGGTGATACTGCAAAAGCGGCTATTGATTCCTCTACTGCACGCCTGAAGCGTGGGAGACCAGTTGGATCAAAAGACATTGTTCCCCGGAAGCGGAAATGTCAGACGAATATAGGGGATAAGAAAGCGGTGGTTCCAGAAGAACCAACCGATGAAAAAGCCTCATTACCAGAAGTAGTTCCAGAAGAACTATTGGAGTCTGTTCCAGAAGAACCAATCGGTCCAGGAGTACCAATCGGCCCAGAAGTGTCGAAAGGCTCTAATACTCCTGAAGAGTTGAATAGAAAAGAAATGAGAAAATTCATATGAATTACTCACACATAAAAAAAAATCATGTAATCGAAAATCAGTTTCCATTGATAAGGGCATTACTATTACCATGATTGAAATGGTAGATGATTTTGACATTGAACCACGTTGTGTTGACTAATGTCATATAAAGACATGTTTGTCCAATACGAGAAAAGGTCATTCTAGAAGAATTGACTTATTGGCATAATGTCCAATGTTCAAAATCATGATCAAAACATCGAATGATGTTTTCCCAGCTGGGTATAAATGAATGAGAAAACAAAGATGCTGAATATAAAGCACACCTTATAAAGGTATTTTTCTCAAATGACTTGAAGTCAACTTTTGATAAAGTTATGTTGTGTGATCACCATGCTATATTAGATCTATGTACCCACTGCTAATGGTATATTTAAATACCGACATTTATAAAAGTCGCCGAAGGACCTGCATTGCCTGAAGCATTGTAGTTTGCCTGAAGCATTATAGTTTGCCTGAAGCAAACCTCATGCATTGCCTGAAGCATTTCAACTTGCCTGAAGCAAATCCCTTTAAAATTTAAATTGCCAGAAGCAATGCCATTTCCCAAAGAATTTATAATTATCTAGAGAAATGACTCTCTGAAGGGTTTGATTTGCATGAGGTAATGAGACATGGTATGAGATACCATGTACTTAGTAAGCAGTGTGGGTCGATAATATATGAACTCCTGAAGAGGTCCTTGAAACTGCAGTATGCCTAAAGAAAGACTTTCAAATGAAAGCTTTGATGATTAAGTATTGTTTCGGCCTGAAGATCGAGCATATTTTCAAATGGATCCATAAATATGCATATGTTAAGAAACGCCTGAAGCGCTTTCGACTTAATATTCAAACGATCGATCAACATTTAGGTCCTAAAGAGGATCTCATTTGTTTCAAAGAGATGAAAAGATATTTGGTCCTGAAGTACCATATCTAAATTTGAGACGTTATAATGTACAAGGCCTGGCAGAAAATTCGCAGTAAATGTGCTAGCTAGTTTTGAGCTCAGAAACTACTTACCAGTCTTGAGATTGAAGCAGATCTGCAAAGCATGTCTCGGGACTGTTATAATTTAGAAAGACGGTTTTCAGTTGCAACTGATCAATTTTTCGTACGAAATTATGATATAATCATGAACTCCAGAAGAGTCATGATAGATTGACGTCAATCAGAATCATGAAGTGAAAATCCTATAGGTTCGTTCACTGCAAGTCTAGCGACATCAGTTTTGGGAAAATCAGTGTACAAGATAATATGAGTCGACTTTGCAAGCAACCGAGATTATTCAATCGGTCTTCAAGGGGAGCGACAGTCAGGGGGAGTATGTTTCCGTGCGCTGCACTCCTTTTCCCTTATTCAGGTTTTGTCCCACGAGGTTTTCCTGGAAAGGTTTTTAACGAGGCAGCTGTTATGCACGTCAACTCACCAGAAGTGAGTAAATGGAAGAAACGCTCTACTCGGTATGGCTTTCCTGACATCCAGTTGTTGAGAAATTAATGTTCAAAATCAGAGTACGTCGACTCAACCGAACAACCAAAGTAACCTTCCTGAAGTCAGGGGGAGACAAGTTTTGTGCGCTGTACTCTTTTTCCCTTATCCAAGTTTTGTCCCACATGGTTTTCTTGGAAAGGTTTTTAACGAGACAGCATCAAGCACAACATGAAGCACGTTTTGCGCGTTGCACTCTTTTCCTTACAGGTTTTATCCCACTTGGTTTTCCTGATGAGGTTTTTAACGAGGCAACATAAGGCGCATTTGATGTATTCGTTAATGGTGGTGTCCAAGGGGGAGTGTTGTAAATGCACGTGGAAGCTTTATGGCCACCACTAATGCATGCTTAACACATAGATATGACTCACCCCTTTGTATGTACTATATAAACACCATGTTTTGGTTCATGTAAGATATAAGAAGAAACATAGAAATTGAAATCAAAGAGAATATTATTATATCAAGGTTTGATTATTTTATCAAGGCAATCAGTTTATTTTGTTTCGGTTCTGATTGTTCGAGAAATAATCACAACACCTTTTGTTAAAAAGAAAATCAGTATCGTTAATTAATTCGCTTAAAGGAAAAGGATTCCAATCTTTACATGCCGACGTCACAAACCGGTGCCTATTTTGGACGAACTCTTTATAGAAAACGAAATAATGATAAGAAGAAAAATAAAAATAAAAATCGAAAATAAAACCAATAAGAATCTAACACTCAAGTCGAATAATACAATGAGAAATAAACTTTATTAATCCCCCATCAAATTAAAGCTGATTTGAACAGTTAACCTCATCTACTTTTTTGATATTAAATTAATTTATGAGTAAATGAATAAACAACATGGGCTGCTTTATAAGTACTTATGACATAGATTAGTGGGGTAAGAAAAAAAAAGATGGAAACAAAGAAAAAGCGAAAGTTAGAGTAGCATTACTGCATTAGCAACGTGAACGCTTACGAAAAAAGGATACCCTTCTCTCTCTAAAACACAGACGCTCTCCCTTCTCTCATCCAAACCCTAGATCTGCCACCGCTCACGGCGGTGGCCTCGTGGCTACGGCCACCGAGGTCACTACCGGCCCTCTCCCTCTTCTTCCCCTACTTCTCCTCTCTCCCTCTGTTTCTTCTCCCCTCTCCTCCTCTCCCGTCTTACCCTGCCTCCGCCTTCCTCCGGCACTGGTCTTACCCCTTGCTCGGCGTCAGTCTTCTCTTCTGGCCGTGGGACTCCCTTCTCCGCCTCCCTAGACGGAGATCGTTGCAGATCCGAGTTTGATGGCAAGTTTTGGGATGTTGGACTTTGCCTGCTCGAAGCTGCCATCGTGACTGGAAGCTTGCGCCTTCGGTGGTTTTCTCCAACTTCAGCCGTGGGACGCGTTTCCGGACTGGATCGTTGTGATGTTTGGTCTGCGCAAGCCGTGGTGGAGGTCTCCTACTCGCGACAGGTATTTCTGACCATAGATCTAGCCTTTCTGTGGCAAAATCTATGGGTTCTGCTCTTGGGCTTCTCTTAGTCCCCCTCCCGTTTCAGATCTACATCTTTGCATGCGTTTTTGAGGCCTGGAGTTTGGTTTATTCACTCTCTCTCTCGGGTATTCTTCGGTGATGGCCGGAGATGTGCTCTTTATGAGTGTCCCGTAGCCTTTAGACGCGTCCGGATGGGGATCTGCTGCATTGGGGTGAGTTTTTTTCCCTTGCTCTACTTTTTTGGGTTCAGCTTTTCCCCCTTCTTCTTTCTATTGTTATGGATCTGACATCTTTTCTTCCCGGCCAATTTTGGCTCGGGCTCGCTGGTAGGGGTTGGCCACCGGCGAGGGTTTCGGCTTGTTTGCCTCTTGTTGATGTGGGTCTATACCTTATATTGTTAGTTGGGTTCCGGTGGTTTCACCGGATCAGTCTCCGCCGTCGCGGTGCTGGCCGCCGGCATTAGTTAAGGTTGCATTCTCTGGGATTGCAGCCTTAATGAGCTGGGATTTAAGTTGTTCCCTTTAAGGTTTTGCATTGGATTTACTCTGTCCGACTTGGAGAAGCTCTTTGGTTTTTCTGAGTTTCGGTGCTTTTTGGTTGGTTTCCTTGGTTAGCTAGACCTTCTTGTTCAAGTTGTTCTTCTTGGTTGTAATTCAGGTTTTAGACCTCTTTCTGTTAGTTATGTTCCTTCTGGTTGTAATAGGTGGTTTCTGGTTTAACCCCTTGTTGGGTTCTTGTTGTTTGTCTTTTCCCTCACTGTGTTGAGGTCCCTGATTGTTGTTGGTTCTTGGTTGTTGTTGGTTTGAGGTTCCTTTGAACGCTCTTTGATTGTAAGTTTCACCCCTGCTCTTCTCTTCGAAGAGCAGGTTCTTTAAATATGCTTTGCTGATCAAAAAAAAAGTCAAAATCTAGAGAGGATTGTGCACTTGAAAATCTTGCCCTTGATGTCCAAAGTCCAAGTGTGGCTGGTAAGAGGCCACCTCCATATTCTGTGTGTGGTGGTAAGAGGCCACTCTCTCATCTTCTGTTCATTTTTGCTGTAACAGCTAGATCCAGCTGAACCTTTATAACTTTAAGATCTATTGTCAAGGTCCCATTTAGTGTTAAACTTATTTTTCTTTATTAGATGACAGAAATTTAATTGAGACATCAGTCTAATTTTTTAATTAAAAAACTTTATCCAAATACTAGATCAACTGTTTAGGTTTATATTAGAAATATGTTTCAATATAATAGTAAATTCCAACCTCTTGTTTTAGTCGGATTTTAAGTTATGTTTTCTTTTTAATTGTACTTTTAAGCATGGTATTTTTAACATAAAAGTAATTAAAATTAGAACAGCCCGGAAGCAACTGCCTTAATCAGACTACATGAAAAGAAACCAACTACACTACTCAAAACAATATGTTACAGCTAAACAAAAACCCAAACATTTCAAGAGAATGAAAAGAAAACAAAGTCTGTTATCATTTTTTTTATCAGCGAAAGTGAATTGAAATTATCTTCTGAAAAAAAAAGATACAAAACAAGAAATCCCAACCCAGCTATAAATTGAGAAATATTGCCAGAAAAGAAACAACAGACAAGATTGGAGTTTAAATACAAACTACTCATCCCCAAAATCAAAGAAGAGTAAACTACAAATGTATACACTGAAGTTGTCACGTTTAACCGATGATTACCCTGAAGTTTAAAGTTAACTGATGCATACCCTGAAGTTACGAGTTGTAACTCAAAACTCTTCCGTCATCAAAGAACGATTAAATGAAATCTTGAGCAAATTCCCATGTGCAACCTTGTGATTATGCAACCATGTGATTGTTTGTGCAGCCTTGTGATTATGCAGTCGTGTGATTGTGAGCAAATTTCCATAAGCAGCCTTCATGAACCAGAAGAAAGTAATTGTGAATGAGGATGGGAGAGTGTCGTGAAGTCCAAGAAAAAAACTGGTCTGAAAAAACGGATTCGTCCACCAATAAGCACTTGAAAATGCAGCGAACACCTACCACCCAAGGACTGTCTTCCCAAATCTATGAAGGATTTAAATCATCTCCCATCTCAACAGATCCCCTGAACCCATAATCGGGACAGAGTACTTGTAAATGCCGGTGGCCATCACCACGATCGGCTGAGGCAACTCCGGTGAAAATCCACCATAGCCCGCAAGACCAAACTGCTAAACCAATTGATTTCTTAGGGCTAAAAAGCCTCATGCCCTCGCTGGCGGCCAAACCCAAACTGACGAATTCGCACCACAAATGTGGACGGGGGCACAAGGAAAGGAATCGAGAAAGTAGAGCAGTAGGGGGGAGATGAATACCGGTCATAAATGGAGAATAGCTACCCCAGGAGTCGCAGACGAGGAACAAATCTGCAGACAAAGCCACGAAGATAGCAGTTGACCCACAAACGACAACCACGAACCAGAGCCGCTACGATCCTCGAAGAGGAAGTGCGTCCCACGCCGGAGTCAGCGAGCGTCGTCGGGAATAAGAGAGCCAGACTCTTCCTCCTTGACGCCGAAGAAGCCGCTACCCACGCATCTTGCAAGGGTCGGGACAGTCTTCACCAGCAAAATAGCGGAGAGGCAAGGCCGGAATTGCGACAATCCCACTGAGAGAGGTGAGAAAAAGCCATCCCACGAACGGATCTTGGACTCACCAACTCTGTCCCTTAATCCTAAGAAGCCAGTAGAGAATGAACTACAAATCCGCACCAATCTTAACTTTAGATTCGAAGAAAGAGCTCCCACGACAAACTTGAGACTGAGCTACTGACGAAGGAGAAGGCTAGGCTCGAAACTAAGGATCTCGATCGAAGAAGAAGAGAACGAAAGGGGAAAGAGGGAAGAGAAAAAATGAAGGAGAAAAGGAAGACGAGGGGACGAGAGGGGGAGGATAAGGAACATGATTCACCGCCAAGGAGAGGAGATCGTCGACGGTGGAGCGAAGAACAGCGGCGACGTGAACGGGTAAGGCAGACTTAGGGTTTCTAGAGAGAAAAAGGGGGAGAGTTTTTAGCGTGTATTATAATGTAGTTCATCAGTAAATGAAGTTCCAAAGCCTCTGCTATGTGACCGGACGGTTGTGTATTGGCTCCACCGACCAAGTCTGAGACCGGTAAAACAAGAATCTCCGACAAACGTCCACCAAAACCCATCAGTAGGTCATTGTCTTCTTCTTCCTCCAGCTTTGTACCCTCTAGGCCAGACCTCCTCTAGTAAAGGCCTTCGACGGAGTCAAGACCTTTAAAGTACACCGGTGAGAACGGGCCCGAGATTGCACGCTCCCCTTGGATCACCACCATCGGAGTATGACGGACTTCCGCTGTGATGAAATTATCGATTATTCATATAAAAATATATTAATGACATTGTTTTGAAATTTAGTAACTACTAGAAATATATTTTTTTTTCTTTTGGAATTTGATGGTGCACTTGTATAATAGAATGGACTAATAACAATAAAGACTATAACACATAGTAATTTAGCATAAATAGGACTTTTCATTATCGTAAGGGTAGGAAGTTGGAATTATAACTTTTTGTCTAAAATGGAAATTAGACTATTTAAACGGGCCAAGAGCGACATGTCACCTATGAGATCCCCGAACATATTATGGAACTCAGAGTCTTTGGACCTACCTTTGTAACTGTTTGCATGACACGATTAATACAATTCCTCGTCGCCTACTTCAAACAAAAAAAAAATTTGTTTGGTATTTGAGAACCATGATTCGAATCCTCCAAATGGAAATTTATTTATGACGTTTAAACCATGTATAATATGTATACTTTTATCTTAACATATTTGAAAATGAGACTTCAAATCTAAAATTATATGGACATATAAATTAAATATCACACTTTCAAAACATTTTTAGAATATATTCGTCCTTTAGGGTTCCAAAAGTCTCGTTCTCCATCTTTATTTTCGCCTTCTATCTTCGTTTCCCCCTCTTCTATTTTCGACTCTCTTCCCTCGTTGACCAACGATGGAATCCACCCCCCCCCCCACCCATAACTACCATGCACGCCATTGTTCCCTCGACCCACTGTACGCCGCCTAACAGTGCCTCGTCCGTCCTAGTGGGAACCGTAGATCCGGACACAAGGCTCTGACCGGTCCAATCTCCCCATCATGCAAACCACCTACCCCTCCGTTCGACGGACCCATCCATCAGCGATGATTACCTGCCCATGACGTCTCCGAGGACGATGCACGATACCTCAATCCTTCAATGGATCTCATACACTTGGTCGCTGACCATCACCCCACTGACTCGATCGATGACAGATGCAACACAACATACTCACCCAATTCGGAGGCCGTCGATGCCCCCTATGGCCCCATCGTCACCAACATTATATGGGTGAAGCCTTACCTATGCGGGTAACTGGGATGCCAACATCTCCATCGACCTTGCACCAGGGCGACACACAATGGCCCCTATGGTCTCACCGTCGCCGGATCCCAATGAACAGATCCCCTAACTGTCCACAATAGGGTAACCACATGACCCTCATCAACCGTCCCGAGGTCGTTGGATGCACCTCTTACCCGCCTTGCTGACAACTAACTCATATGGCTTCGCAGCCTTGACGGATGATCCATCAGGATGAGTTTGTGGTGGAAGAGGAGATTACAACCCCTCGACCACATTGGATCGTCCTGTTCCGTATACGAACAATGATGGAGGTGCGTCCCCGCCTTTACCCCCACATGAACACCAGGAGCAAAGGGGTACATTTAGGGTTCGCCGAAGAGGCCTGAGCATTTAAAGATCACATGGGGAAGACCGGAAATGCATCATCCATGATCTACGGAACAGGCAGAGCATGCAAAAAATATTAATCATACCCGTACAAGGATGGACTCTGATGGTCAGAAACAAGACCGTCCAAGCAACCTCGCTAGTCCCAATAAGAACCACCGAGCACCACGAGGTGTCTTAGAAGAGATACACCATAACTCTCATGGGATGACTGCCGATCATCCCCTCAGGGGATGACTCATTTGCTTAAAAAAAACATTTTTTTAACATTTACCTTTTTATATATATTTTTTCCTCTCAAAAATCATATGTATGGATAATGAAACATAAGGTAGCGGATGAAAGCGTTTGGCCGGGATATGACCTCGCACAAATAATGTACAATCAATCAAAATAACGACACATAACAAATGGAACTATATACATGAATGGTGATAGAGTTGTACACCAGAAATTAAGCCTCAGGTCAATTAAAGTTTTTCATTCATTAAGCAAAAGCAAATAGCTGGGTTCGAATGAACCTACAGGACACTAAACAAAACAAACAACTCGAAAGCTGGAAATATCTGAAAGGATAGTTAAAACCATATTCTGAGATGCGCCACCATACTCATCGGAATCCAAGGAATGATTCTTTACATTACCAGTGGACTAGACCGGTAATAAGTATGTGCTCACACACTACTCTGCAGCTGATAGAGGCTTCCGGGCCAAGAAGAAGTACATTGGCGTGAAAATCTCCTTCCTGTAAGTCATTGTGTAGCAGTCAGTGCATACAGTGGTTTTCTAACTTTATATACGCAGAGGAATCGACTTGATTTACAAGTTGAAGGTTCTCTTCTTCATATATCCTCAGTAGTTGACTAACTTTCTCTGATGCAATTGCTAGTAGATAATTTTATATGTTTCAGAACATAGGTTCATTTTTTGACTTTCAGGATGTTTCCAACATCACCCTCTTGTTTATACTCACGAATAAGGTCGGATAAATAAAGCTACAAAATTCTTGGATTTTATACAGTTTCTTTGTCGAAATGATAGTAAATGCATTGTACAAGAGAAGATGTATGAGAAAGGGTACTCACTTTCCACCTGCAACTAGCCCCTCTGCAGCTTTCTCTAGAAAATCTTGAACTCTCTGACTTCCCTTGGGAGCTAGTCCTACAAACTCTAAGATCTTCACCTAAAAAGGTAACACCAAACAAAAAAAATAGGTTTTCAAATCGATACAACTACATGTAAAATAACAAAGACAAGGTGCAAATAATAAAAAAATCTTACCATGTTCCTAGTAACAAAACGTCCAGGGCCTGTTAAACGGAAGCCGGTAATTGAGAGCTGGTTTGGATCCAAAGGCAAATACCAAGGTACAGGTGAGTCCACCGCAAGATCTTTCTCCCACATGACCTTCAAAGGAATAAATATTTAGCCTCCACGTGCCAATCACACTACATAGTTTTTCACAAATCCAGCAAAAAAGAAATACTCGCACCTCAAAACCTGCTTGTTTCAAAGCTTCAAGGCATTTTGTCGTCAGCCTGATGTCTGGAAGTCCATCACCAATTTCAATCTCTGCCTGGTTGATTCCAAATCGTTTTGGATAAGTCATAGGCATACAAGTGATATATATGTAAAACTAAAAATAAATGGTTTCTGGGATTCATGCATTTCTAACTTTGATTTTTTGATGTTCCTTGTTCTTGGGATCAAATGCATCTGTCATGCACCATTCATACGCAGCAAAGCTTTGACCAGGCTTTAATACCCTGTATATCTCTTTATAGCACCCATACTATGAAAACCAATAGAAATATCAAATATCATATGACAGTTAGAATTAGTATCCAAACTAGAGGAATAATTATAAGAATTCAAAGTTAAAATGAATCTTTAAATTATCAACATACCGCATCTGGTGCATGGCAAGTAGCTTCAATTGCATATACTGCATCAAAACTATTGTCTGGAAAGGGCATCTTCATGAAGTCAGCCTACAATATTAATCAACCAGCACTATCATTTTATTTGAAATTTCTTTCACTCAGATATCATACTTGATTACAAATGACAAAAAAGAATAATACAGCAAATAGAATTTGGGCAAAACATTTGCCAGAAAAGGGAATGATAACTAGTCCTTGAAATCTTAAGCACAACACACCTTCACGAAATCGCAGGTCTTGTCTACGCCAGTCATGCGATTTAGTGTCTGTTGAAATTAGGAAGTAGAAAACATTAAGGTTACAAAGAAAGCTCAGAATATAAATGTTAGAAAAGGATAGACAACACAATTGGTTTGACAAAAACCCATCAAAAATTGCCATTTCCCAAAAGTATGAGCTAATGCCCTCTTACTAGTCCTATTTGCAACGAAACCTCAAAGAAACCATTCAATAAGTGGAATGAAACATGCAAACATCACAAAAAAAATGGAAATTTCAAAGAAAAAGCAAATTCCCGAACCATAGCCTAAATTTTGTTTCGTAGCAAAACTCAAAGCACACATAATTATGGCCATAGATATATTCAAGTATTCAACCCATTTTCAACTTAGCTGACAGCTTAGCATACCTTTCCTCTCGTAATCTGGTATTCATTGTTGTTCAATCCAGTAACTGACGTCGAACTGCAACACATCACCAAACAGAACAAACGATGTTAGAGCCTTCCGTAAAAACAAATTTGCAAGAGAGCTGAAAATGAAACAGCTGTTATTATCCTAGAGCCACAAGCTTAGTAATAATATTTCCCATTCTACTGACTGTTCAGATAACAATGACCAGATACACATGATCTAGAAACAACTGAAAATTTGGTTCTTGTCCTTTTCTTATGGAATGGTACGATACCTAAAATCCTTTTGACTGTGATAACCCCAAAAAAAATGAACAATCACAAGGATCCACAAAGCAAAACTAAATGCTTGAATGCAAGTTGCAGCTATGAATGAAGACTGATATGGTGACCTTCACCTGAACTGAGCAATTTCTCTTAGTGGTCCACCAATTCCACATCCAACATCCAAAACCTGTTAAAAAAAGCTGAAGTTGTCAGTTTCGAACCAAATAACAAACCACTACCACGACATAATATGATCTGAGTTGAAATGATTTATAGGCACAAACCTTTTGACCAGGTTTCAGACCAAGTTGCAAAGCAAGAAAGTGTTCATGTCGTTTGATGCTCTCCCTAAGAGACTCCCCTTTCCATCTGTATAACATATTAAAAATAAATCATTATAACATTTTATATGTTAACTCACATAGCATGCAATGCTGCACTGAATGGATGTGATGGGTGATGGAACTAAAGTTTATTACCTGGGTGCAAAGTGGAAAGACTCACCCCATCCAAACTCATAAAAGCTGGTAACAAGATCATAATATTTATTAACCTGATTTCCAGATGAGACATGCATTCAGATCAGATGTCCCAATTAAGATCTGGGCAGACATTCAGGTTAAGATAAACAAAACAAGCAATTAGCTGTTTCAAGATAACAAGCATCAGATAAAGGCCGTGAAAAGTATTCAGACAGTCAAGCCTCAGTAACAACAGAAAAGCTTAAACTTACCTATCCAGTTATCCTCCCAATAACCAATTCAAAAATGCATTCTCTCGTGAATAGAGTTAAGAGTTTCGTTCCCATTATACATGTAGTTTGAACCACTATAATTTAGTTGTGTTGATCAGAAAAACAGAGATAAGTGTTCCACTTATTAGTCCCGTTACAGCATTGGAGAAGAGACACTTCATTCATGCAGCTAGCAATTGCTCTATACATAGACCAAGTGGTTGTGGATTTCTTATGAAAAATAGTTTGGAGGCCTCAATGAATGTGGTTTCATTCATTTTAAAATTATAACAACACAATCTATAAAACATTCATTTCTAAAGGTAGAACCTATGGTACTTAAGAGTTATATATGCTTCCAGTTTCTTCCAAGCTCATGTTTACGAGGTACATGCTTCTACGATACAGACATGAAAGTAGTAGATTATCAGTATGTGGCAGATGTATTTCACAAGGCAGCAAATGAAGTGAAATAAGCTATGGTAAAAGTTAATGTCAGGATACTGCTGGATAGAGTAGCATAAAAAGTTATGGCTGGCGGATATTTTCAGCATCTAAGTGTTATATGTTGGACTTTTTAACATGAACATTTGAACAATTTTATTTCTAACCATGTCAGTATAGTTCGCTTTTCTTGCTTCCTCTTCACCCCCGTAATGGACATGATACTTCTCATACCTGCATCAAAATACAAAGTACGTTACTATAAAACTTATATTCTGCACAAGAAACTCAAGTCAAAAGTGGTTAAGGAGAATCAAAATTACGTTATGTAAATATAAGAAAAGGAAATTGTATATATGTACAATATTAAATTACCCGCTCAAACTTTATTACTCTTGCTAACAAGGAGAGTCAACTTATGAAAGAATTGATGCAAATGACTCATTATCGCACTCGTATGGTGCAAATTATTTCATTTGAGTGTTATTTTTAGCAAAGCAACTTAAGATATATGTCATGCAAATATTATCATAAGCCTCAATTAATGGCACTAAAAGTAGGCATTGATGCTTTTAATATTCCTTATGTGTTCTCTTCCCCATCAGATAACCCAAGATGCATCAATATGTCTACAGTACAGAGGTTATAATAGATTCCAGCAGAAAGTGTTTGTAAAACTAAGGCATTCTTCTAAGCAGATTGGGGATATCAATTCCTCTGATTCTCCAACACACGGTAGTTCCCACAATTTCAGAGGTACTCATCTCTGAAAAATAGTCTGGCCTTGCAGCTCATGTTGATATAATCTTATGGCTCATATACACAATAATACAGTAATATAATTACCAAACACAATATAATAAGCACAAGATGTTGCTTTCATACATTAAGGTCTTTTTTCATTTGTAGTACGATAACATTCCCTGGTCCAAATACTAAAAATATTTTTCATAAAAAAATTCTAGAACAATATTTCAGTTATTTGTTTGGCTGTCAAGAAAACAGGGGAATATCAAATTTCAATAAACCAGATATTGATAAGTAAAAAAGGCAGAACACGACAATTCAATTCAAATTGATAGAAAATGTTCAAATTTTCTCTTCTCGGTTACAGTCCATTCCTATGAAATTTTACTGAAACTAGAACAAGCTTGTATTCTCTTCAATCACATACAATAATTTTGGCCTATCTAAATACAAAAGTATAAAAAAAGGATGGAAAAAATATTTTTGTTCAATTATAAAAGATAGAGACATAATATAAAATATAAATAAGACTGAAGCAGCCATCTTTATTATTTCCTGGGACAAATTTCCTTGAAAGGAAAAGAGCATTAGGGACCACTAGCACATGTGAGTTTGCCTAAACAAACATTCTCCCGCAATTTCATTGCATCATCAGATCTATCACAGCTATTCGTTCAGGATAAGAAATAGAAAAAATCACAATCAATTTGGTCACCAACGCGCTCAAATCAAAACACCAGTTTCATATGAGATCAGAACACCGTGTTAATAACAAACTCAGCTCAATACATATTCATGTCCGACCAGAAGAGGCACAAAAAACAAGCATCATCGCCATATCAATTCGGATGACTCAACCGACCCGAAGTCAAGCTCCAACCAAATAAACAGAGTTAACAGAGGTTCAACTCGAGAAAATAGAAAAGAGAAGTGATCGGTCATTGATAGTAAGTAATAACAGAGGGGAGGAGAATGTACTTGTCGACGGCCGAGAGAACTTCGTCTTTCTGAATCTTTCCCCCGACGCCGGACGCGAGATCCAAAGCCCCACCTTTCGACATCTCGGAATTGCAAACGCAGACACGCGACAAAGATCTAGAAAACGGAACAGAAAAGCATCGGAATCAGTAGACGATCTGCGACAAGAGATTCGAAAAGTAACGGAAAGTGAAATGCAGAGCATTACAAGGAGAAAAGGAGGATCTGAGAGAACCCTAGAAAAGGGAGAGAGCCTTTGTCGAGTCCGAGACGAAAAGGAGAGTGAAGGAGAAGAGAGTGGGAGAGATGAGATCGACTTTAGTGCGTTTTTTAAATTGAAGAATCTGAGATTTTTATATGAAAAAATATTTTAAAATGTTTGCAGAGACCTGCTGCTGCGACTGCGAGGAGGTAAACAAGTCTATCAAATTGAAAATTAGTAAACACTGACAAAAACCATTCAGCTGCACGCTCTTCTCACGTGCCCTAAGCCAGTTCTTTTTCTTCTTCCCACCTAACCCCACACGGGGCCTGTTAACTCATCAATCTCATTGGCAGAAAGATAAAAAGATAAGAATAATAATGATATTTTTTTATCTACGGGTACCATGCTTCATTTATTGAAAATGCATGAACGAATTTCATAATTAGAGCCCTTGCAGTGGGGCGGAGTAAAAGCGTCGCAGTATCTTTGTAACTGACAAAGCCATGCCTCTATCACGAGGGCTCGTGGTAGAAGGGGTTGTAGGACGTTGTTGTAACACACCGCTTATCGCATAATCCTAGGACGCACAACAATGAGGACTAGACCCCAACGACTGGTTGATAGTCCAATTGCGTGATGACACGTGACAACTGAATTGGGTGCCCTGATTTCCTCTATATATTGAACTCTCTCCACCCCCAATTTTACATATCTTCTCCGCCATAATTTCTTTACCTCTTCGAATTTTATCCACGGTGATCGAGAATTTCATAACCGTCTTCACAATGACCTCATCGAGCATATTTGGGATAATTTTGTCTTTCACGTCGTCAAATTAATAAACTACAAATTTCTAAATATTTGCTTAAATTTGCAAAAACAGCTTACCTCTAATTGGTGGCTACCAGCTTACCACTATAGAGTTAGCGGTTTGACATAGAGAAAGTGAATAAAAGCTCTAACCATTATCCAGTGGTTTTTGTCTATTTTGTAACGGAAAAGATAAGACTTACATAGAGTGGATAGCAAATTATAGTGAATTGTTTTAAGCTATTCTCTTGATTACGGATGCACAAATTAAGACCGAGACTCTTTAGATGACCAATGAAAAACCTTATCACTAGTCATTTAACGAATTCAAGTTTGACATTCTCGAGAGTACAGAGAATACGAACACTAACAGAAATAATGAATTGTTACTCTGGTATTTGTTCCTCATACAATATAAACTTTGCATGATACCAGTAGCTTCAATGTAGTCTGGTTTGAGGGTTCCCTAGTTCTAGATGCTCTTATGCTCGCCTTTGTAGGTGAGGCCTTACGTTAATTTCTTAGAGTCCACCCCGTCTATGTTGAGCGCAGACAGTAAGATTCTAATACATCCCAGGTGAGGTTGGGGACTAAACAACTGTACCAACCTTGCTCAAAGCCTGAGCCTACAATAGAGCGGGCTTTGTGGCTCTAGATACGAACCTATACTATAAGGGAGTAAGCTTAGCCACACCTTCCCCCCCCCCCCCCCATATAAGAGGTCTCGATCGAAATGGGGAGGTTCCTCTTAGTTAGATCTAGCATTCATTCTAATCCAACAATGGAGAAATAGACCATTGGTTGTTTCCAATGACATACCGTAGATTGGGCGTTACAATGGAATGGAAACCTCTCGACGCCATAAATTGGTTATTATTGGGAGGCATTCTAAGTGGATACGCTATAGAAAATTTCAGATACGAGAGATAGTAGGGAGTCCCAGATAGATATTCGTTGAGTGGTATCATCGACCGAGTAGGACGAGTAGTAACCCCTCCGATTAGTCCATAAGGACCCACCGTCCTTATGCACCAAATTTGAAAGGTGTATTTCCTCAATCTCGGTCTGATCTCTGGGTTCAAATATGTCCTGAAGGAGTTCGGTATCCCACTTCTTCGACAATGAGATCATTGATGCTGTGACTTTTATATTTTCAATGGTTAAAGGTCTGGTATGGATGAGCCATGGGAGGAGGGGATAGGAGTGTGCATGCCATGACTATTATGCCATTGTATCCCTTATGAGCAAATCTTGAGCAATCAACAAGTTCCGCCATGTAAAGTTGGGGTCGTTACCTAGCTTGGCCTCTAACAAAGATCTATTCGAATATTACTAAGCTCTTAGGAACTTATCAACCAGACTATCTTTAGAAATCAACAGGTGTCACACTTCTCTTCACAACATAGAGGCGTTGTAGTCTCGTAAGTTGTGAAAACTCATACCTCTCATTGCATTCAATTTACACAATTTTCACAGTCCTATTACATGATTGGTCTGTCTATTGTGGCGCTGGATGTCCACCAAAACTTTTTCAGAGCTCGATGATGCGATCTACTATCCTGAGAGAATGTTGAACACTCATGGCATATATGGGTCTAAAGAGAAGCAATGATCGGATACTTACGTTTTTCCCGTTTGAGATAGATTTTGTTCATCCCATGAGGCACTATGCTTCAGATTTTAGTCACACAAGAATGAAAGGCTTCATTTCTTGTCTTGGCCTATGATGTTTAGGATTTCCAAGTAAGAGGAGGTCTTTTTGCCCCCGTAAGGAAAGATTTCACACGTCCCACTTGGTTAGGCTTCCTTTCTGTCATATGGTCATATTTTGTGGGTGACAAAAGTTTCATTTCTTTTTCGCCAATTGGCAGCGAAGCTGTTAGTTCATATTGGAAAGAGAACCGAAAGTTGATGTTGATTCACAATGTGCAAATTATTATTCCCTTCCTTTTTTGGATCGGGGTAGCCAGGGAAAAAATCGTCATAGGTCTCGTAAAGAGTGGGGAAAAAGATAGAGGTAACCACCTATAAGGTATGACTGAATCTCAAAGGAGAATTGAAGGTGGAGTGAAGGAAGGGTGGGACACCATGTGTTCTCGGGTAAATGTCCTTATATTAATAGATATGAAATTTCAAAAGCTGATGAGTCTTTCTGCTCACTAGGTATGGTATGAGGAAAGACCCATACATAGACTATCAGTCGGAACAATGAACGAGTTGCTCCCCAACTCAAAGTTCGTTGAGGCATAAGAGATCAATGATGTGAAGTGATAAAGAAATAAGGGCCCGTTATCACAAAGGTATCCCAATGTACATATATCTAATAGCAAAGAGGTATGAAATAGCTCTAGATCAGACTATAAAAAAGACAAACTGGACTAACAGAAACTAGTATTCACACTAGATGATTTAGACCAAGTCTCCAATTGTTGTTAGAAAACTGTCTTCCCTCGTGTTAGCAATATATTGAGACTCGAGACATAGATGCTTTTAGGCAGAGGTGAAATATCACTCTGAAATGCACAATTTGAGCTGATTTTGGTACCTGCATCATTTTCCATAGTAAATTATATTTACCCAATATCGTATGTCCCTCCCTCACATGTTTTGGGCCCTTCCATTATCAATACAAATTTGTTCTTAAGTTTCAAAAAAAAGGAAAGAAAGAGTAATATTAGATGTTTATCACGAGTGCTATCGACAGTACATGGAATGGGTTCGAGTATTTTGAAATTGCAATGGGCAAAAATCAAAATCAGATTCAGGACAGCGTTGGTAATTGTATGACTCAAATATACGGATGGAGAACACTTAAAAATACTATAATACGTATTTAGCCATCACATTTGACATACGTGCTGACGTGTATATCCTTTACCAGTCAAACGATCGCAACCACCAGGTCCAGAAGAGGATAATACGAGAGAAACACGGAACAAACCGATCGATTCACGGAACCTGCTTTCACGTTTCAAGTACGTTCCCCATCCCCTCTCCTTCTTCTTCCTCACTATCTTCTTCTGTTTGCTATCCCTGAATGTTCGATCAAACCACCACGATGTGTTTCTGTAATTTTGCGTCCTAGGATCGATAATGAAACTTCATTTTCAATTCATTTATTTTTTCATTTGGGCGCTTTAGGGTTTAGTGTTATTCTTACCTTTTGCGATTTGGGGCTTTCGGATTTGTTCCTTCCACTTGCAATAAATTGTGAAATCATGTATTTGTGTCTCTTCAGTTTTCAAGTAATTTTCTTCTCCTTGTAATGGATGCTAGTGATGGTAATCGATTTGTTTTCCTCTACGATATAGATTTTGTGACGTGAAATGTCCTTTTATCGTTGAAACTTATGCACTCATGATAAAAGTAACTAATTATAAATAAATGAACCATCTTATGCACCATCCTTCATTACATCGGCGTTTACCATGACCTATGTGAATGAAATTGAAGTTATATTTACAATGCAAAGTTATGTTTGGAATCCAGAAAGTAAGTTGATTAAGCAACATACTCCTCAAGTTGATTATATTGCATGATTGATTTGATGTGTCATCGTTTATGTGCAATGTGGTCATGGGTTAGTTCCAAGGACTTCATGGGAGAATGCAAACACTATATGCTAAACCAAAGCTCTTGTGTCTGGTTGTAGAGCATAATTATGTAGACTGAGTATGCAATCCTTGACTTGAGAGCTACTCGAGTAACTTTATGAAATGTGTAGCGTCTTGTCTCCAATATGGGTTTTTATGGCGAGTCTGGTATTTGATGTCATACAGGGTAGAACTGGTGTGTTCTTGTGTTGTGCAATTCGGCGAATGCTTTAAGCTTTCAAATGAAAACAAAAGTTCCTTGGAGTTACTCGTTTTGCCTTATGCAAACTGACTTTACATATCCAACAATAGTTTCATGAAAGGCTAGTTATTTTGACTTGTCAACAGTGAATGTGCACAAAGGGGAACTATATTCTCTCACAGCATATCAACCAAATCCTGTAATATGATATCTTTATGCCTCATCTGCAATTAATCTGATGCAGGCAGAAAAATAGTGAATATCTAAAGTAGGATGATAATATTCTTTTGGTGATTCAGAATCTGCTTCACTGCCGTCAGATGGACAAAAATGATGATTTCACTTTTTGCCAGGTAAGCTTAAACCTTCTATTTATAAAATGAACTTGCATTTTTGTCGTCTGCTTGAATACTCTTAAACTTGACAATTTTCACTTTCCTTTTACTGCTAAGGGCTTCACTTATGGGTTCTGTATATCATGATCTCTTATGATTTCATATTTTATTGATCTATATTTAGGTCAGCATGCCTGCCGAGCAAGATAAGCTTGATGCAAAGCAGTTAGCGTCAGATGTTGGTGGCATTACTATTAAAGATGATCTTTCAAATGGTTCTGGCAAAGGCTTGCTTTGGGAAGATAAATTGCCAGACGATACTTCTAAGAAGCAGCTTAAAGTTGGATCTTTGTCATACAATGTAATTGATGCATCAGCTCCTAAACAATCAAGTGGTCTGGGTAGACAAGTAGCATCAGGAGATGCTGGGACTTCAGCTAAGAGCTTAAAGGAGAAAAAGGTTCCTGCTAAGAAGCCTGCCGCTCGGGCCAAGGTTCCTTTTGAAAAAGGGTATAGCCAAATGGACTGGTTCAAGCTTACTCGAACACATCCTGACCTTGCAGGTACTTTTATACAGTTAACTTTGTTAAGTTCAAGTTTCTAAAACTCGGTAACAGTCAAAACTCGGCGAGGTGCTGATTAAGGGGTTTTTAACTTATCGCAGAGATATTGACAAAACACGTTTTGTATTAAATAATAAATAAAAATATATAATACATATATATTTAAGATGAAAATAGCAATAGTTTAGTAGAATAAGATAGCTCCAAACGCATTCATGTTTGGTGAAATCTAATTGTATTTGAAAATTGAATTGCACTAGCTATTGATAATCTCTTTTTGTGTCTATAATATACACAAATAATCAAGCAGAATTTTTCATATACAGTTTACAATTGTATATGAAAACTAGTAGACTGAGTTTTGATCAATTTTCACTTACTGGTGGAAAACGGTCAAAATTCGGTGGCTAAGTTTCACCGAGATATCAGGGTAGTATCGGGTTGTTTAGAACATTGGTTAAGTATGTGTGCATAGTTAACTTGTTTTTCTTTATTCTTGTATGACCTGATTTTGTACCTGTTATCAAGGTCAGAAAGCATGATGTTATTTACATATATTTTTACTCTTTGTTAACCCTAGTCATGGGCTTGGTAAACTAAAATATGATTAGTTGCAATGTCTTTCCATACTTGTAGTTATGATACAATTCCCAGTCTTATTGAATTGTATGCTCCAGGATTGAAGGGCCAATCCAACAAGAGGCTTATATCCATGAATGAAGTGAAACAGCACAAAACAGAAGGTTCAATGTGGACTGTCTTAAAGGGCCATGTGTACAATATATCTCCATACATGAAATTTCACCCTGGAGGTATGTTGTCTGTTCTTTCTGATAGTATTTGGAGGGATATGATTGTTTTGTTTCTTTTTATTGAACTGGTACTTTGTGTCCCTTCTTTATTTCCTTTGCCATGCACATTTTCCATCATATGCCTCCATAAGCAAGGGGATATAATAATTTACCTTGTTTGAGAAAGAATATTGACAAATATACAGAACATGCAAAGTCCTTGTTGCATGCATCTTGAAAAACTGTGATTAACGTATTATTTTTACAGAACATCAAGATATGGATGTATACCTACCACTTCATGTCTTTATGTTTGAAGCTTTACCTTCACAGTGACGAGTTTTATGTTATATGTTTGGTTTGACACAATTCCTTTATCAGGTGAAGAAATATTGATGAAGGCAGTGGGAAAAGACTGTACCTTACTTTTTAGTATCCTTCCTGGAATTTACTTGCTGTTTAGCTGTTTTAAAGGTCAAAAGTAAATTACATTGATGCATGCTTATTTTTTATACATTAGTTGGAAGTCCGTATAATTCTGAGATTTTAATGCACCTTTAGCCAACCCCACCGTAAGAAGGTCTTATTATCGCACACGTTCCTGAGGTATGAGGGATCAAAACAAAAGACAGATAGAGGATCATCAATTTTTGCATTCCAACACGAGCTGACATTGTTGTTTCAGATAGTGTAATCTGTTATATATGCAGGGTTATAAACATTTGGCCAAATTATATGTGCCATCAACTTCTTTTGTAGGTTATTTCTCTATTCCATTTGAACCATCAAATATTGCTTTACAGAATTGCAATCCTTAACAATGATGTTCTTAGATAAATACCATGCTTGGGTGAATTTTGAGTTTTTGCTGGAGAAGTGCCTTGTTGGTACTCTGGATGATACCAAGTGAAGAGCGCAGCTAGATTCTGATCACTAACATGTGATTCTCAATAACAGTCATCAAATAGACAGATTGTTCTTCAACATCTTCCGTCTTTTTCCTTTCCCATGCATTATGCAGGTCTCATCATAACCCCTCTTTGTACGGGACACTAACTCTGTAACATATAGAAAGAGCTACATTTATTTATCAGAATATAGAAAGAGCTGCTTCAGTTTGTGGAAGGCCCATTATTATTGGGTCAAATGTTGTATACTTACAAATATATTCATTGTTTAAGATTCAATCACTATCATTCATGATGTTTCATTATCTTAATGTTGGAATCCTAGTAGATCATCAGATTGCCTGAAACTGTCCCTGAAAATTCCCTGCAGGTTCATTTCTCCAGATTAAAGATGCAGATTTAAACTCTGGTTTATTCATTTAATTGCTTGACCATTGGGTAGAAGATTTTACTAAAGCTGAAATCATAACACAGGAGTACATTCAGACTACCATTACCTTGATGGTAATAGTAGAACATCAAGGGTCAAATATACATAACAGTTGGATCAAAGAAACCCTTGGAGAAGCCCTGAAGAAACTAAATAATATCTAAGCAGCAACAGGGGAAACAATAACTTGGTCAAGGACAGGGCCGCAAAGTGATCCAAAATCATCCTTCTTGGTGTGATAGTAAGAGCTGTAGAATGTAATTCTGGTTCTGGCTTCAAGAGCTTTGAACTTGAAACTAGCAGTAGTGTGACCGCCCTTTCCTTGAGAGTTGAAGGGAACTTTGAGGGTGTCTTTGGCAGCAAAAGCTTCAACCATCATGGAACCGTGACATGCATTCTTTGCATCTCCCACGGTGAATGTGAGGCTATACATCTTGTTTGGAACTGTTCTAAGGACTTGTGCTATGGCACTCTCTCTCCCAGCAACAAGCTCAACTGCAGCAAGTCCAAAGGGTACATTGAAGTTCTTGGAATCAATGAACTTGACAGCTTTGAGAGATTCAATGATCCAGCCGGGGAGTGGGGATGTCAGATCTTCCTGTTTAGGTGGCAGGAGGACACCATTGGTTGAGTTCAGTAGCCGGTGAGGTCCCTCCTCGAATCCAGGATTCTTCACTAAGTTACCTGCAAGACCAACCATTAATCAGTCAAACAATCCATAAAAGCTTAGAGCAAAATGCAAATATGATGTTCATAACCTGAATGGATATTATAAAACCATAAGTAGGCATTTCACTATCAACTTGAGCTTTTAGTTGATCTGGTCCTCTAATATGGTAATTGTTAACTCTATGATCTATCAAACCCATGCATTGTTTTGGGAATGGCTTCGTTTGGTTTTACTTAACCACTCAGAACTCATAAGAGACATCCGCCAGGGATATAACTCCGCAAGGAACAAAGGAGACAAGCAATATCAAAGATCAACTATCCTAAGCGTATTATTTAAAGAGGCAAAGCCGGATCCAAACCATATATGGTGCTTCAAACAGATCTACACCTCAAGCACAGATGAAAATAACATATAAGCAGCATTTTACTATTACCAAGATGTGAAATAAAACAAAACCAGTAAGGAATCAATACCTCTGGTGGGCATGGGAGGGAAGAGTTCTTTGATGGCAACGGCATCCAAGAGGGGGCCGCAGGCAGGATCCTCTTGAACCCCAGGATTATGGAAGGTAACCTTAACAAGATTAGAGGCAGCCCTGAATCCCCAAGCGTAGGTGTCACCTCCATCACTGCTATACAAAGTCTGAAGAGGAAGGTCTCCATACTGAGAAGGCACTGACACCCTCAGCACCTCATCTTGTGCACAGGTTCTTGAAGCACCAAAGGTCAGAGCATACAGAGACCCTTTCTTCACTGGTATGGTCTGAGAGATGGAGGCGGCATTCCCCAGCCTCACTGCGTGGATGCCATGAGCCACAGCAAAGTACATGCCCCCGGGTTGAGGCCCGCCGGAGATGTACTCAACAAAGCCATTGACTTCCCATTTGGGTATGGAGTTTTTCCCCTTCACCAATGTCTTCTTCAAGTTGCTAGGACTTGGTCCCTCCTCAAAGTTTCCATTTGGGAGGAGTCCTGCAAAACAAAAGGCAATGGGTATTCAGGAAACAAAGAAAGCTCGAATCTTTCCAACTTTTAAGTTGCAATAAACTAAATCTAGCCTCTTGGTCCTCATGTGCACAAGGTAATAAGCAAAATGCCCAACTTCTTTGAACAGAATGCTAGAAAACAAACTCAAAACCTCAACCTTTTCACAATACACAAAAAATGGGAACTTGATAGGACCGCTATTATTAGACAATTCCAACTTCTTCTGAAAAGATCAAATGGGACTTTATAACAATGCTAGAGAAAAAAAAACATAAAAACCCAATTTTTTTTTTTTGCAATACAGAAAAGTAACGAGTTAAGGCAAGTAGACCCCCAAACCCTTAACATTTCTCCAGCAGATGAAATGGGGTCATCAAGTGAAGACCCAAATCAGCACTTGCACAAGAAGCACCAAAACAAATGTCCATTCTCGAGAACATAATCAACACATATTTGAACCAAATGCAGAAGTGTCAACAGAAGTGAAATGCGATAGTAAGTGCACGGATCTAAGAGCATTACCTTCAAGTGGTGCTGGAGCAGCAAGAGCAAGAACAGAGACAGTGAAGAGAAAAGAGAAAGCAAGCAATAGTGAGGCCCTAGCTGCCATTTTCAGAGAGAAGATAAGTGAGAGGTCGAGTGGGGATTGAGGGAGTGACAAAGGGGTGAACTTATACTGAGAAAAAAGAAGAAAAGGTGGGTAAAATGAGAGGATTTAGGTCTTCGATAAAGCAGAAATCACGTTGGGTTGTCTGAAATTCAATTGTCTCAGACCGACCTTTTGCTCCATAATTCATGGCACTGCCAGTGGCAATTTTGTAGTTTTCGTTCACCCTCCCACGAACGCGGATTGCTAATTATTTTTAGCCGTGTTACATTAACTAAATCTACTTGCTCACTAGCCGTTCAGATATTAACTCAACCACTTTTATTTAATTTACAGAGTTATGGAGGCAGAAATTCCATTTTCATATTTCTTATTTAAATCAAAAATGAAAATAATAGATCTGCTGTAGTAGAAGGTGTGGCCACCATCATTAATGTTTGTGAGTCTCAAGATTAAGAGATCATGACACAGCCTTATCTTATTGATTAAGTATATACTTAGATTACTTGTATCAGAATATTATATTACCTAAATGGCCTATAAATACCCTTTAGTCCTCATGGTTCTTTGTAAGTTTTGAATGATGTCATAATATACAGGCTTTGGCTCTCTATACATACTTCGTGTGTACTCTTTGTTTTCATCCATTTCATTTGCCAACAAACATCTCTTTTTCATATTCTTGTATTCATAGTTCACACACAAGACGTGGTACAACATACCAGACTTCTTGCTACGATCTTGTAGGCAAATTTCAATAATTTTACTGCAAGATCAATAATCAAATCACAACACGTTATCAGTACGAAGAGCTATGTTCGATCGTTCAGGTATAAAGTTTCATATTATCATAAATTTGATTCGTTGATATTATTTATTAACGATACTTATGAAATATATTTGTGTTCGTTACATACTTATTTGAACTTGTTTTATACCCCATAAGTATGTTCTGTGATTGCCAATAATAATTTGGATCTTTCACACCAGAAAATGTGGCGGTATCGAAATTTTGGTTATACTAAAGTTTTGGTTTATATTGATTTATTGTATTGACGTTATTTGTGAAGCGGCCTTGTACCGAAACTAAATCATTTGAGACCAGAAGCTCCAAATGAAAATTATAGACCGAAGCTTGATATGTGCCTGAACGGCCAAATGAAAAATCACATGGTCGAAGCCTGATACTTGATTTTATGGAAAAAATAATAAATTACAAGCCTGGGACTTGATATTTGCCTTTTGCGATCACATGATAAATCACAGGCTCGAAGCCTGATGCTTGCCTATACGGTCAAAGGATAAATCACGAGTCTAGAGCTTGATGCTTGTATTTATAACCGATTGACAAACCACAGGCCCGAAGCCTGTAAAATGTCCTTAAAAGTATAATACAGACCACATGCATGAAGCCTGTAACTTGTATTAAGGTCCCAAGACGAAACCTCGGGCCTGAAGCTTGTAACTTGTGTCCAAGGCCGGAAGCCTAAAATTTTATATGCAATTACTTATTTTGTCTACCCCACGAGCTTGCTCGTTGTGCGGTTATACATATATTTAATTAATGCATTTATTATGGTTACCCCACGAGTTCGCTCGTTGTGTGGTTATATATATATATATATATATATATATATATATATATACACTTAATTTATTATACCCCGCGAGTTCACTCGTTGTGCGGTTATACCTATATTTAATTCACGCGTTTATTATGTTTACCCCATGAGTTCGCTCATTGTGTGGTTTTATATATCTAATTGTGATTATTCAAATGTTGTATATTTGTAACCTGAAGCTTACAAATATGATGATACTTTGGACCCGAAGTTCCAAAATCGTTAAAGACAAGTTCATTAAATTATCCGTTCCAGTGAAACAGATATGTTCACCATTGTTGAATGTCGTAGGACAGAAGTTCATACAGACTTAACTCACCGAATTTGAGATACGTTCATTGCACCATCTTTCAAGTGGAAATTTATATGTGCACCATTGTTAAATGTCGTATGGCCAGAAGTTCATATCGACTTAAACTTGCATAGAATTTGAAATAAATGTATTGAACCATTATTTTAATGAGAATTTGATATGTGCAATATTGTTAAATGTCGTATGATCAGAAGTTCATACCGACTTACATTTCACAAAATTCGAGATTCTGATTCAAGGTGCAATTTTGTTTTTTATATGGCCAGAAGTTCATATAAAACTGAAAATTTGTTCAGAGATTGAAGGTTTAAATGATGAGTCCCTATAAGAAATATCAGTATTACTAAAATCGTCATATTAGTTTGGTTATAGAGAAACTATTTGTTCCTTCATCTCATATGCTCCAACAATATTAATGTCGGGAAATACGAACTTATGTATTCAAAGTTAATTTCCTGTATACTCATTGTCGAAATAATGAGTTATTACTGAAAAACCATCAAACTCGCCATGTTGGCAGTATACCAGTCCCAGAAGTGAATGAGATAAATCATAATGTTAATTCTAGACACGGGACATATCGAGACCTCGATCATTCTCGCATTCATTATAACTTTCGATCTCGAAATCCCACCCGAAGTGGGACAAATGTGAAAGGCACAAAGAAAGTTGCTTATAGAGTTGAACTCCCGAAGTAATAAAAGTATATATTATATATGAGACGGGAGAGATCATTGGTCGATTACGTGTTGTATGATCAAATATTTTGATGGATTTACATCAAACATCAAACAAGGGTAAAAGAAAAGGGTGATAGAGATAAAGTCTGATTGATGACCTAGATCCGGAAGATCTAAAAGAATTGAATGTCTCAAACGACTCTATATAACGATGTAACCGATATAATCATGGCTCATTTCGCCTATTATATATGGATCCCTGAAGCGACCAACTCATGTGCGAAAAATGATAATGATATGCGTATCACTGCACAATACGCCCTAACGAGTGAGAAACAGTTGATTGAGGTAAAGGTTAACAATATTTTGGGTGCCATTAGTGCAACTAAAGGCTCCGGAAGAGCTACCATGTCATTGAGATTTACAATGAAGTTAAGCATTAATGCTCTATATGAAAGTAGATCCAGAAGTATCTACTCAATGTTAAAGCAAATCCAGAAGCATCTACTTAGTGTTGAAAATGCTATATATGAAAGTAGATCCAGAAGCATCTACTCAGTGTTAACGACATGCATGCCATGTTGAGACCACAAATGAGATTGAGTTTCTCTGTATCACCAGAAGTGATAAATATGGTGAAAGCATGTACTTAAAAAAAATTACAGGCTCTATCATCATGTTTGTATTATAAAACCATAAGAGCAATTGAAACCTACGCGACTATGAACCAGAATTCATTAGTCTAGATATTTTGATGCTTTGATATAATCGTCTTGGTCATCCTAGATCAACGATGTTGCGTAAGATTCATGTGGACATTCATTAAAGGGCCGGCAGATCCTAATGTCCAATGATATATCATGTACAGCTTGTTCACAAGGGAGATTAATGGTCCAACCATCTAAAGACAATTTTAGTATGGAATTTTAATTACTCAAGTACAAAATTCTTGAGGATATATATGACCATACTTATTTTATAAGAGACACATCCAGAAGATGGTCTTATGGTATCTTGATACTTACTTCATAAGAGACGCATCCAGAAGATGGTCTTATCGTATAACATTGCATTTGCTTAGTTGTTGACACGCTTTATAAAATCGATCGCCTTAACAATGCTGGTATCTTGAGTCCCTGAAGGACAAGATGTTTATTGCATGATCTGTTAGTTTCATTTTGATGAGACGATATCGTTGACCTTGAAGTGAAGAGAGAAGACCTTCTTGAAGTAAGGCATGAAATATTATTGGAAGAATTATTTTTGTCTCATCATATGTACCTGAAGTACATAAGCTCACACATTTGAAAAATGTTGCATACCGAATGATATACACAAAAATAATAAGGTCATACCAAGATACCAACAAAGATTTAAAAGTTTTGTGAAAGCGGGGAATGACTCCTCTTTTACACGCCAGAAGCGTGAGAGGGTACTTGGATAAAAAAATATTGATTCCAAGAGAGAAATAATTAGGCGAATTTTAATGATGAACATAACATGTCTTCCCTATCGGAATCTGTTCCAACAGAAATATCGGTTTAAGAAAAACCGTTGATTCTAGAAGAATCAATCGCTCATGCCAAAAAGGCGGATCGTGAATGAGCGTGATATAAATTTATTCTCGAGATTGATTTAAGAAGAATATTAGTTCAAACAAAAGCGTTAGTTCCAGAAGAACAAAGGAATGAGCAAATGCATATCGTTCTCACATATTGAGAACCATGGAACCAGAAATCGGTCCCATTGTTAAAAGCATTACTATTACCATGATTGAAATGGTAGATGATTTTGACATTGAACCACGTGGTGTTGACTACTGTCATTTAAAGACATGTTTGGCCAATACGAGAAAATGTCATTCCAGAAGAATTGACTTATTGGCATAATGTCCAATGTTCAAAATCATGATCAAAACATCGAAGGATGTTTTACCAGCTGGATATAGATGAATGAGAAAACAAAGATGCTGAATATAAAGCGCGTCTTATAAAGGTATTTTTCTCAAATGACTTAAAACCAACTTTTGATAAAGTTGTGTTGTGTGATCACCATGGTATATTAGATATATGTACCCACTGCTAATGGTACTTTTAAGTGCCAACATTTATAAAAGTCCCCGAAGGACCTACATTGCCTGAAGCATTGTAGTTTGCCTGAAGCAAAACTCATGCATTGCCTGAAGCAAAACCCATGCATTGCCTGAAACATTGCAACTTGCCTAAAGCAAATCCCTTGAAATTTTAAATTGCCAGAAACAATGTCATTCCCCAAAGGATTTATGATTATCTAGAGAAATGACTCTATGAAGAGTTTAATTTGCATGAGGCAATGAGACATGGTATGAGAAACCATGTACGCAGTAAGCAGTGTGGGTCGATAACTCTTGAAAAGGTCCGTGAAACTGCAGTATGTCTAAAGAAAGACTTTCAAATAAGAGTTTTGATGATAAAGTATTGTCTCGGCCTGAAGATCGAGCATATTTCAAATGGATCCATAAATATGCATATGCTAAGAAACGCCTGAAGCGTGTTCTACTTGATATTCAAACGAACAATCGATATTTAGATCCTAAAGAGGATCTCATTCGTCTCAAAGAAATGAAAATATATTTGGTCCTGAAGTACCATATCTAAATTTGAGACGTTATAATGTACAAGGCATGATAGAATATTCGCAGTAAATATGCTAGCCATTTTGAGCTCGGAAACTACTAACCGGATTTGAGATAGAAGCAGATCTGCAAAGCGCGTCCCGGGACAGTTATAATTTGGGAAGACAGTTTTCAGTGTTTAGTGTTTTGGTTGCAACCACTAAGTACTCTGAAATCCTTTTATCATGAACTCCAGAAGAGTCATGAGATTGACGTCAATCAGAATCATGTAGTGAAAACCTTGTAGGTTCGGTTCACTGATATTTGGGTAACATCGGTTTTGGGAAAGTCAGAGTACAAGAAAATATGAGTCGAATTTGCAAGTAGCCGAGATTAGTCATTTGGTCTTCAAGGGGAGCGACAGTCAAGTGGGTATGTTTCCGTGTGCTGCACTCTTTTTTCCTTATTCAGGTTTTGTCCCACGAGGTTTTCCTGGAAAGGTTTTTAACGAGGCAGCTGTTATGCACGCTCAGCTCACCAGAAGTGAGTGAATGGAAGAAACACTCTACTCGATATGAATCTTCTGACATCCACTTGTTGAGAAGTTAATGTTCAAGGTTAGGACGCGTCGACTAAACCAAACAACCAAAGTAACCTGCCTGAAGTCAAGGGGAGACAAGTTTTGTGCGCTGTACTCTTTTTCCCTTATCCAAGTTTTTTCTCACAGGGCTTTCTTGGAAATGTTTTCAATGAGGCAGCATCAAGCACAACTTCAAAGCACATTTATGCGTTGCACTCTTTTCCTCACAGATTTTGTCCCACCGGGTTTTTCTGAAGAGGTTTTTAACGAGACAACTTAAACATGTCCGATATATTTATGAGTGGTGGTCCAAGGGGGAGTGTTGTAGAAGGTGTGTCCCACCATCATTAATGTTTGTGAGTCTCAAGATTAAGAGATCATGATACAACCTTTATCTTATTGATTAAGTATATATGTAGATTACTTGTATCAGAATATTATATTACCTAAATGGCCTATAAATACCCTCTAGTCCTCATGGTTCTTTGTAAGTTTTGAATGATGTCATAATATACAGGCTTTGGCTCTCTATACATACTTCGTGTGTTCTCTTTGTTTTCATCCATTTCATTTGCCAACAAACACCTCTTTTTCATATTCTTGTATTCATAGTTCACACACAAGACGTGGTACAACATACCAGACTTCTTGCTATGATCTTGTAGGCAAATTTCAATAATTTTACTGCAAGATCAATAATCAAATCACAACATCTGCTTTATTTTCTATAAAATTATGTGACAATCTATAAATAATTTAATGTAATTGCTTCATTTTTTTTGAAGGAGTAATGAACCTATTTTTGTATAAGCTCTAAAATTTTATTAAAGAGAGAGACACTTTTCAAGAAAAAGAATTACAAATAACTTCTAATAAACAGAATGCTAAAAGACCGAACATTTTCCTTAAAAAGAGAAAAAATAAAACCCCACCAATCCTGAACATCCAAGTCATAGACGAAACGTCTAAACCGTGATAAGGATCGTTATAAATTTAAGTATCCAAAATACGATCATCAGACAACTTCTTCTTGGAAAACAATTCGCGAACCTTGATCCACACATCGGGCTTGGGAGACGATGCTGCTATACCACTTGCTCGATTCGAAGACTAGGCCTTTGACTTGGTCAAATGAAAGTAATTAAGAGTGAGCGAGGGAACCGTCTGCATCTTCTTCGGAGGATGACTCTTCTTCGGAGAACATCCTTCCAAGAACTCACTTGCTGGTATACCAGAGACTGAACCACGACCCGTCCTCGACCGTTTCATTATAAATTGATGACTGAATCACAACCATGTGCTTGACCGAAACAGAGTCAGAAAAAACTAACAAAGGGTCTTGGGTTACTTGACCCGAAAGCAACCCAACATCAACCCCTGATCCGCCTAAGTTCGATTGGTCGTCCAGTCCCAAATCTGCCTTGTTTTTGGGCTGGACCATATTAATACAACCCAACCCAAAAATTGCCATGTCCTCACATCAGCAACTGAGTTTAACACAGTCGTATCTACGTATTTTGAAATTGGAACAAAGATCTTGATATCGACTTCAAAATCGCGGTCATCACACAAGCAAACAAGATCCCAAGAATTTGAATTTGCGTGAAAATTGCCATTCGTATCCGGTAAGGACAACGCCGGAACGACGCATGTGTCAACTGGAACTGCAGGACTCTTTAACACGAAGTCATGAAGAAGCTGACTCTATTTAGACGTCTTACCAACAACGATTGTCTTCGCTGGAGAAAGGAGAGCTTCCAACTCTGTCGTAGGGAGGCTCTATTTCGGGTCATCAAAAATAGAGCATACCTATATGGTGCTCAGAACCAACAAGAGAACACTCCGACAACACTTCCGTCTAACTACGTCGAGCAATGACGAAAAAAATAACATGACCATTCATTTTGAATCCATTCAAGACCTCAATCGCCTTAGCCACAACAAGCTTTGATTTAAAACGGATGAATCCAAAGTATCTACCTCTTCGACTCAGTTGTTTGAGAACAAACATGGATACAATCGTACTAAAAGGACTGAAGGTGTTTCGAGTCCAATCTTTCGAAGACTCGAAAGGTAGATTGCTCACAAACACCTCGTCCTCTTGTTCCATGAAACCTTTGCTTGAACTCCTTGAACAGGTCCGACGAACATCCCTTGAGCGTTGCAAATCTGCAATTGGATGAGTTGCACCATACCTACCCGCCACACTCTTCGACCTGACTGAAGGTTTGCGAACCCTGAGAGTAGGAATCATGCTCTGTTTTGTAGAATGAAAAACAGAGGAACTCGCCACTGGATGAGACCCGTCCTCAATCGTACCTTGAGACGCCTCCATCCTGCTCCCCTGACCCTGTAACAGACTTCTTCCCAGCGCTGCAACTTTGACCGAACGATCCTTGACTGCCTCAAATTTGGTCCTCGTCCGATCCCTTTTCCTGGCCTTAGACGCAGCAGCACCACCCTTGACCAACAAACCTGAAACGGTGGAGCAATAATCTTTGTACAGAGAAAACAACTTTGTACAAAAGGAGGAGAAGGAGATGATCTCCTTATCCATATCCTTCCGGCGAGCAGAAGCTCCCTTCCGACGAACACAAGCTACGTAATTGTTCAAAAAATTCTTGTGCCGATAGTGACCATTGATGCCTAGAACCCGAGCTTGATAATACATGACAATGCCAAAATTGATTAATCAACTACAGGGCCGGCCCAATATTTATTGGGGCCTAAAGCGAGAATTGATCGATGTCTTTTTTTTATGATAAAATATATATAAAAAATAAGTAAACATGTTCATATAGAAAGAGTACACTAGATTATATTGAACAAATGAGCTTAAACATCTATTTATAACACTCAAAATCTAAAATGAATGATAAAGATTAATTTCTAACAAAACAACCTCCATGGATAAGATGTACAGTCTAGAATTCTATACAAAAATCTAAAAGCTTTAACGATTCACATTTACCTATAAACACGATACATTCATGTCAAGTTAAAATATGACATGTTCAAGATAATTCTAGACAGTTACATTAAATTATGCTATCTTATATGTGACGTCGTGTATGATTAGCTATTATCATCAACTTCTAAAAATTTCCTTACTTACATTTTTTTCTAGACAATTTATAGTGTATATTAGTAACCCCGATCTTCAATATTGTCAAACACACCGAGACTCATGCTTTTAGTTCATGAAATCCATGGATTATTCTTCGATAAATGATCTTTGTTTTACTAAGCATATTCGTACAAAAACCATACATTCTAGCACCGTTTGTTAATATGTGCATGTCTTGCTTCCTTTTCAATAAGGGAATATTGATATTCTTTAATATTTATCTTTAGATGCATCATTTCATTATTTGAATGTCTGAGAAATTGGTTTATAAAATACTAAGGAAAGTATGAGATATCAAATCAAACATTAATGGATTTCTCATATGTTTGTTTTGCATTCTTTCTGTTCTGATCAGACATCGATATCCAATATTGGATTCTTTTTCAATTTTGACAGCTTACTTTTCCAAATTATTTTTGTTTGAGCTTTTTCGTAATGAAGTTGATAAATTGATTGTGATTCCTCAAACAAGTACTATAGTGCATTGATATATAAATATCCACGCTTCTTTTTTGGATGTGTTCCATTGTTTTTTATCCCTATTTTTAATTTACTAATCATTGATAAATGGAACTTGCATGTTTTGTTCCGTTATCGATAGTTTTTCACTGTGGAATAAACATCCATAGAGTTGTTTGGATGTTCAACCATAAAAAAAAAAATTGTCTTTCATTTGGAAGAAAATTGCTTTTCTGAAAAACAAATTTGAATAGAGATAAAAATTAGGCATAAGCTGTTGTTCTCGTTCTCCATACCAAGCAACGTGATCTGTGGCATGCAAGTTGGCAACGCAATGTCGCAGGCCAGGTCTAGGAGTAACGAGCCGTCCATTGATGAGATAGAGGGCTTGATTGAGGGGATTGTGTTGGAGGAAGAGGAGGAAGAACTTGTGATCTCGGAGAGTGAACTCAGTGTCGGGGGCGAGAAGTACAAGTATGACCTCGCTGGTAAGTTGCTATCCCGTAGAGGTTTGAACAGGAAAGTGTTTAATGAAATTCTGAAACGGAGTTGGGACGAACCCGAATTGAAAATCGAAACTCTAGCTCCGGGTGTTTTTGGTTTCTTTTTTCCTTCGGAACGGGCTAAACTGAGGGTAAGAGAGTTGGAACCTTGGTGGTTCAACACGTCTCTATTGATGCTACAAGACTTTGAGCCCAACATAAAACCAGAAACCTCGGTGTTCAGTCATGTACCATTGTGGGTGCAAATATGGAACTTAGCGCTCATTGCTAGGACATGCAAAGTAGGGGAGATGATTGTCAAGTTGTTGGGTGAGTTCGTGGAAGCGGATTGTGATGAAGATGACCGTGCGAGGGATGAATTCCTGCGTATCAGGGTGTGCTGGGATGTAAACAAGCCGATGCAGAGGGTTCTGAAATTCAGGTTGAGCTCTTCGGAGGAATATACTTGGGTGAGGTTTTGTTACGAAAGGCTTCAGGACTTTTGTTATTGTTGTGGGAGAGTTAGTCACACTTTGAAAGAGTGTGAAAATGTTGAAGTTGGGACGGCAGTGTTGCCTTACGGTGATTTCATGAGGTCGAGTGCTCTGGTAAGGAGAACAAGCCAGACTCGAGATTCGGAAAAGGGTATGAGCCAGAGGAGTAAGGGCGTGGAAGATAGTAGACCGAGAAGGAACACCTCCCCGGGGAGGTCTTCGGGTGACTGGAGACAAAAAGGACCATTGCCTGGTTTGTTTGTTAGAGCAGGTTCAGAGGAGGTCAGTTCAAAGGGTACTCGGTCTGTGGGTGATGGAGATGGTGTTAATGCCTCGGCCCGGAGTAGTGTGCAAGGGTCGGGTGACTTTTTGAGGAGGCCTTTGTCGAGTGATGAGGGTGTGGAAGGAATGGATCTTAACCGGGTTCCAGTGGAGGGCTCACAGGTTGATGGGGCTTAGGTAGCTGGAAAAGGAATTACTGTGGGTGATGAGGTTGAAGAGGTTTCTATGGAGGTTGGAATGATGACAGTCCCAAAGAAGTTCAAGAGGGTTCTCAAGACCAAGTCGAGTGTTTCTGGAGGTAACTCGAGCCTGAGTTCAGCGAAGGCCTCATTGTTGGGGAAACGGGTGCAGGAGACCAGAGAGCAGGTAGAGAATTTTGGGGCGATCTTGGCCCCTGATTCTCAGGAAGCTGATCTGATGCAGTTGGCGAGGGTTGCAAAGCAACCCTGCCAGTCACAATGATTTTCATAGCTTGGAACTGTCGGGGGCTTAGGAACCCCGGGGCAAAACAGTTCCCGATCGAGCTTGTGGCTCAAAAGAAACCCGATGTGATTTTTCTTTCTGAAACAAAGTGTAGGATATTTGTGATTGATAATCAGATAGGTGTGATTGGCATGGAGGGTGCCTTCTCGGCGGATAGTGTAGGTGGAGGTGGTGGTTTAGCAATGTTTAGGAGGAGCAAAGATAATGGGACATTATTGTCTTTCTCTCCGAATCATGCGGATATGGAGATGTTCAATGAGGAGAGTGTTTTAATCAGACTGACTGGTATTTATGGAGAGCTGAAATGGGACATGAGACACGTGACGTGGGACTTGATAAGAAGCATAGGCGAAAGGAGGTCGGGCCCTTGGGCCATGATGTGGGACTTTAATAACACCCTTTCGATGGTGAACATGCGTGGAGGGAATTTCTACCCGACGTCACTCCAAACAGGTTTTTGTAATGCTCTTGTTGATACTGGTTTACGTGATGTAGATATTCATGGGTACAGATTTACTTGGGAAAATAGACGGTTTGATCATAACAGGTTGGAAGTTCAGTTAGACAGGGTGTGAGTTAACTGTCAGTGGGATCGTTTATACCCGGATTCAAGGTTGTGGCATGGGGGCTTGTCCACCTCGGACCATGGTCCCATAATTTTATACGCTAAAAAGGATTTGGGAGAAATGAGGCCTCAGAGTTTTCGGTTTGAGGAGGCTTGGAACAGAGACCCTCAGTGTGAGACCATCGTCCAGTCTGTTTGGGCGGATAATGGCTATCGGAGTTTAGAAGAGAAACTCAACCGGACAGCGGAGGAGCTGAAAAATTGGGCCGGTCGGTCGGGTGATTCTATCTCGGTCCGGATAAGGCGATGCAGGGAAGAACTGAATGGTCTTTGGGGGAAATGGGATAGAAGGAGCGGACTGCGGGTCCAAGGTTTGAGATCAGAATTATCTAAGTTTCTAGCTCAGAAGGACGATATATGGAGGTAGAGAGCGAAGCAACATTGGCATCGGGGTGGTGATCAGAACTCGAAATATTTCCACAAGAAAACTACTGCCAGAAGAAGAAGGAACCGGATAAGGTCCTTGTTTGATAGCATGGGTGTAGAGAAGTTTTGGGAAGTAGGGTTGGAAGAGGAGATGGTGGATTATATTGTTGAGTTGTTTACTGTAGACGTGGGGAATGTTGATGAGGTCAGTCATTTGGTGCCTCGGTTGGTTTCGTCAGCGCATAATCAAGCGTTGCTGAGACCAGTGGAGGAGGATGAGGTTCGGCAGGTGGTCTTTAGCATGTTACCTTTGAAAGCCTCGGGTCTAGATGGTTTTAACCCGGGGTTTTATCAGAGATTTTGGCCGGTTGTGGGGGCCCAAGTGTGTTAGTTGGTCAAGGATTTCTTTCAGTCGGGGGCCTTACCTAGGAATTTGAATGATACAAATCTAGTTCTTATTACTAAGGTTAGAACCCCAAGGAGGATGAGGGAGTTTCGTCCCATAGAGCTTTGTAATGTTATTTACAAAGTGGTGACCAAAGTTATGAGCAGGAGGATGTCAGGGATCCTGCAGGAGATCATTTCAGAGTCCCAAGCGCCTTTTTGAAAGGTAGATTGATTACTGATAATTTAATGATCTCAGGGGAGGTGTTACATGCACAGAAGAACATGAGACAAGGGAATGTGGGGAGTATGGCTATTAAGATCGATATGCCGAAAGCGTATGACCGTGCCGATTGGGGTTTTCTGGAGAAGGTCCTACTCGGAATGGGGTTTGATACTGATTGAGTTTGGTTGATCATGGAATGTGTCAAGACGCCTAGGCTTTGGGTCTCAGCTGAAGGCCAGAGGTTGGGTCCGATCCTTCCGAGCAGAGGCATTCGACAGGGAGACCCGTTATCTCCTTTCTTGTTTATTGTTTGTGCAGAAGGACTATCCATGCTAATTGATGATTATGAGATATGAGGCCTTATTCAGGGTACCATGGTGGTAAAGGAAGCCCCAGCGGTCTCACACTTGTTTTTTTGCAGATGACAGCCTATTCTTTGGAAGAGCGCTGGAAGAGGAGGCTCGTAGCTGGAAACAATTATTGGGCATGTATGAGCGGGCGTCGGGTCAAAAGGTTAATGTAGGGAAATCTACAATTCTTTTTAGCCCGAATACAGAGGGAGAGGTGAGAAGCCGGATTGGAGCAATACTTCAGATGCAGGTTTCTGGTGAAATGGGTTCTTATCTTGGACTCCCAGTTATTTTGGGAAGAAGCAGGTATCGGTCCCTTTGTTTTATTAAGGAGTGAATTATGAACCGTATTGGTAGTTGGGATGAATTGTTGCTGAGCAAAGCCGGTAAGGAAGTACTCTTGAAGTCGGTTATTCAGGCGCTTCCCACTTATACTATGAGTGTTTATATGCTTCCAGATAGTTTGATTCAGGAGTTGGAAGTGGAGATGAACAGATACTGGTGGAAGAACGATACTCGGTCAGGTTCGGGGATTAAATGGCATAGCTGGCAGGGGCTGTGCGACCATAAGTTGAAAGGAGGTATGGGTTTTAAAGTTCTCTGGGATTTTAATTTGGCATTATTGGGGAAACAAGGGTGGAAACTTATGAGTAACCCTGTTAGTCTTGTGGCTCGCATCATGAAAGCCAAGTACTATCCGTTGTCAGATTTTATACATGCAATTAAGAGACCAAATTCTAGTCCAATTTGGAGTAGTATTTTGGCGGCGCAGGAAATTGTGGGTGATGGAATTCGGAAGAGAATAGGGTCAGGGGAGAACACTAAAATTATGGGGGAAGCGTGGCTCCTATCCGAGTCGGGTAGGGTGGAGGCCGAACCTCCCAGAATTAGACATTGGACTGTGAACTTCCTTTTTAGGGTGGGGTCCAAAACATGGAATGAGGAATTGATAGTTGATTTATTCGAGGCTCGGGACGCAGAGGCTATTTTGAGGGTGCCTTTGAATTCTAGCTTGTCAGCTGATGATTGGTATTGGAATGGTTCCCGTAGTGGTCATTATAGTGTCAGAGATGTATATCGAAAATTGCAGGTTCAAGAGGGGAGATGGAATACCCAGGAGCGGGATGTGTTTTGGAAGCGGTAATGGCACCTCAAGGTTCCTCCAAAAATTTGTCACTTTTTATGGAGGGGGTGTCTGGGTTTTTACCAACTAATGATAGGCTGATAGCGAGAAGGGTGAACGTTGATGTTGGTTGTGTGGTCTGTGGTGAAGCTGAGTTGATTGAGCATGTGATGTATGAGTGCTCGATTGCAAGGGCGGTCTGGAGGAAGGTGATGGACTTTCTTCATGTTGGTATTGGGTAGTTTAGAGATTGGTTGGAGTTCAGCTGGGCGTCAGATGGAGGAGTTAGAGCTGATATCGTCTTTGTGGTTTGTTGAAGTCTTTGGAGAGCCCGTAATCAGAGAGTGTGGGAGGGGAATAGTCCCTCGGTGGAGGGCATCTTCCGTGGAGCCGAGCAGTTGCCGAGGGGTTGGAAAGAGGCTCAGGTACCGGTGGTTAGAGAGGCCGGTGGAGTGACGTGTGTTATCCAGAAATGGAAGAAACCGGCCCTTGGGACATGAAAGGTTAATACAGATGCTGCGGTGTTTCAGGGGACCGGGGGTGGCGGTGGTTGGGTATGTCGCCAAGAGGATGGTTCTCCATGTTTCCTGCAGTGTAAGGTTTTTGGGAACATACAGGATCCGGAGATGTTGGAGGCTTTGACACTGAAGGCAACTTTACAGGACCTTGTAGATAGGGGCTTTGGTAATGGGGTGATCGAGTCAGATATTCTGGGGTTAGTTATGGCTATTAACAACAATTCGACCCTGATCACTTCATTTGGAGCTATGGTTGAAGATTGTAACCTGATTATTTCTGTTTTAACGAATGTAACTGTAGTTCATGTCAAGAGAACTGCAAACAGGGTAGCGCATGTGCTAGCTAGGAATGCCTGTGAGTGGGCATCTGTGGTGTGGGATTTTTCGTCTTTGTCAAAACCCATTTCTGGGTTACTGGTTTCCGATATTCATTAATGAATCCCTCATTTTCGTCAAAAAAACTTATCTTTAATTTTGTGGGGTATTTTTCACCTGATGACTTAAACAACTTTTTAATTATTTTACGAGGCCTTTTTTGATCAGTGGCCTTAAGCGATTGTTTAACTCGCTTAAACCTTAAGTCGGCCCTAATCAACTACTTATGGAAACGAGTCATGTGCTAGAGAAATGAATATGAAACATAGGAATATTGCTTTTCTTGTTCCCTTGGAAAAATAATGCATCAATTTTATATATCAATCAACGAAAATATAAATACAATCCGATGAAACGTATAAGCAAACGATAAATATTACAAACCAAATTAGCTAGCCTATATACTGTTATCAACTCCTGGTCGAAACCGAAGCACAACACAGACGCCCTAGAACGTGTAAACAACGTGCACGCCAAAAAGTACAACAACATGCATACCAAAAGTGTCACATAACGTGCAAACTAGAGTGCAACTAGTTATACAAAGGTATAACTAGTGCACACTAAATCTATAACAAGTGCATCTATTTGGGATTAAACTCAAATCAAAACCAAAACCTAACAACAAAAACACAAAATAAGAGCTTGAATCGTGACCACACCTCCTTGGCACAAGCCACACCCAACACCGATGAGCCGAGTCTCTCCAACTTCCTACGATCACAAGTCAAGCCTCAAACCACTAGAAGACCGAAACTAGAGAAGCCATTACTGCCACATAAGACGAAGAGCGCGACCCGAGACGAACAAATGAGTGAAGGAGACCGTAGAATGAATCAACAAACAAAACGATCGAGGGTAGAGCACGAGGGGGTGGGGGAAGGGGATCATCCACTGGTGATGGCCATAACTATCGTGGGGAGGTTAATCCAATGGGACCTCTCTCTTTCTCTTCCTTTTGTTCGGTACTGGTGTCGAGCTACGAGAAGTACTGTTCAATTGTTGTCAAGAAAGAGGAAAATAAGAGATGGGGTAATGCAAACCGAGGTCATGTCCCAAACGTCCCTGCTTCAAAGCCAGTGCAAAAACAGGGTCGTAATCCGAACAAAGGTACCTCTTGTCCTGTCCAGCCAAAACAAGCTCCAATCATGTTCCTCCCGGAGAAACAATGGCAGAGACTTGTTTGGGCCGAGAGAACCCGATTACAAGTCCAACGACGACGAAGGAGGGTGCAGGTCATGATCTACTCCAAACTGAGGAAATTTTCATTTGTAATTTGCCACCAACAACCAAAATCGATTGGATTAACAACGTTTTTGGGGTTTTTGGGGAAACCGAAAAGTGCTAAGTTCCGATTCGGCCAAACTGTAAAGGCAAATACTTTGCCTTTGCACGGTTTCGGTCGACTAAGGCAGCAAGGCAGGCCATTTACAGTTTAAATGGTCTAAAGATCAATGGACTTACTCAGTTGGTAGTTGTGGTCAAACGTCAGAAAGAAAAATATGGGAAGATCACAAAAGTTGGCTCGCCGGAAAATTCAAATTCGCCGGTGATAGTGATCTATGGCTGCAAGGAAAGCGGCAATCAAGGGATTGTGCAAGATTCTCACCCACCTGGAAATACGGAAACAAATCCGGAGCGTGAAAGTGGAAACTCGCCTGCAATTCTGAAATCATCACAACCAAGTCCGAAGCGTGAAGGACGGAACTCGCCTGCAATTAAGGAATCCATCCCGTCCCAGAAAATTAAGGAGCGTGAAGAAGGAAGGTACCCTGCAATTCCGGATTCAATCTCGTCCTAGGCACGCGAAGGAGGAAAGTCGACTGAATCCTCGGTTTTAGGGTTGACATCGTCTCCTTTATCGGGTGGAGGGTCTGAGACGCATTTGGGTATGGACCGACTCAATCCTTGGGCCTCGGCCCAACAGGTTTTGGATGCTGATTTAGAAGCCCAATTGGCCGAGGATGCGGAAGCCCAAACCAAGGTTCTTGACCGTTCAAGCATGTCTCTTTCAGACCCCGAAGAGACAGCGGGTAGGTTGGGTGTAGCAAATAATTCGGATGAATTTCCTGCTCTATCATCTGCAACCGCTAATAGAAGCTAAAAGGAATGGAAAAAAGAATCAATGGCACCCTTGCACTTACCAAACTCGAGCTAAAACCTAGAGCGCCGAAGAAATTCTAGTAGCACAACGTAGAAATGAGATATGGAGACAGTTTGTCACTACAGGAAAGCTGTAGAGATTGGTTGTTTTTTCTTTTCAAACGGTGTTTTGTTTCTTGATTCAGTTGTCCTGATCGGGTTTGTGTTGTTGTCTTTCTTTGGAAGGGCGTTTAAGTTAAGGAAGGATCTCCCCGCTTTTGCAATCACTCAAATTACAAAGAGTAATAAATTCAATGCTTATCAACAAAAAAAACTATGAGTGGGGACTGCGATAGTTATTTAGAATGTCAATGCTTCATGTTGACATAATCTTATCAATAATGACCAGTATCCCTCAACGAGGACCATAATTTTATGTTTTAACATATCAAAATAGATTCATTTTCAAACAAAAACAAATAATACTGAAAGCACAATAAATTACGTCCATGACTAGTGTCTTCTGTGTTGAACAAAAGTAAATATGGCTGGTAGTGTATATTGACTAGAAAGTGAAAGCAAATAGAACATAAGACCATTTTTTCTCCATCGATCTATCCTTAGAGATAATATTTTTTCTTCTGACCTCTCTCTAAAAAACCCCAACCCTAGTTTTCTCTGTGGCTGACGTCGGCGACGTTCTTCTCCGGCTCACCTGGTCAGGATGTCGCCGGTGGCTCTCTCCCCCGTCATCCTCTTCGTTTATTGTTTGGTTTTCTCCTTGCCTTCTCTCGGTTTTGGGCTTCAGGTTCTCAGATCTGGACCCTTTCTTCTTCCCTGGGCAGATATGACCTTTCCGAGCTTTGCTTGTGCCGGCGAGAGTTGTCTCGTGGGCGTTGTGTTGTGTTGGCAGCAGGCGAGGCTTTGGAGACCTCGTTTCCATTGAGATCTGCCTTTGTTTCTTCTTCTGGCCCTCACCCCTTTCGTTATCTGTTTCCGGGAGGTTTAAGGTTATGGCTCCGGTGAGTTGACCACGTTCTTTAGTGGGAATCGTTTCCCTCTCGGATTCGATGTGGAACTCGACTTGTCCGGCCCTAGTCTTTTTGGTTCCGACTAACATTCCTCTCATGTGGTTCCGTTCTCTCTTTCTTATGGTAAGCCTTCATCTCCCTTGTTTTCTCTACATTGTGGAGATCTGGTCCGGCAGTGCCGGCTGTGTTGGTGTTCGTTTTTGGCACCTGGGAGGTTTAGGGTTATCTTGAGTTTTTGAGTCTGGACCGGTCGGGGGAGGTTTGTGTGGGTCCTGGTGCGATTTGGTTTCTCTGTACCTCTCCTCCCTACCTCCCTTCGTCATCTCTGACTTCTGCCGGAGGAAGGGGTGGTCTTTCTCTCCTTCTTGATTCGTCGGCGGTGTTGGCCGTCGGCGGGCTACTCTTGGGTGGCTGAGATGTGTTTGGGGGGGGTGCGGGAGCCGTGGAGCTATTCCGACGGCGTGCGGGTGCTGTTGAGCTTCTCCGGTAGCGTGCTTACCTGCCTGTTTTTTTTCTGGGGAAGGTCCTCTGTAAGGTTCTTTCAGTCCTTCTCCTCTGTTGAGGGATGGGATTTTGAATCTGACACTCCCGGTGGTTTGGCCCTGGAGTAAGAGTGATGTACCCTGAGCCTCTACTCATTTTTGGTTGATGTTGAGTTTTTCGGGAGCAGCGGTGGTCGGCGGAGTTCTAGGTGCTATCGCCTTGCACATGGCGTGGTTCGGTTCAGGGCTCGAGGGAGTTCGCTGGGCTCAAGGGAGGGTGAGGTTCCGAGGTTCTGTAAGACCCGCCCTCGGTCGATCCCGGTAGAACCGGTGAATCCTACCTAAGTTTGACTTTTGGCTGGAAAAGTCAGGCGTCGCAGACCACTTGAGTTCATGGTCGGGGAGCACGTGTTTCTGAGGGTGAGCCCAAAGAAGGGCCTAGTGCGGTTTAGACGCAGCGGAGGCAAGCTAGCACCACGTTTTATTGGACCATTTGAGGTCTTAGAGAAGATTGGAGCTGTAGCTTATCGGTTGGCCTTGCCACCGCAGCTTGGGAACGTGCATAACGTTTTCCATGTGTCCCAATTGCGGAAGTACATGGCAGACCCCTCGCACACCATTGAGTGGTCAGACATCGAGGTAGCTGATGATGTCACTTATGAGGAGCAGCCCGTCAAGATCTTGGGTACAAAGGAGAAGGTCCTGCGGAACAAGAAGATTCCGTTGGTCTTGGTACAGTGGGGTCACCAAGGAGCTGGATCCACGTGGGAGCGCGAGGAGGAGATCCGCGAGAAGTATCCCCACCTGTTCAACCTCTGAGGTACGCCATTGTCTTTAAATTTCGAGGACGAAATTCTTTTAAGGGGGGGTAGATTGTAAGACCCGCCCCCGGTCGATCCCGGTAGAACCGGTGAATCCTAGCTAAGTTTGACTTTCGGTCGGAAAAGTCAACCGATGACTCGGAAAGTCATTTGGGACCTTTCCGGGGCCCAAAAAGCTTATCCATTATCACGGTTAGCTTAGTTGGGTCGTTTCCTTCAGTTTGACTGTAATATTGTTAAAGTCAACCGTCGGTCAAACTTGGGCTTACTATCGGTTGTTTTTTTCGATAAATCTTGGAAAGCTAGAAATTTATTAAGTAGGAGTGACCACACATGACACTTGTCATGCTTAGCTTGGAGGATGAAAATGGGGGATTCAAATGACTCTCATACCCTCCTAAGTTACCTTTAAAGGGATAAGACCTTAAGGGCTTTTGAGTAAATTGACATTTTAAGTCATTTAAAGGAAAGGGAGCAACAATTCAGCCTATTTCCTCTTGTTGCAGCCGAAAATCACAAGGAGAGAGGAGGGGAGGAGCTCATTTCTTGAGGAAGAAGATAGAGAAGAAAGTTTGGATTTTGGAGCTTGTTCTTGGTCCTTTTGCCTTCATTTTCACTTCATCTTCTCCATCTCAACTACCTAGAGGTAAGGATACTCTCAACTCTCCATTTCTTCCACTTCCAATCTTTGGGTTTTGTGGGTCTTGGCTTAAAAGTTGAAGAACTTGCTTAATTGATTGTTGCTTGGAGAAGAAGTAGTGAAGTAGGTTGGTGGATTGTGTTTTTGGTTGAAGTTTGATGAACCCATTGAGGGTGTAGCTGTTGGGTATCTTTGGTTGAACATTTTGGAGCTAAGAGAGCTTAGAAATGGAGTTTGTGTTGATATTTTCGTGAAATTCGAGTTGGGGAAGAAAGGGGAAGGAACTGGTCAGGTCTGATACGGAAGCTGACCCGGACCGGGCCAGGTGTCGGCACGGTATGCCGCACGGAACGGGCCTGGTACCAGCACGGCACACGGCACGGAACGGACGGGAGTCCGGCACGGTACCTAACACGGTCCGTGTCACTCTCCAGGCCGGTCGGTGACGTGTTCCGCGCTGGCTTCCGGGCCGGCCTGTGACATGGTCCGTGCCATGTTCCGGCACGGCTAGCCACACGGTCCGTATGGCATTCCGGATCAGACCCCCAGAGCCCAAAACCCTTCCTTTTAGCTCAATTTGATTCCCACACATCCTCTTCAAACCTTGATCCATTTCTGAACATTGTTGTGTGTTTGAGGAGAAGAACACTTTGTTGAGGAAACTAATTTGTGGTCTTTTGGTGGTTCAAAACCGTGGGACCAAGCTAGGAAAGAACGAAGAACGTGGACACGAGTTAGAGGAGCAAAGATCACGCTGGGACCCGAGTGAAGAACGGAGTGGTGACCACCGGGCTTATCATCAGAGTGTTGAGAGGAAGACCTCGAGGTAGGGAAAGCCTTAACCCCTCGTTTACGATGCTTAGTATGCATGTTAGGCTAATAAAATTGGAAAGGTCCTAGATATGCCTATAGGATGCGAATAACTAGAATAGTTGTCTTTCCATTACTAATAACCGGAATTGTCTAGTGGTGAATGAATAGGATGCCAATCACTAGTGTAACTCGCTTTCAATACTTGGGAATTGTTTGTCTGGTAGAGTGGCCTTGGCAAAGCCCTCGGATTAGTTGTGTGTTAGGATCACATGCTTGGTTGTTTGGTTGCTTAGTGGATAGGCTAAAGAGTCTAATGGAACTAGTTGAATTGCATATTTGAATGCTCGATTGAAGGTTTTTTATGATTGGTTGATTAAACTCCCACTTGACTATTGAATGTATTTGAATGATTACTTGATTTACTCAAATGGTTGCTTGGAGCATCGAGTATGACTGGTTGTGCCGAAGCAGTGCAATCAGGTGATTGATGCCCCGTTGGTTTGAGACTGGTAAGTGAACGGTAAGTTGTGATTGTGTGATTGGCGTGCTATGATTATGTGATTCGTGTACGGTGTGTTGTGGTGAATTGGTGATGTGTGAACTATGTGTGGCAATGAATTGGTGGTTGTTGGAATTGGATTGTTTCGTGTTTTTAGTTTGAGTGCGTTATTCAATTATTAACTGTTTATTATTGACTTGCCCAAGTGTATGCTTCCTATGGGAGTAATACCTTGGTTCCCGAGGACATAAAATCCTTTGGAGACGTTTCTGAGAATCCCGATGATAAGCGCCCCGACGGGTTGTTTCCGGTAGCCTCAATGTTATGCTTCTCCTCTGGATTTGAGGGAAAATCCGAGAGGACACATTCTATGTGGATCGGAGGGTGGTGACTTCATGTGCCACGGCACTGATTGGATTACCTATTACCTGTGATTTCTAAGATTTATCTTGTTGATTTGCCGTGAAAGTATTGAGTTTATAGTCCACCTTGTTATGTATTTTCCCTACTGAGCGCAAGCTCACCCCTTCGAGTTCATTGTTGTGATTACAGGCTTGATTGAGGAGTAGAAGCTCGGGAGCTTCTTGGTGTGGGTGCATTGTAGAGACTTCGTTCTTATCACATTTCTGTTTTGAACAAACCTTGTGGAGGATTATTATTACACCCCTGGAGGGTTATTTGTGTTTTAAACTGAGTTTTGTGGATTTGAGTTTCTTATTGGAGATTTTCAGGAACTAAATGTTGAACTATTGCCTTTTTAATCATTTATTACTAGTCATGCCTCGAGTCCGGGCAAGAACCGGATTTGGGGCGTGACAGGTTCTCCGCTTTTTCTGTTTTCGGTACGTTGGTTTCTGGTTTTGTTTTACCACCCCTTGTTGGGTAGTTTGAACTTGTTTAGTTGTGTTTCTTGTTACGGTATTTGGTTCTTAAACTAGTTGTTGTGTACTTCATGTTCGGGGAAATCTTGGTATAGGCTGATGTTAGACCTTGTTGTGTGGTTTGAGATTCCTATGGAATGCTCTGTTTGTTGTACTTGTTATGAGGGCTTCGCCCTGTACCTACGACTTCACTTTGAAGTCGTTTGGTTTTTATCAAAAAAATCTGCTGATAAAAAAAATACAACATAAGACCATCCTCCACCTCTTCTAGAATAGGTTCAGTTCTTATTGATAGGATTTGCATTCAGGATCTCAATAATATGGAGAACAAAAATGGAGACTCGCATAGTCTGAGATGCGAACCAGAATCCAAAATCGCTCGGTTAGTTGTCAATCCTAGAATTGTGCAAATCAGGATCCCAAGCGTCGGGCGGCTAGTCCTACCATGTCTTGTGGCCCTGACATGCAAAAAAAGAGTAGTTGTTTTGCCAACTGCTATATAATTGTTGTATAAAATCAATAAAAAAACATAAGAATGATTTTTTATGAATACCACAACGTTTTTTTGAGTTGTCCATACTTCGCACCCACACACCAACTTTTATAATTTCTCTCCCGTTATTGTGATCGAGCTATGGATGATTTTCAAGGTAGTGTCCGTGAAATGGAGGGACGAGCGCGACGAATGGAGGTAATTTATTGAGACGAAGGTTCAAAAATGGATAATCTTCCCGAAGAGAGGTACAACGAGATCGTGCCGTGGGGCACGAACAACTAATGCATGATTAATTTGTTGACGATCCTATTTACGCTCCTAATATGTTTAGGCGTAGGTTTCGGATGAGCTAACCTCTTTCCAATCAAGTAATGGAAACGGTTGCGACACACGACGATTTTTTTGTTCAAAAGAACGATGTTTTTTACCAGCCCAATTTATCTATGCTTTCGGTGCAAACAATGAAATCAATATGCTTTCGATTTATTTAAAATTAAAATTTGATTTTTGTATAATTTTAAAAGTAAAATATGATGGCATATTTAGAAAATTTGAAAGGTAATGAAGGGTATTATTGTTACTTTACTATTTTTAAATTTTGAAAAATTCAGTAGCTTGTTTTCGGAAATTGAACTGCCACTGAGGGGCATTCTGGATATTTTAAGTGTTTTGAACGTAAAAACGGATGAAAAATTAACGTCGGATACTAAACTGAGATAAATAAAAATTCAATGTATTGAGGTAATACTAATTTTTTTTTAAGAATTCTTGAATAAAATCTGAAGATTTTAGAATACTGAAACAAAACTTTTTTTTATATAATATACATATTAATAGACATGTGACAACAAAGATTGCTGAGCATGACAAAAAGATCCAGAGTGTCCAATTTGAGCGTATACATTAGCTGTACATGTTCCAAATATTATTGTCATAGGCCACGTTAGGTTTTCAACTTTCAGGATGCTCATTGTCATTGAGTCACTTTACTATCCATCCTTCAATCACTTTACTGGTTTTGTAGTCAATTTCCTTTTATAATTGCCATCCATATCTTTACCAACTATAACGATATTTTTCTTATCATATATTGGCAGTGGCATGTGCAGGCACCATGCAATTATTCTATATTTATTGAAGTGGTTGAAACTTGTGAGACAAAACTGAAACATTAAAATACATTTTAAGTGATTATTTGTGACTACAAACATGTGATGGATTTTGTGTTAAATTTCTAATGCCTTCTACTTCCTTCTTTTTGGGTTTCTTTTTTGTTGCTAACCAAGAACAACGGTTTTATTGAACTTAATCACAAAATATAAGGATAATAACATTTAATTATACTAGATCATATTAATATTTAAGTATACAAACATAAGGCGAGACTACAAAAATAGCAAGAGAGAACAGAGAGATTAGAGCAAAGTTCCCTTTCAAGTATTGAGATTTCGTCATGGTTTTTTTTCCATTATCGTTGCCTCCGCCTCGAGCATACTAAAAACCATCGGGAACACTCCCTCCTCTTTGGGTCTTGCCTTCATTCTCCCTTTCCTCCCTCAGCTTCCTAAACCATCTCTTTTGGTGTTGGATGAGACCGAGTCACTGTCTCCTACCCAGGTCACCAACTCCTCCCCTGGCTCGTCGTCCCAACCATCATCGATGTTCTCCAGGATCGGACTAACACTCACCCCGACTCCCCCGGCTTCTTTTTAGGGCCCTTCCAATCTACGACGGTCACAAGCAGTCACAGGGACAATTGCAACCACATGCCACGACACTGTGCATCAGGGAGGAACATTCATATCGAGGGCTTTCACAAGGACAGGGCCACCTCGGGCTCACCAACGGACCCGAATCTTGTGGAGACCGTCCAAGGCCACCTTGGAGCCTTCTCGTTGGAGGAAGACGAGGAGGACAAGGACACAATGGTGATAGTCTCCATTGAGGCTGCCCGACGGAGACACACAAGAAATACCGCCACGGCACGTTTGGTCGGATAGTGGAAAATATTTCATGTAATCCGCAGACGCTATGTGGGGTCATGGCGCAACGATGGAATGTGTGAGGCCTGGAGGTTGAGTGACTCTCCAAAGAAGTGGTGGCATTTTACTTCCAAGCAGCATAGCGATGAAGGATATCCTTCATCGAGGTCCGCGTGGTTTCAACGGCTACCTCTTAATTTTGGTGCCACTTCTCCTGTGCATGAAGCTCAATTCTATCCCATTTCAGTTAATATAGATTGGGGTTCGGGCGTTCGATGTCCCGGGAAATGCCCGTACGACTCACATCCACTCGATCCTCTTCAACACCCTGGGAGCCGAGGTACTCACGACACCAATACTGACCCCCAACATTGGGATAACTACCTCTGGTTCGGGTTATCCTGGATGTGGATAAACTGCTTCGTCGACGGATCCGCCTCTGATGCTCGGGCCACACAAAGCCCACATGCATCGACCTCTAGTATGAACGGTTACCCACCTTCTGTGGTCGGTTCAAGAGACTCAACCACCGCATTGAGAACTATCAGGCCCGTTTCCCAGGAGTAGGACAAGAGGAGGTTTGGTTTGACCACTCCCTCCGTGCCTTGTTAGAGATGGATAAGGAACAACTTCTTCGAAAGGAGTAGAAAACACCCCAGAAAAGCCGGCCTCCATTGTAAGATGGGTTCACAGCCCTTACCATCAATTGGAGGTTTGGGAGATGAGGGATATGCATCCTAATACCCGTGCCCCCTTCCCCGAGCTTCCCGACACTTCCCCCTCTAGGGGAAAGACAAGCAACATCAGAGACTTGTGACTTGGCTAAGGAAAACCCCACGGGAGTGGCTCCATGTATTTAGTGGGCGCATCCTGGATTAGATACCGGGACGACCGAGGTCACGAAGATTTGTGACTTGTCTTAGGAAGATCGAGATGACTAGAAGTTGAGGAGTGGGGATACCACTCACATCCCCTTTGGAGCCACACCCAATTGTTAACACCCTTCCCTAACCACCTCGAGTAGGTGAGGGAGCTAATTCTGGAAATCGGGCCAATCCCTAATAAACAAACTACCCCCTATGTCTTATTTTTTTGGGGTATTTTATGTTCTTGTTTTGGTATTTATTGCTTATTTTCTTAGGATGTTGGTTTTGACCTATCTTGTCTATGATGCAAAAATGAACCTTTTCAGGGGTCCAAAGCGTCTGGAAACCTACGGGAGCCCAAAATATATTCTAGAGCCTATTGTTGTTGACTTATTTTATGTTATTATCGATTGGCATTATCGATAAAAGTTCCTTGTCGCTTGTAATTATACTTAACTATACACAAACTTCACATAGTTACATCTTACTATGAAATTTTCAGGACAATATCTTAAGTTTCAAAATCATTTGAACAATACATGATTTTCACATAAATCCATTGCCTTTAAACTGAAGTAATGTGAAAATTTTGGAAACATATGATACCCCAAATTTATTAATGGTTAATATTAGTTTGGATTCCACACCGATGGATGTGGCATCCGTTGGTAATGGTTATATATTTTTCCCAAGGCCCCCCTTATCGACGGATCCCAAATCCGTCAGCAAGGGTTATATTTTTATTTCCCCGAGGTGGTACGACGCCGTTCTAGTTTACCGTTACTGGTGGATGCCACATTCGTCGGTAAGCTATCTATTTAGGTCAGACAACGAGCCTCATTTCTCTTCATCTCCTTTCTTTTCCTCTTAACCGCGCTTTCTCTCTTCGATCATTCCTCTTATGCGCTCTCTCTCTCCGTTATGGTTTCTCCATGCCACCAATAACTCTGCTACCTTTTCCGGTCATCTTCCGACACCAAAGTATAAGTTATCTCCCTCCTCTCCTTTAATTGCTATACCTATTTTGAGTTTGAGGAACATTATCAAATTATGGAGATTGATATTCTATTATCGTTTTTTTCTCTGATTGTGGATTTTATTTGCATGCTGATTTAGGGTTCTTAATTACTTGCTAATTGTACTGTTTATTTGCTTGTTGATTTAGGGTTCTTTACTTACTGATTAAACTATTTACTTGCATGTTGATTTAGGGTTATTTCTCATCTCTAACTTAGGATTTTTTTTTACTAACTGGTTTAACGTTATTTCCTTTTTGGTTGAGGATTTTTTGCTAACCGGTTTAGGGTTTTCCATTAATGTTGTTTGCATTATTTGTTATTGCTTGCTGTCTCTTTGGTTAAAGATCTTGTTAGTTAGAAATTTTTGCTCTATAATTAAGAAGCTCACAGTACGTACTTTGAATGTTTGATTTTTAAAATTGTACCTTAGTTTATATATATACATATCGCCAATGGAGAGATTTGGTAGTAGTATCGGAGAGAACAACTTGCACTCGGAAGAAGTAGACCAAGTGCCATCGCCCATAAATTGGTTTTATAACATGTATCAAGTGACGCACAATTTGCCGCATCCTCAACGTAAAGTTAAAGAAACTGCTCAAATTAAGATCATGAGGCTGATCTCTCGAGAAAGAGAGAGAAAAACTACTACATAACCACTGATCCTAGATGTTGTTCCTCTTCAACCGGTTCAATCGATACCAATGTTAGAGAAAGCGACCATATCAAGGAGATATCCTAAACACGATATTATGTCAACTTTCTATTAAAAAACCCGCCAACTACATGGGGAGGGAAAGTAACCTGTTACAGTTTAAGATCATGGAGAATTATTTGGGTAGGAGTTGTAATTAATATTGTTTTGATGACACTATTATGCCCGACAATATGTTTTTGGGATTATCATATTTATGACATTAACTATATATTTATGGGTTATTGAGTTTGATATGCATTGCCTTTTGAGTTTCATATGTACTAAATGCAGATTTTTGAGTTTGAGGTTTTAGGATTCTGACTTTGTTGTTTGAGTTGTTTAAATATGCATAGTTTCGTGATAGGGTGTAACCAAACTTTGATGCTCGGGCCAAGCATATGTGGAAAACCATATTTTTTTAACAAGAAAATTTTATTAAAGACCACTTACCTTCCGAGAAGGAGGATAAGGGAAGGTGATACATCGAAAAGTATCAACCTTATGACTACACTTGACCATTCGAGCTTCCAAAGAACGAAAGAAATCACAAAGTCTACAAGAAAAACACTAAAAAATACAAGGGGAACACAAATGGTTGTGGCACAAGAAACTAACCAAACCACCACACAACATAAAAGAATCCCCCAGGAAAGTCCTTCAAATCATACACAAAGACTTCCCCAACATCGAAACTAACGAATCATCACAAGGGAAAAAGAAGCTCCAACAACGGACACAATATCATGACGTACATAACACTAAATCAAAACAAGTCATCCTCTTTTTCAAGCTGAAATTTGAGAATACCTCCATGACGAAGCCTTGATAATTTTGAAGAACTATCAAAAGCTTTGAAACTCATGTTGAAACAATCCTCTCCCACGCCTTGCATATAGAAGTCGAAGACACAGTCCTGTCAGAGCTAACTGATCTTGAACACGCCTTAATCTGGTAAATTACTTTTGGAGTACTCCTTTTTTTGTCGTATGCCTTTAAGTATTCTTATTTTCCTTCCTATCCATAGAATGTATTAACCGTATTTTTCATGAGAACTTTATAGAGTAGCATCAGATCGGACAAATGAAGATTGTGGGTTATACAACTCTAAATCAGTGCTACAATCGCCTTCATGCACCCCATGCGTATATTCTAGAACGAGATCATGATCTACAAAAAATAAATTAGGATTGTTGACATCCATAAACTGGTCTGCACACAGTGAGCTTCGCTTTAGATCAATCAGACTATGAGCTAGATCCTCGGAGATTTGATTATCAATACCAAAATTTGGATTCGAAGCAAGATCATCCATGTCTTGAGAAACATCTTCACTCCATGAATCAACCGCATGTCGTTGTTTTCAAAATTAAAAAAACTCACTGATCACGAGCCTCTGGAACATCACTATTCCGACCAGTGGCGACAACGGTGACCTCTTGTTTGAAGTTCCCAGAACTGAAAAATCTCTTCTACAACATAGAGAAAACATCAACGACCTTGATTTGTAGGTGTAAGAGACTTATTACCGTAGAAACTGTGTACCCAAAGCCCACACCAAGGAAAGCCAAGCATGCCCAAGCTACCGTCGAAGCTACCACCAAACCTGATGAAATTTTTCTTAACCCGATGATACCCCTCAACCTATGCTTGCAGATGAACCTACGTGGTTCCAGAAGTTTTTCTAAATGATAGAGGAAGACAAAGCAAGATACGAAAACATTATTATCATGTGCATGGTACAACTAGTTCTGATTAAGTTTTAGTACTATAACTTGGTCTTTTTGGATTATTACTATGAATTATATATGTATTTGAAGTTTTGAGAACATATAAATTATATCTGTTTTTAAAATTTTATATGAGTAGTAGGTTTTATGTAAGGAAAAACTGGATCTATGCACATGGTTTTGAGAAAATTTGGTGTTTATTTAATTAGGTAAAATATGTATCTTACCAGCAGATACGACGTCCATCGATGATGTTTGTCCACCTTACCGAAAGATGAATACATTTTTCCTACGGTGACTATATACGCCAGTAAGGGATACACACGCCGACATATATATTATCCGTGTCTGAAACTCTCACACCATACCTACGGATAAAATTTCCAATCCGACATTTACGATATCTGTCAGTAAATTGAGTCACTTCTGGAACGGATAATGTATCCATCGGTGGGTTGATACATCCTTACGACAGATACAAGATCTTATCCAACGTTTACCATTGGACAAGCTTGTCACTTCTCCAACGAATACAGTATCCATCGGCGAGGAGGAAAATCCTTACCGCATATGTTTTCTTGCCATCGGTAAAACCTAATTTTTCAGTACTGAATTGTTAAAAACTACAAAAAGTTTTGCCCACTTGCTAAACACTACGATGTGTTTAAAAGTGGACAAAAACATATAATAATTATTATACACAGTGATCTGTTAAAACAATATATAATTTAGTCAACCCCTATAGGATGTATGAACAGTACATATAACATTGAAAAATATTATGATTAAAACATATATCATCGAAAAGTATTGTAGTCAAAACATATAGCATTGAAAAGTATTGTGGGCAAAACATATATGCCCAATGCTTAACAAAATAAAATATTATGATCATTATTTTAACAAAAGACTATGAACAATACTTATTGTATGTCTTTGTCCACTTTCAAACTCAGTATTGTTTTTAGCAAGTGGACAAAACTTTTTTTATTTATAGTTTTTATCAATTAACTCATTTTTAATTAGAGTAGTTATGTAAAAATCGGATGTAGTTTTTCTTTGAGCATATAACGTGGTAACTTTATTGATCATAGTCTTGGATATACCAAGTACACATATGAGAATAGGCGAAAAGGGTGAGCTAAAGCCTGAATCCGTAGATTCGTGACGCTAACCCTACAACAAAAATACCCGACTAATCCAGGGAAGTAGAGACGTAGGATGTCCTCAGAGCAGTGAAGGCTTGCGTGCCTTGCATAATAGTCATTTCCTGTCTCGACCTGACAATGCTCATGGTTTCTAGTATGGGGCAGTGAAGGTGAAGGATATCTAAGGAAAACACCAAGAAATGAGGGAAACAAGGCGTTGGAGGTGTTTCGACCACGACAGGGTGAGGTTTTCATCCCCATACAAATCTCATTTCTAAGTGGCCTACTCATTGACCTTGGCGAGGCTGCTTGGCAGACCTCGCCTTCGATTTTTCTGTGGCATTGGGTTCCTTCGCCGGGGTAGGTACGTCCAGGCTTCTTTTCTTTTGGATCAGATGAGGGGTGGCCACCCTTGCATCCAGGAGGCAGATATTGATGGTACCAAGGTTCTAAAAGTCGCTAGGCGCTAGTCGGACGGCCAAGTCTTTCGGGGATTAATCGGGGACTAGACGGGGATTAATCGGATTTGTATTTTAATATTTTATTTTTATTTTTTTAATATATATATTACTATATATAGAAACAAAATATAAATATTATTATACTAAAAATAATAATAAATATATATAGATTATAAAACCTTGATTACATTGAACCTTAATTACTATACAGTACAAAATCAAAAATATATAGAACCTTGATTACTATACGTATATTGTATTATTGTATAGTATAGTATACACGGCTATCAGAAAAAATGTTTAGAACCGAACCTTGATTACTATATCAGTACTCTATAATCTATATATACAATATATATATCAGAAAAAAATATAGTATACAGGATATATATATCACTATATCAGTACTCTATAATCTATATGTATAGTATATATATCAGAAAAAAATATAGTATACAGTATATATCACTATATAAGTATTTTATAATCTATATATATATATATATATATATATATATATATATATGCATATATAAAACAGAACCTTGATTACTAATCAATAATCACTATTAGTGTCGGATATCATAAAAAATAGAAACATACATGTGTCTGTATGTGCGTTCGGCGAGGGAGGTCCGGCGAAGAAATCGACGCGGGAGGCAGTTGAATGAATATTGATTCCTGAATACCGATTGTGTATTATACGAGGGAATTGGAATTTGGAAGAGAAAGGGACGCGTTTCAGCGTTTGGAATTGGAATAGGCGTGCGTTTGGTTTGGGCCGTTTCTGTATTTTGGGCTCTTTTTCTTCTTCTTAACTTGACCCGTTGACCGACCCTTTGACCCAGGCGCCGACCCGCACCGACCCGTGCCTAGGCGCCCGACCTGACTGATTTATTTGGGCAGATCGGCTTACCTGACTTGGACCGCCCGACTATACTAAGTCGGGTCGGCCAAGCTTAAAAAACCGCCTAGGCGGCCGCCTACTCGGCTCCCAGGCGGGATTTTTAGAACACTGAATGGTACCCTTCTTAGGTTGAGCAATGGTAGGGGCAGGGGCATCGATACTTTGCAGTTCCTTTCACCAGCCAGGATTGAGTTTTGGTTAGGTAAGAGGTTCCACGTCGCAGCTGACTCGCTCAATTCTGATCCCAAGACTATGGGAGGTCGAGAGGAGGAACAGTGAGGCACATATGTCCGACTCCACTTGTGTGTTGGTGCTGCATGTATAAGATCTTGTACCGGGATGGAGAGTGAGAGACTCTGCGGGGGAAATCTTGGAGGAAATATTGACCTAGGTTCCGGGAGAGAGGGGGTTCGAATTTCAGTCTTTGGCGAGGAGCCGCTTCGCGTTGGAATGGGTTCTGACCAGTCCCTACGAACCTCACTGTGTAAGATGGGAAGTTCAAGTGCCTTAAGAGATAGATAAAAATAGTGGATCTATAAGGGGAATGTGGGGTCCCTCCGAGGGAATTCCATGTCTTGATGTCCTATACATACATAGTGGAAGCAGTAGTCCGGAAGACGCACCTATTACAGCCGGACCTGGGTGTTTGATATTCTTCAACAAGGATGCGCGTACCTGGACTGGTGTTTGATATCCTTCAACAAGGATGTGCACACCTGGACCGGTGTTTGATATCCTTCAACAAGGATGCACGTCATTCGTCGTAGGGGCGTGGCCAGTTCCATACAGAACCGTACAGTAAGAGTGCCTCCCTATGCAGACTTGATTGGTCTGTGCGGACATCCACAAAATCGCCCAAGGTTTTCCCTACTTGAAAATCCGTCTCATTCGTGTGTCCGTCCCAAGGTAGGTTGGACACTAGGACCCATATTTGGAGTTTGGAAAAGGGAAAGATGGATGGATTAACTTCTAGCCGGAGATCCTCCAAAATCAAAGGAGATTGGTTGAAAGACCAAGGTTCTCCTCTTCTGATTTTATTATTTTCCTCCTGAGAGCTGAAATAGAAGACGAAAGTTCCCCATCCCATGTGTTTAATGACCATACCGGCGTGGTGCTAGACCCTTTGCATTAAGCCCTCTATAGAACCTCGGTAATAGTTACAGGTCGTGAAAAGGCGTTTCGCCATACCAAAGGCCATGTGCCCTCGACTGTGATTCGTTGTTGGATTCCTCGTAATATAGATTACCCGGTCCTCTTCTTCATCCATCTTGAGGCGTCGAATCTCTCTTGAAAGGCCAACAACGCCTCCATAGGAGGGCCTACTTCTTCAGTTGGGGTCTCTTCACTAGGGGGCGGGTCGGTTAGGTGTTAGTGGGAGTGGATTCAGTAATTCCCTTCGGCTCTTGGGATTTGTTAGTCAGGGAGATGGCGATGGAAGGAAGGAAGGATCTCGTTGGCTTGATAGATGTCCAAGCGGGCCTAGTATCACCAGATCATTGGCTAGAGCGATCAGTGGAGGACCCACAATACTCGACAAGAAATGGTTGGGCAGTGGAGTTAAATCCATCAGTGAGAAGATTCGGCTTGGACGAGAATCGTGCGGTGCAGAAAACAAGGCAAATGACAATGGTCGGAGAGGGAGATGAGAGGCTCGATGAGCTTATTTTCTATGTCGTGATGGTTTGATAGTCGTTGGTATGAGTCGGAGGCATGCAAGTATGAGTCACAGGGGTCGAGGTCGTATAGGGGAGCACAACCTTGTCGAAGTGGTTCATCACGTGGGTTGGAGTCGTGTTGTCGGTAGCATCGGTGCAAGGGAAAGAGGTGGGGGACATGGATGGATGGAGAATAATGATTGGAGATGACGACAGACAGAAGAGAGATCGAAAACAGACGACGCGTAAAAAAGAGAAAACTGAAAGAACCCTAAAGATCGATTACAATTCTTGAAAATCGATACAGTTAGATTAAGTTAGTGATAATCATAAACATTAAATATGAACAAACATGTAAGATTTAGATGATTTCACCCCCGGTATTTATATATCTGACTTAAGAAAACGGTTAAATGTTGAAACTTACCCTTATGTATTGGTCACGAACACTATGCTACCCTCCTTTTCAAAATCACATTTGTGATACCTTATCTATTGGTCACGCGATTCCGTTTGAAAAAATAGACGGTAAAATACCGTTTTTCCATTCCGTTAGTCATATGACCTCAAGTGTCATTTAATGGATGGTAAAATGCCGTTTTTCCTTCATTATTTGACTTTTATACATTTTATAAGGAACATTACCATTGCACCCTCGTTGTTGTTCCTTATAAAATATATAGAGGTCAAATACTTAACGGAAAAAAAACGTCATTTTACCATCCATTATATGACCCCTGAGGTCATATGACTATAGAATGGAAAAAATGGTATTTTACCGTCCATTTTTTCCTAACGGAATCGCGTGACCAATAGATAAGGTACCGCAAATGTGATTTTGAAAAGGAGGGTACCATAATGTTCGTGACCAATACATAAGGGTAAGTTTCAACATTTAACCCTTAAGAAAATGAATATGAGTAATTTCGAAGTGTTTCTGCCACCTTCACGCTCATTTACGCCAAAAAAGGATACAGAAGGACTTGTGTAAGGAAGACAAAGTTCGTAACGGGACCATTTGGTAGATCTGAGTAGAAATTAAGATAAGCCCAATTCAAGTAAATACAAACAATGATTTTTTCTTTCCTGACCCACTAAGCATACAATATAGATGCAAAGCGGCCCCTTTGTCCCCTTCAGTATCACTAGGTTCATCCATTCACTGTGTCCTAAATTTTCTATAGGTATCATTTTGGATATGTTGTTACATGAAGCCAATATTGGTCCATACCCATTGCACATTCATATGACTCATCAGTTCAACTTCACATGCATTGTCTCCCCTACAGCCACATATAATTGATTAACAATTCAACTCAATTATATACAATTTGTCCATAACTGAACCCAAATGTTTTTACATTGCTATTATTAAAGAAAGACAATCTTAATGGTTCACTGCAAATGTTTCAAAACTTCGATTACAAGTTCAAGGATGTTGCTTCATCACATCACTCCAAACAATTGATAGTGAAATATCCTGTTTTCAAATATCAAATGTGTACTCAAATTCCTTTTTCTTCTCTGACTTGAAAATCGTGCCTTACCCTAAAGCTTGTCTCCCGCCGCCCCTTCTCCCTCGCCGGCGACGGTCACGGCCACCATGATTGTGGCTGTTGTCGTGGTCCCTTGCTCCTCTTCCCCAACTCCTTTTTTTCCGTCTTCCCGCGTGTCTCAAGCCGGACTAGTTCTTCTCCGGTTCTTGCAGGTTGCTCCGGCCCTGGCTCTCGACGGGGAGTTATCTCCGTCGTGTGGATCTGAGCCTCGGGTCGTCGTCTTGCCGGCAGGTTCCGACCTGGAACTCGGCTCCACTGAGCCTCGCCCCCCCCCCCCCCCCCCCCCCCCCCCCAGCGCCGTGGTTCATGTTCATGCCGGAGTGTCGTGTCCGCGCCGCCGTCATTGTTCGGCCGGAGAGTCATTGGTCTCAGACGCCAGATCTGGTGTGAGAGTCGTTTGAGACCCTCCACGGGCTCATACGTTCCAGATCTAGTGGCCAGGAGGCTTTCCTCTGGCTGTGGGGAGGCCCTCTCGCCAGATCTATTGGCCTGGACCCCTTCTTCAGGCCGTGGGGTTCCCGGTCAATCGTCAGAGCTCTTCTGATGGTGTCGTCGTTGCCCTCGCAACGCCCAACCTGGCTCTGCCACCTTCCGTCTTTCCGGTGGTTGAGCCCCCGCCTCGCCGTGGCGGCTCCCTTACTCTGATCGTGAGACTTCTTTCTCCCGAAGGAGATTGAAGCAGTTCAGGTCGTCGTCCGGTGTTGTTTGGCGGCTCAGATCTCGGTGTGGTGGTGCTCAGCTGTTTATCCACTGCTTAAAGTTAGCAATTCCTCGCCGGTTTTCTCTCAGATCAGCTTGCGGAGTGCATCGGACTCTCGGAGTGCTTGACTGTATGGCATGCCTTGTTCTCGATAGAAATGTCGTGTCCTTTTTTGCCGTTACTTGGTGTTGACCGGTTTCATTAAGAGGACCGGCGCGAGTGCATGTTATGACAGTCAGATCTAAGGTAGTCCCTCCCCTTTTCCTTGTTTGGTCAAGCTTCTCCTATTCGTGCATGCTTCCCGTAGTATTTGGTTTCGCTTCTTCTCGACCCGGTGGTGGGTCAAGCTCGTCGGTTGAAGGCGTTGACCGCCGTCGAGTTTCTTGGGTGTTGTTTGCCCCTCAGAAGCCATCTAGTAGGGGTTGTATGGTAATTCGGGTCTGTCTCGGCCGTATGCGGTGCTGGCCGCCGACTTTATAATTGCTATCCTTAGATGGACAGCTCTATCGAGATGGATGTCGTTTGACTAATTCAAGGTTAGTGTTTGGATTTTAGCCGATAAGATTTGACAGTAAGAAACTACTCCCCTCAGTGCTTCATGGTGGTCACATTTGGGTACTCCAGACCCAACTTTCAAATATAGAGCTTCATGGTGTTTATATTCGGATTCTGATCCTTCTTCGTTTTTCTTGGGAGTTTTTTTTCTGTGTTAGGTTGTTGGTTGTATTTCTTTTCTACCCCCGCTTGGGTTTCTTCTGCTTCTGTTGTTTGTTTGAATTTGTAGTTAATATCTCTTATAGGTGGCATATGATCATTTTACGGAATCGTCTTTCTGTGCTCTTGTTGGCCTGTATTCTTCCTCTTTTATCTCAAAAGAGGGTTTATCAATGAAAAAATTGCTTATAAAAAAAAACAATTGATAGCGAATAAAGTGGGACTGTGGGAGACATCTCGTATATCAAGTATACGATCACTTGGTCTAATCCTTGTATTTGTAGTTATGGTTGATAAAAAAAACTTTTGAGTTTATGGGATACCAAATCGATGTTCAACAATAGAACATCATGAAGCCACAAATTAGCTGTCTAAGCGAGAATCACTACTAAATGTGCTTTTCACAAACAACTATGCTTTCATTATAGTTATTTACAGGGGCGGAACCAGAATTTTTTTTAGGGGTAGCCGCCGATTACTTCATCGAACATCCAATTATAATCATTTGTTTCTGTTCCCGATTCATGGTTCGCTATATGATCATTTTATTTTATAAAAAAAATTCATGTGACCCATAAATATGTACAATGATAATAAATTATTTACGTCCACAACACAAACACATCAACCTTATCATCATTACGATTATATTTACAAAATATTTATGAAGTAAATCAGAATATTATCCGATAGATATTAGATTATGCAATAACTAATTAGCAATTACACAAAATCAATCCTACAATGAATTATGAGACCATCCACAATAGGAGGCCTAAGTCGGTTGTTTTGGCCATCGAATCGGCAAAATGGTGACCAAAAGGTGACAATTTCGCACCTTTTCGTTTCTCTCTCTCCGATTTTCTTTGGACGGTCTGCAGATTTATAGACGGTTCATTCTTGTCGATTCTCTCCCTATCTCTCTCCTCTTTTTTCGTCTCTCTCTCTCTTCTCTCTCCTCCCTCAATGATTCTTCCCCTGCCATTTGTCCATTTTTTTTTATAGGAAACGACTCTCCAAATTCGACCCCCACTATAGATGGTA